>VZDJ01000426.1:5997559-6417673 GCA_008694505.1 Cyanoderma ruficeps
TATATATATATATATAACATATATGGGGTAGAGCTGGTGGTGTAATTTGGATGCTCTGAAAATAGAAACTGCAATATCATCACTCTTGATTTTGGTACTTACGTATGTGTGTGTATAAAAATAATAATAATAATAAAAAAATACACATTCTTGCACTTACAGTGTAAGTAATCTCTCAGTGCCTTACATCTTCATTATACATATCTGTGGGAAGGGAAGGCAAACACTTCCACAAAACAATGACAAAGGATTTTGAGCAAGGCATGAAATCGTCCTTCTGCAATACAAATTAGGAAACCCTTGTTCCTTTGTTCTCTCGCAAACTAGAAAAATAGTCAGTCTAGAAGTGATTTCTTTGTTCGTTTTTGGTTTTTTGTTTGAGTGGAAGAAAATATTGAATTTCTCTGCAAACCTGCTAGGATCTGAGGCCACCACAGGACCACAGGCATGGTTTAACCTGGTTTGAGCTGACCAGCCATGCTCCAACCTGTCACACTCTAACAAGGATAAAGCAAAACTTGTAGCCTTAGCAGGAGGCATCTTCAAGCTTTGTAGATGTGGGCATTGCAGCATAGCATTTTGTTATAGATAACTCCCACAGAGGGAAGTGTCATATAAGGCAAATATTTTTGCAGCTTGTAGCAACTCTATGTGATGGCTGTCACTTACATTGTACCAAAATTCCTCACCCAATATTTTTCATATGAAATTTTTATGAAACACTTGTTACTTCAAAACACCTCTCTACAGCTGAACATAGGAACTATGGGACTCCCACCAGAGTGTGTATCACAGATAATGTGATGATACTTGGCAAGTCTTTCTTCCTCAGCCTGGAAAAGTGAGAGTCTGAAGTCTGGGAATAGTCTTATCCTGAAGCCAAGTGAGAGGCATTAAAACTCAACACGCAACCAAACCAATATTCTTCAAAAAGCAATGAAAATACAGTTATATTAGAGGTCAGTAAACTTATGTGGAGGACTGCAAAATCCAAACCACAGCACGCTGCTGCATAACCACTAAAAGCACCCGAGGCAGAGGCCCTGAAAGGATGGTGTTTC
The DNA here is from genome assembly GCA_008694505.1 of Cyanoderma ruficeps. Classification (NCBI taxonomy): domain Eukaryota; kingdom Metazoa; phylum Chordata; class Aves; order Passeriformes; family Timaliidae; genus Cyanoderma; species Cyanoderma ruficeps. The sequence goes on from VZDJ01000426.1 coordinate 5,998,621, forward strand.
ACATTTGTATTTCAATTTGCCCTTCACTGTACTCAAGGAAAAATAGAGGTCCTTTGTGAAGAGCTGAGCACAGCTCTTGCCAGCTGATGGGAAATGCACATGGAGGGATTTATGTGGTGGAGCTCCTGCCTGTGAATCACGAAAACTCAAGAGGATTAGTGCTTCAGACTGAGAAATGTGCACAGCAGTAGGTCTTGGCCCTGGATGGGAGAGTCCAGCAATTACTCACTCTTGCTCTGTTTTCTGGACACTACATATAAGCAGGCAAAGCAGCAAATAAAACCAAACAAATAAAACAAAATCAGAGACTCTTTATAAGGAAGTAGACGTGGCATAGAATTAATGTACTGGTCTATAATACTCCTTGATCATACATCTAAATGCCAGCGAAAGGGTATTGTTGTTCTGGATCAAAACAAAGTATATTTATCTAAAAGACACCAAGGCAGATGGATCCACGGTATTTGTGGCTGAGAAGCACATTACCAGTCTCCAATTTAAATGGAATTGGAACCATTTAATCTGTTCTTTATACTGCCATCAGCCTGGGTTTCCGGAGGTATTTTCAGCAAGCATTAGTTTAGACACAGACATATCTATGATTTATTTATATGGGACTGAATCAGAAAATACTTAGTTCAAAACAAGGAAGCAAGCAAGCCCTGGTGTCCATGGAAATTTTGTTTTCAAAATAATTACAAGGTTTCAAGATTCAGTTCATTTAAATGGCTAATTTGTATTAGACAAATCTGGCTTTGCATAATATTAAGAGAATCATCTGAGTAGAAGTAAAATTACTCTTCATAGTAAAGAGCCATCAAGCCATCATTTACATTTTCTAATAAGTAATTTAAGTATTTTTTATACTGTTATGACCAGACAACATATCCCATCTGGATTTTAGGAGATTTCACTGCATAGGCCAAAGAAATCAAAGTGGAAAAATGTATTTTAGATCATAAAAATATATCTACTTCTAGGAGTACTACACTCAGTCCAGTTTCAGACATGGGGCACAAGCTGGATGCAAGATAGATTGTAAAGTAATTTTTGTTTCCCAATAATAGGCTTTGCATAGTGCTCACCATGGAAAGTGAGGAGCTGGGCCTTCTTTTGAGGAATGAGATACTGCCCAGTATCTTTCTTCTTCTTCAATTCACATGTGTGAGAATGTGCTGCTCTAATTTAGTGAATTAGGTGAAGATATTAGAAGAGTAGAAAGCAATCATTGTAAACCTCATTAAAAGGATTCAGGTCCAAGCAGGTCTGGTAGTCATGAAAGTATAAAACAAATGAAGAGGAAAATGCTGTTAAAAATGAAGAAATCAGAATCATGCAACTTTCTGTTTTTCCATCATTTTGCAAGGATCATCCCTGATCTGACTCAGATTCCATCTATTTATATTAACTACCACAGCCACAAAAACAAATTTTCAAACTCTTCTTTGTGTCTCCTTCACCACCCTAAGGTAATCCCTTCTAAAACCTTGTCAGTGTTTATCAGCCCTGATCAGAGAGGACAATGCTTAGGGATTGTGGAGGCCTGTTGTTCCATGCTGTTAAGCAAAGCATCTGTATTTTTATAATGCCAAAATCTTCAAAAGTTCCAAAATACAGCAGAGCTCTGTAAATAGTGATAGTAATCAGAATGGGTTTAACTGCTTGTGGCTGAAAATGAGGTAATTTCATCAAATTTACAGAAAAGTATTTGGGTAGAGATTATATTTTGGTCCTATTTGATGTCAATACAACAGTTGCTGAGGCCACACCAATTTTCCTAGACAGCTTTCTGCTGAGGGCACAAAGATTCTTCTCCATAATTCTCCACACTACATGTATGTCCATGAGCCTGCAGCATACATAAATTATAACAATAATCTATACTTATTTCACATTTTTATTTAAAATACCTCATAATTAAATTAATTTTGAAAGTAATGTAGTCTTAGTGGGAGAGAATAAAAAATTCTTATTAATTTTATTAGGAACTGATTAAATATTTACCAAAATGCACTTCTGACAAAGCTAATTAGAAATGCTATTAAAAAAACCCCTCAACTCAGATAGATGCTTATGAAATATTTAAATATCTGGAATAAAACATTTAAAAACTGCATTTAAAAATTACTTTGATAAAAAAAGTGAGATTTTAAAATCAAAGTAAAACCCCCTGAATAAGAAATGCATTTCTCATGACCACAATACATTTGTGAGCATTTTTCTGTAAGCTTTGCAACACTGGCTTTTCATGATGCTGAAATTGTCATATTTGCTGTGGAATTTTTATAGTGGCTTTGTTATAGTGGCTTTGTGTAGCCAATATTTTTGTAACTGATTCGAACTGCATTTGCCCAGGTGAAAGTTAAATTCAGATCACAGAAGAGCTCTCATGAAGCCATATCACTTTATTTACTATCACAGACAGATCTAACCACGGACTAAAAACGTTTACTGAGCCAAAATCAATTATTTTCATGTTTGCTGCCTCTCAAATGTCTCTGTGAGCATGAATAACCCCATTTCAAAGGCAGATTCCTTGGAGGAAAGTGAATGCAAACATGAGCATCATTCCCATGCTCAGTCTTGTCCTTCCTCTCCCAGCAGCATGAGAGGAATGTGATTGGTACTGAGGCTGCTGCACTACCAAGCAGCAGGACACGGTTTTGGGGTGGAAGCTGTTGATCTTGCGCTCTGTTTCAAGAACATTTAAGTCTCTATATTCCTACAATGTCAAGAAATTACCCTTCTGAGAGAACTCTGTGTGTATTCCACGGTAGGGGAGTAGTGGAGTGCTGTTCCCTATTCCCCTTCCAGAGTGATAGCTCTTCCTTCAAACTTTTCCTGGTACTTTGCATGAGGAGATGAAACTTTAATTCTCCTTTCTCCTGTTCAGTGCATTGTGCAGTTGAATAGACTCTTTTTTTGCCTACAGGTGATTGCATGAAGGCAACCTTGTCATTCAGCAGTAAGGAAATGTGTCACATCGCATAACAATTAGTCAGAGATGAGAGTAGAATGATTTTCCCGGATTTTCCTGGATTATGGGTCAAACAATCTTGTTTTGCAGCAATCTGAGAATTCTGATCATTCCTGAGGTCTTCTCAATGAGTGAGGAGCAGTCAGGAAATTCCCTGATGTCACTTTGGACAAAAGGGATTACTCTGCCCTCAGCGTTGTTCCTGTATCTTTAATCATTTGGTGTTTCATCTACAGTCTTTGAAGAACAATGCTATCTGACCAAACTTTATTTTATAAGGTGCATGGAGGTGTCAGACATACCAACATTCCTACCTGCACCCTTTTCTAAATCTCACCTAGCCCCAGGGAAGCAGGGAGAAAAGATGAATAGTTTTGGAAAACAGTGCAAAACATAGCCTGGCTACTTCAGAGAACAAGAAGGGGAAAATATACTTGGTTTGCCCATTTGAAATGTGCCCTAACAACCATTTCATAGGGAGTTCCTTTGAAGATGACACTTGAAATTCGGCAGAGCTGCTTCCCTTTTTTCCCTTGCTCTCTTATGCATATGGCAGTGATATGCATCTTCCAGCTCCCAGGAAATTTCTTCCACATTTGGTTAGAAGCTTTGAAAAATCTCTCTGTGCACAGATACAATCAAAACTTATTAAAAGCTCAGTGAGCTGGTCTGCAGTGAAATGTTCCTACCTGGGTCTGCAGGGACAGAGCAGGGCTTTCTCCTCAGCATCTTCTCTTTCTTTCACAAGGGCAAGGGAGGGAGTTTAGTGGCAGAGCCTCAGAGAGACTCTGCAAGACCCAGGGCTGTTTTGAACTGTGGTTCAGCTCTCATTCTCTTTACTTTACTTTTTTTTTTTCCCTGCCAAAGGTGCAGAAAGACACGGGAAATTCAGCCTCTGTGCCCAGGCTCCAGCCCTCCTGAGTGCAGGATAAATTCCTGTCTGGTCCTGGGTGTGACTTGATGCTGGGCTGAATACAGACTGGAGAGCAGAAATCCCCCCTCAGGGGTGCCCCGGTCTTGCATAACAGTAGGAGCACAGTAGAGAGGAAGCTTGCAGGGGCAGAACAGGGCAGGGATGTAGAGAAACTGGGAAGAGACTGGGGTTATAAAGGGGTAGAGGGCAGGAGAAGAGCAGGAAGGTAGAAGAAGAGGTAGAAGAAGCAGAAGAGGAGGAAGAATTGAACAATGGAGATGTGGAACTGCAGGAGAAAACCATAAACATGAGATGAAAGAGAGGGGCAAGGAAGCAGCAGAGGTAGATGAGAGCACGGTGGGAATGGAGGCAGGCTGTAGACTCAGGGAGTGGAGAATTTGCAGCTGCTGGTGAATCCCCTCCTGCACAACCTGGAGCTGAACTCCAAAACCTGTGAGAAAAAAAGACAAGTTCACATATAATATTTCCAATCCTTTATTTTATACTAAACAAGCATGGTACCTGGGTAATCCAAGAATGGTCCCTATAGAAAAGGAGATGAATAGGGTGAAGATACTGCTTATGTGACAATTCTCAACTGTGACTATTATAAAATCAGAACTGATAAGAGAAAGAGGGGCGTAAGAAAAGAAAAAAAAAAGGAATAAAAAGAAGATACAAAACAATAGACTTAGTAGAACAGAGATGCTGTGAAGATAAGAAGCCAGAATGAAACTGGGAGATGAAAGAAAAGAAGATAACAATGAAGGAAGGTGCTAGAATAGCATTTCCCAAAATCTCAGAAAGCATGAGTGTGTTTGGTCTCATCTGTCTCTGTATGACCTCTAGTGGGTCCAGACACCTGATAAGACATTTTTGGTGTTGCAATAGCAGCAAAGATCTTCGTCAATGAGTTTATTAGTCATACAGGTACGTATCTGTACAAAAACAGTAGTAATGAGAGTAAAAAGAATATAAATAAGTAAATAAAATCTCAGGCATTGAAGACTCAATCTGCTTGCCTGAAGAGCTGAGGAATGCACCTAGTTCAGCCCCAGGGTACTAAATATGGTAGTGTAAAATGAATCAATTACAGCAAGGGCTCCTTAGCCACAATTTGGTCTCTAACATACAAGGTCACTGCCTAATCCTGCTCTGGGAGAACAAACCCAATCCACAATTCATCCACATTCATACAGTGAAATGATTTCTGATGCAGAGCATTTGGCTTTAAAATAAGCTTCAGCATGCCTGGAAATCCCCTGTAAGTCTCCTATAAAATGTGACCTCTTTGTACCACAGTGGCCTTTCTTGCGCTTAAAGACCCGCAATTTCTGAGCTGAGAAACATCATTTACACATTTGTGTGCTGCTGTCTTTGGCCTGTGAACTGTGATGGGGTTTTGCTCAGTAAAAGAGAAATACAGGAGCCAGGACCTTGGAGTGATGATCAATAAGTAGATATCACCCTTTACTTCATGGTAAGGCCCCCTCAAGGAATGGAAAGGTTTGGACTTGAATTTGTGCTCCTGGTCAAAACTATGTATGCAAAACCTTGAACTTCATTAAAATTGTAAAATAACCACTTGATTTTTCTGATGACAAAAACTCAGAGCTGCAGTTTCACAACCAATTAAAATAACACAAGTAATGAAACAGAAATATGCTAATTGCATGTCATAAAAGTGCCTGTCTCCAGATGCACTTTATGTTGCCTATTTCCTCTCTATAAAAATGTACATATTTATCTCTTTTCACTAAGCACAAAATGAAAAACAAACTTTCTGCTTATCTGGAAATACATATTAAAACTAGATATCAGCCTTATTGGATGCAAATTTATTTATCTTTTTCATCTCAAGGGACTTTTAAATTAAGGGACATTCAACCAAGAGTCAGTGAAGGCAAAAGGATCATTGATCAGCTGAGCTTTCCACGGGTCTCCAACCTCGATCCTAATATCTGTGTACCCCCTAGGCATTTGTATGTGCAGTGACATAACATCATGACAAAGAATTTTGGTTTACTTTCACATTAGAAAAAATAGAGCAAACACTTTTCCACTGGATTTTTTTCAACATTTTTCAGCCATTGAGGAGAGAGACATTATGAAAGAGGTGTCTGGATGACATTAGGACAGTGCACATTATGCAAAAAGGAAAAGGAAACTCCCACCTTGTGTTTTACAGTCAATTCCAATTACTAAAATTAAAACCTAGACTATTGGTTTTGGCACTTTATTTTTCCCTCTCCTCATAACTCTTCAATTTTGGTGAGCAGAACAACAACATTGTATATTAGGAACAGGCTCAAAGCCAAAGTTCCTGCCTTTCCATATGGCTGAAACGCTGCTGGAGATGGCTGTGGGTGACCTGTCGGGAACATCTGTGGGTTGTCCTGGGGGATTTCCCTGTACCTATGACTCAGAGCTGCCATGTAGCCCTGAGTGAAACACACACCATCAATTTTAGAAGTATTAGAATAGGCCCAGAATCATAATGCATTGATTGATGCCTGCTGCTGCCTCTGCACTGACTGCAGTGGAAAATGATGACTCAGGAAAAAAAATTGAAAAATAAAAGCAAAAACTTCCACTTTATACATATCATGACATCAATATTTTAGAAGTACTGAATAAATTGCTCAGATGTGTTGCCCCTGGGCTGAGTCAGGCTTATAGCTAACTTTTTACAACTAAATCCTTTATTCTAAATATGTAGCAAACCAATTCACTTATGCTCAGGAGGGAAAGCCAGGCGTCTGTAACTCACTCTCATTGTTGCAGGATTTAAGCCTAGGTGTATATCTTGCACCACTACTTACAGGTCTGTTTCTTTTGCTACTGTGATCTCTCAGGTCCAAACCAACTGCAGCTGGGACATCCCCACAGCATGACTTCCTCACATTACTCACCAGAAACCCAGCTGTTTGGCGTAGAAAATCAAACTAATCCACTAAGGAGTCTCCAGTAGAGAGGATCACAGGAAAGCTAAGATAGAAAGGGTTCTTGAGAGCCCAAGGATGATGGAGGAATTCTTCAGCTGAAGGTTAGGAATAAGGGGAAGGCAGGTGAGTGTTTGCCCTTGCAGCTACGCACCAAGCAATTTCCATCCAACACCCTTTCTACCTTCTCTTCCTATAGAAGTTTCTTGCTCCTCCGTACCTGAGATCAGCTTGCTTGCTGCTGCACACACCACTGAGGCCATGGCAGAAAATTAACTGTCTCTTATGAGACCACAGGAATTAATTGAACTGTTATCACTGAGCATCTCAGCCCTTTCTTCCCTAGATTTAAATCAGTGTGTTGCAGGCGGGTTATTGAAATAGAGATTATCAAAAGGCTGCTCCCTTTGTGTGTATGCATCGCTGAGTCACACAGAAATGCAAAGTAGCTGCCATTGCCACTGCTGTAGGAACTGCACTTGCTAAAGCTTTCTGGAAAAGGCAAAAATCAGAAATCTTTTTATCCCCTCCATCCATAAAAATGGGGACAAAGTGACAGGGAGGAAATCTCTACAAGCGCCCATATTAGTCTAATTCTGCTATTATAGCCATCAGAAGAATCTCCTTATAAAAGCTGTCAGCTAGAAAGTTGTCACATGAGCCACAGCAGGCAACTGACTGCCCAGAAGTGGCTTTTGTCCATGCTTGCATGGATCCTCCTCTTCAGTAGCACAGAAGGTCACACATTGGGTTTGTTTCTGCAGACCAGCTCCTACACAGTGCCAGTAAGCAGGTCAAGTAAATAACCCCTGCATTTATAGCATTTATTTCCTAGAAGTCCTGAAAAAGATGTGGTTATTTTCTCAAAACAGATGGCAGCCTAAAGGGCAGAAAACTAAATCCCTGGTGAACCTGCATAGTTTGCATTTCTATGCCCTCAGGACAGACTGTGCAACCAGAGGTATGGAAACCCCAGCAACTCCTGGTGTCAGTCACCCCTGGCAGAGACATCCAACCAATGGAGACAGTGACCTGCTGTTTTGGCTTCAGACAGGAGAGACAAAATGAAGTGTTTTAACTCTTTCCTATTATGAAACCTGGAAAAAAGGTACTAAGAGTGAAAAACCCAGTGCAGGAAATTACAGCTCTGTTTCTTTGAAAATCCAGCACAGCCTGCTCCTAAAACATGATCCTACAGTGCTTAAGAGGTGTTGGAAAGTGTCTGTGAAACAGGAGGAAATTGGAAGATCAAGACCTAAGTCAGACACGTGGCACAGATGTGTTAACAAAAACAGTGTTTCTTGGCTATAATTCAAAATTTTATATTCAGACATATTGGCCCTTAAATGACAACTTTAATTTCTTTAGCATGCCAATATTTTCATAGACTTTTCAGACAACATTTTTTTTTGTAATTTTTACAACAGTTATTAAGTACAGGGCTTTAAAAATAGCAAGTGGTATAAATTTTTAATAGCACTAAGCTGTATCTGAATATAAACTGTTATTATTTATTGCTTTACTTTTACTTCCATGCAAAGGCCCCAATCCTGTAACTGCCTCTAGAGGTGTATTAAGGTAATCTGAGGTTTTAAATACAGCATCAGGCTGGATGTGGTCCCACCTGACTCTAACCTTTCTGAGCTCAGCTGAGCTCATAGCCTGTCATTTCTAGACAGGTATTAAGTCATTGCCTTGAATTTAGAATCAAAAATAACATCAGCAATAAAAAACAGGAGAGCAAAAAATCAGCATTTACAATTATTAATATTAATTAAAAATGAAATCTCAGACTTGACTTAAACTTTGGACACTTATTTTGATAGGTTTCCTTCAAAGGGATATCTCTGTGAACTAAAGAATTGGTAAAAGAGCTACAAGGAGGAGTAGGTCATTTATAAAAGCAGACAGGACTTTGTTTTTTTATCAAGAACATGCATGACTGCAAACTGTATCCAAACCCAAAATATTTAACTTCACAGGCAAGGGTGATATCAAACATTAACTTCTCACTGATGGGTCCTAATTCTGTAAATTAATTGTTGTCTTCAGTACAGGTAAAAAAATGTAGATAAATGGTCCAGTGTCTCCCATGATTAGTCTCCACAGTTTTTATTATTGTGTCTTTCAGTCAGCCAGCTGGTATTTTTGCTCTTCACTGAATCCAGCAGAAATTTGGCTTGCACCAGAAATTTAGAAACTAAACAGAAATGAAGAAATTCATTGCCATAAGACATAGCAAATGCACTTGCTAAAATTTAAGACTATAGCAAATACTAGACAGCTTAAAGAAATTTTAAGGAAATTGTATTTATTCTTCCTAGAAAAGTGACTTTTTTTACACTTATAATAGTGTTCAGAACTGAACTAATATTCTCAAAAGTCAGACATACATGGCACCTTGCCATTAATACACAGAATCATCCTGCTGGTTTATTCCTGGTCTTCTCAAACAGCTCCTGAGATAATCTCCTGGTCGTTTCACAATGCCAGGACTCAAAATGGCCATTCCAGAGATGTGCTAAGCCATTTCCCAGGATGTGTTACATCCAATGCTCAGTTCCCCTCCTCTTCCCACTAACTCACAAAAGACAAAAAACCCAGCACAAGCAGCACTTAGCTCATTTGAAAATAAAGCTCATTTCACGCTTTAGTTTGTGTGAGAGGGGATTATTTTTCACTCTTGACCACTTAGCTGTTGATTCCACAATACAGGATATATGATCGGGAGGAAGATAGACATATAGACATCTACACAGAAATCTTGAATGATAAAAAAAGACATGCCAAACACTCTAACGTGCATGAAAGGCAGTAATTTCCGGCATCTAACAAACACTCCCCTCATAATCTCATAATCACAAACAGTCCCAGTCAATTACCCTTTTGATGTATTCAAGTGAACAAATATTGCCTTTTGAATAGGAAGCATCACTCAGTCTGAATTCAGCCCAAGGTGGTTTTTAGTTGTTGTTGTTGTTGTTTATGATTAGTTCTCAAGCTTCATTTTACTTAGTTGAATGTAATTAATATTTCAATGCCAGACTGAAGAATTTCTGCAAAGGGGTCTTTATCCCCACTTTTCTCTTTGCACTTTGCTGTGACTCCTCAGCATTGAAATGTGTTGCCCTGTATAAAGATCAGAAGTACATTTTTTCTTTTTTCTTTTCTGTGTCCCAGAGACTTGAGTTTAATTTGTAGTTCCAGGTTTATGGAATAATACTTATTCAATATTGCTTGAGTTCTCATTCTGTACAGCCAAGACCTTTTGTGCTTAAAATTCACTCTTTTTATGAAGAAATATTTCTGGAAAGCAAAAATGAAAAAGAATAAATGCCCAGACAACATTTATACAGCTCTTCAGATCTGAATCTCCTGCTCTGGCTTTGCTCACAGGTTCTGAGAAATCTGGGTATTTTATTCCTTCATTCTTTATCCCTTAACCTGCAATAAGTTAAAAAAGAAAATCACACTTTTCCTAAGGCATTGGTTAACAGGGCACACACCAGCAAAGTGGGACTGTAATTTACTGACTCTTTTAAGCCACCAGGAAATGTCAATGCGTTTGTAGTCCCATGAAATTAAGGAAGTCTGCACACAGTGAGTCCACTTCTATATATAGCTCCCCCACTCATCATCCACAGATGGCACATTTGAGATGAGGAACACAGTAAAAACACTGAGCCACTATGTTTATCTAAAACACGTATTTTTAATTACATACTACATTCCAGGTTTCTTCACAGCTTTCACAGTCGGGAAGAAATAATTTGTTTACACTTGACTAGAGCAAGTATTTCATTTGCCTGCTAATACAGGGCACACGTTCCAAGACATAGCAGCAAAGATAAATAAATGTTGAAATAATGTGCCAAAGCCTGCCAAGTAAAATCATTGGGGCACATTTAACACGAAGTACACTTGTGTGATAAAATCTGTATTGTTCATGAATATCAGAAGGGCCCTACATAAAAAAAGGGTTTTTTCTTGTTAGATTTATAAAGCTGCTCTGCAATGATGATGAGAAAAAGAGGACGGTCACTTCTCTCCCTGGCTCACAACTATGTACTTGGCACTGTTTGCTTTTCTGTCAGCAGAGTGATGTCATAGAGAGCAGAGGTCCTTAAAGCTTCAACAGCAGATTGGCCCCACAGATAAATCACAACAGTAAGAACCAGTCTTTCCGTGGCCTCTTGACCTACTTCTATCCCTGTTTTCTCTCTTTTAACTAGAGCCCCAAATGCCACATTTTCTACACACCCAGACATGAAAAGTTGTGAACTTACTGAGCACCAACTGAAATACATTCAAACCCTAAATGTGGATAAGTGGAGCATTACATGAGCAGTGGGACAGATAAAGACACGAATACATGCAGTCAACCCCCACATCTTTTATAGCACTCCCATGTTCCCAAACACAGCTTTCTTTTATAGCCTCTACTAGTCCACTCCTGCCTGGGAACTGTGCATTTAAGGCTTGGCAAGCCAAAGGTGTCCCATCGCTTCCCCATGAATGGTCAAGGGGCAGAGTTCTTGTTTTTCTACCAGTAGCATTATTACTGGTTGTATCTGTCTCCTCAACCTGCTATCACAAGGATACTGGGAATTCAAGATCTTTCAGCTTCCTGAATTATAATGAGAATGCAATAGCTTCAAAAACTACTGGGAGGAAAGAAAGGTATGTGGGCAAGCAGACTAGAAACCAACAAAATGTACATCCTTTGTAGACAATTGGTATTCAGATTTAAAAAATCAACAATAAGACTAACCACATACAAAAACTATCGTCACAAACTGTTTTACAAATGAATAGGAGAGATCATTTCATACTCTTCCAATGTGAAGCCTTTGGAACAAAGCTGCTATTCAATAAAGCACATCAACATCACTAAATAATCTTGGGACAGGGAATGAAAAGGGATTCTGCAGGCAGCACAATTCCCAGCAAGATGCAAATTAAAATTCTGTATTAAACAGAAAAATCTTTTTTTTTTTTAATGTAATCCAGTACAAAGATATCACAAGGGTAGCTAACACTGGAGTTGGAGGGATGCACAGCCTCAGAGCCTCTCCTAGGACGTCTTTCCTTACATAAGTGATTATATCTTTTACTGACAGTTCAGGTGAAGATGCTGGGAAGATCCACATGACCAACCATCAGCACTTTCAGTACAGAAGTATCTAAATTGGAAATGGATAATCTGTTCTGCTGATGCCAGTCCTTGGGCACAGATTACTCTTTTCTCCCCTGCCTGACCCTCTCCACGACACTGCAGGGTTTTTCCATACTCATTCAAGCATATTTCTTCTTTGTCCAAGTTGTCTGCCCAGATTTGCCCTTTTCCTGTGAGAAAACCAGTTTTCCTTTGTTTTATTTGAATAGATAAAGATGAGGTGGGGAAGGCATGCCAAGATGTGGGGGAGTGCACAGATCTGAAAGAATGTGAGAGACTGCAAGGACTACTTGATTATAGATTATATGATGTGAAATAACAGGTGAGGGAGAGAGGTTCAAAAAATAAAACAAACTCTAAAATTAAAAAGTGTCTGGCTTTGAAAGCTAGGAGAAGTAGTATACTTTGAGGATGAAAGTGCTAAATTTATTCCTTTGAGAATTTTTATAAATTAGCTTTTATGAAAGCAGCATAGATTCCTCTCCTGGACACAGAGGAACAGGACCATGGACTGTTGTGCTGCTCAGAGCCACTGCACCCCCAGGTCCCACACATTGGATTCATTGATCCTGAAAAAGGTGCTGAATTGATAATGGACACTTCTTGGGGGTCCCACCTGAGCACTGATGAAGTCCAGGCTGCTTAACCTGTTAGATCTGATGGATTTTCAGCACAGGGTGAGGCAACTTACAGAACATCTTCTATGTTTCTGTGTTTTTTCAATGTGCTGCTACAAAAGTCTCTGCTGCTGAGATGGAGTCAAATGCCATTTGTTTTAGAAGTCCTGTGTTTAAATCAACAGTTTTACAAGTTGCACTGGCTCAGGGAGCCTGGAGATGTCATGACTCTGGCTTTAAAGTGTTAATCAGTGACTGGTGCAAAAATGAACCATTCAAAACCACTAAAAATTTCTTGGGTCCAGTTTGTAAGTTACATGCCCAGCCTCCTCAGATCCCAAAGTCACTATGTTACTAAATGTGAATGATATTTACTGCAAACAGAGACTCCAGGAAAGCATTCTCAGCCTTCCAAAGCAATTTTCCAGCCTCTGATTTCTGGTATAAAATCATTACATGTTTCTTTTTCTCAGCTATACAGTTATTTGAATGGAACGTGGTTGCTGCAGGGAATTAATCAGAGGAGGTGGCTGAACTTCACTTCCAAGTCATCAGTCAAGACAGAATCAGTGGCAGGGGTCAGTGGAGTGAGTAAGCCACAGCTGTACAGCTGTGAGCCACAAGGACAGGAATCCACCTTCAAAGTTTTATATTTACTTTTTAAAGGGCCAAAAAGAGATCTGGAAGGTCTCAGAATCTTGGCTTGTAGCCTAATGCCTACAGGCTCATCATTCTCTGTGCCTGATCACTGATTACAATGCAGATGATGTCAGGAGCAGAGACCTCTTCATCCCCTGTCTGGAGTGGCCTGGTGGCCTGAATTTCTTTCACTTTTAATATTCAGAGAAAAGATATTTAAGCACTTTATCGCAGAATACATGAGCACATGCAGACCTATGTTATGGAAAAGTATGGGAACAAACTATAAGTACTGCAAACGGTTCTCTTTAGAAGAATTATACAAAAAATCATATAACTATACTTTAGCTGCAGCAAAAGGAGCTAAACTAAAATTTCAAGAGTACAAATGAAATGGAAATTGCTTAAAAGTTATCTAGTCCCCCTGTCAAACCAAAGTCATTGATATGCCACATTCCCTTTCCCAGGGATTGTGCCATATAACAAATCAAAGAGGAAAATTTGTTAAAAATTTTCACCAGTGACTTTAAAGTTTCTCTACTGAAATCAGTATAGGTAGAGCAATGACACCAGTGGGACTGTCAGATCAACATTAATGCTTTGGAAATTCTTGCTGATGAGATGCACTTTAGCTAATTGAACTTCCTCGTTTATAAATGTAATAAAAGATCTACATTTGCAGTTTCATCTGTAGAGAATTGTTTTTACCACACTAAAAAGTTTTACAGCCTTTCTCTCTGTTGAACCATTCAATTATTTTCCTTACAAAACATTATATCAGATACACACAGACTGCATTTTCTTTCTGAAATTTCCACTTCCATTGCCTTTAAACTAAAAGAAACACATGAGAGCCTTGATCTCTTCTCTAATATAGTGTTGTCCTCAGATATTAACCACCAGTACATTTGATTCCTATACTAAATGACCCATTTCAAAAACACCCTCTCTTTGACTTTCCCTTTTTTCTTTTCGGCTGCAATATCTTATATAAAGAGGTGACAATACTGGCAAAACGTGTGAAATCGTTCTTTTGCAAATAACATATATTTAAACATCAAAAGGATTTGTATTTCTGCTGAGCTAAACTATATTAAATGGCCATAGAGTATTTCAAAACTATGCTCATGCACTGGATTTGTTATGTTTCCTGTACATACTGGAAATTTTTTTTCCCTCTTTCTGTTTTACTTTTTGGGAGAACAGGGGAAGAATTTCTGTTATTTTCATAACATGGCCCAGAAAAGTCACTGCCACTGCAGTTTAATATAATCTTTCTGCCATCTGAGGATATTTTTTAATCATTATGGGGCACTGAAGTTCACATATTGCTAGTAAAACCGATGTTAACATTCTTTTCAGACCACTGCACAGTGACTGATTCAGTCTCACATCTAATCTGGCTTGTTCTTCCAGCCCAACCTCTTGAAAACAGACATTATATATTCTGGAATTGTGTAATGATAGTTTGATCCAGAACATTTAGCTGGAAAAAAAAACATGAGGGGAAACAAAATTGTATGACAACCTACATGGTGTTCAGCAGACAGTTTTGATTAAAAAAGGATGAAAAACATTACTTTTTATGAACATATTTCAATTCCTAAAGAAAATACTCCTTTTGATGAAGCCTTTTTTTAATTTTTTTTTTAAATCCCAAACAAACAAAAAATTCAAACAACTTCCCCATGACAAATAAGCAGTGAGAAAAAAAGGTTTAGAATTAAAATATTTTGGTTATCCAAAGTGATGTATAACTTAATCCAAGAGAAAGCATTTCAGAGATATTTTCAAGATTTTCCAGGCAGTAGTGAGGGCAGTCATTAATAGCACATCTATCGGTGCTGGAGTCAAAGGCAAAGAAATTCTTCCAAGCACAGCCAGGTTTAACACACATCCCAAGAAGAACAGAGCAGCAGCAGGAGCTCAGGAGGGGCTGCAAAAGCTGCTGGAATGGGAAGGTGGATTCTGCAGCCCACACTGAGCACCCCAATGGTGCAGAGATCTTGGGGCTCTCGGTACTGCGCTCCAAGAGAGCTGCAGCACTTGAACACAACTTGGGCACTGAGTGAGGACTGATTTCTTTGCCCTGAAACAGTGCTTTGACAGCAATACAACATTCTACAGCAAGCCTGGGTACCAAAGACTTGCCTGGATGTTTTTCCTCTGCTTGGGCTCTGAACAGTCTTTCTTCTTCCAGAGAACCATTTACACCAAATTTCTTT
Organism: Cyanoderma ruficeps; assembly: GCA_008694505.1. Lineage (NCBI taxonomy): Eukaryota > Metazoa > Chordata > Aves > Passeriformes > Timaliidae > Cyanoderma > Cyanoderma ruficeps. The sequence continues at coordinate 6,014,110 of VZDJ01000426.1, forward strand.
CCTAGCTTCTCAACTTTAGACTTTTTGTGTGTGTGTGTTTGGCTTTTTTTTTTTCAGGATTCCACTCACCACCATCTCATAAATTAGCAAAAAACTACTTGTGTGAGAGACAGCATATTTAGAAAGACGGTCACAGCTTTGGGCANGACAGCATATTTAGAAGGAGGGTCACCGCTTTGGGCACCTAAACTAACCTGCTTAAATCAGAGCACTAGGTGCCATCATGCCATCAGAGCATTAGTTGCTTTCTTAGAGGTGCAGAGAGCAAGTGTTTTCTAGGGGATAATTCAGCACCTCAAGGTGAGCATCCCACCCCTAGTTAAAGTGAGAGTCCAGAAAATGAAGCCTGGGTGCTACAAATGTGTTTTTTACTTCCTTGGGTATCTTAATAATTTTACTTTTTTGTTGTGGTTGTTCAGTTTGTTTTTGTTGTTTTTGTTGTTGGGGTTTGGGTGTTTTTTAGGGTTTTTTTGAGTTTTCTTATACCCAATGAAAGAGGAAATGATATTTTTTTAGTTTCAACTTGGTGTGTGGGGGATGTTAATCTTTATGTAGAATAGGGTGATTCTTTATAGAAAAAGGACTATGACTGCAAGTCTGGTACATTTTTCTGACACCACTAGGACATGATCAGGTGCTGTTTCTGCAGAGCTGAAAGGCATAACTGAGGCAGCCAAACCATAGACTTCTATAACATGTTCCTAAATAATTAAATATATTTGAGTTAAAGGGACAATACTCTAGGAGCATTAGCCTGCAATGTGTGGAATAAAACTTTGGTTAGAATTTTGGTGAGGAAAAAAGTAGCATATGTTATCAAATATTGTGTGACACGAAGATAAAGTAGGAAAATACGTGTTACTTAGGTCCTTTGAATCATTTTCCTCACAATCCTTTTGAAAAAAGCCATGACATTTTCTCAGATTTATTGCTGAACTTTTATGTCATTGGCTTAGTTATAATTAAACTACTTCAAAGCAATGGAGAGTGGTTTATCACTTCTGTGTTTTGTTTGGGTTTGTTCTAATTATTACTAGAACACCTAACAGCTAATTTTATTATTTTTATAGTTCACATGACTGTCAGGTACATGATGACATCTGTGTAATATAAGCACACAATATGACTTCTATATGCTTCAGTGTAAGCCTTGTCTTTTGCCTTACCTGTAGATGTCCCCAGAAAACTCTGAAAGTACATTCTAATTGCTGGATTAGTAAGAGCAGATTGCCAAAGCAGTACAAAATTAAAACTGCCACAGATTATAGTGATTTATAGTGTACCTGCCACTTGTACCTGTCAGGAATAAAAATGTGAGGCTCCCATCACCAGTCTCTCCTAGGACATGCAAAAGCAATTCAGTGTTAGCTGCCGAGGAAGAGGCTGCAGAACAGGAGAAGAGAACACTCTGGCATTCTTCTTGTGACCACCCACTCACAGGTACCTTTGTTGATGTGATAAATAAACATTGAGCTCAAGCAAGCAGATTTTACGAGGGAAGCAAATATCTTTTTTCATTTGGTTTGGGTTTTTTTCTGTTTTTTTAATTAAATTCAAGTGCCCAGTTAAAATTGTAAAAGCTTCTAGAGATCCTAGAGCCAATTACAAATTCATTGTCCTAAAATTTTGAAGCAGAACAGGTGAATGAGCTTGAAATGATTGTGAATTATTCACTTGTTTGCTCAAAGAACTCTAATACATACACTTTATTAATTAGACATAACACAACTTCCTTCTTCTTCTGGGCCACACTACCTTTTTTTCCTAGGTGCACACATTTGATGATGGAAGGTTCTCTGACATTCCAGTCCTCAGGTATGCAAACACTTTTTTGTACTGTGGAGTGGAGGCACCAATATACAGCAAATAATCAAACTACTGATGCCCTGATGTTGCTGTGGAGTCATTCCAGGGTTTTATGGAAAACAGATCCAGCCACATCAGATTCCTTTGAAAACTAAGGCTATAGGGCTCTGGTGGTTTGGCTTTTTGTTTGGTTGGGCTTTTAATTGTTTAAGAAGAGTAGAATTGGTTTTCATTCCCACTTAAATGTGTACTTTCATTAAGGTCAGGAGTGACTCTGGGAAGCACTTGGGGATTGGGATTTGCTTTGCAGATCCAAGTACATATCTGCTTTCTCATTGCAAGGGATAACATTTAATGCCTCAAAATAAGTCACTCTGATAACACAGGAAAACGCTAAGGGAAATATTTCCAGTGAGACAGAACCTTCTCTTGTGCTATTTGGCTCAATACCCAGTGATGCCAGTTTATACTAGTGGAGGACAGCACCAGTTTGTGATGAATATCAGACAGTTACATTTCTGTACAACCAGCAAGTCACCATTTTGCTAAACATTGTGCAGATATTTATGCTGGGAAAGATAAGCGAAAAATATTTTCTCAAACCTCATTTTTCTCTTTTTATCTAAATCTTCAATTTGGCTTCCTGATAACTAGTAAGTTATAACAAATAAGTTAGAGCATCATGATCTTCATGTACAATATGACTGGAAAAGGTACTCACAATCTCTTGGGTTGTATATTTTAGAATATCAATTTAAATGCAGATTTTTAAGTCTCTAGTTAAGCATCCATGAGGGATGTCCCTCACTTGATTAAAATACCAAGAGTGAAAATATTTTGAATTTAACATATTCTTCCACACAGTGAACATAGTTAATAGGGAGCCTCAGAGAGGATAAAGTTTAATGGATGATTTTTTTTCAGGGAATTTTCAGGTAATGCAGTAATTCTCCAAGAAGGCTTACTTCAATACAGCATAATCACAACGTACTTTCAGAGGAGTTAACACATAACAGTGAATGCGTAAGTAATTTTTCCTTTTGTCATCCAAATTAATACTTACCTGTGCAATAACTCTTGACCATAAAGAGTTGCTGCTGGTGGTGAAAAGCTAAAAAATTGTAATTTACCACACTGCATCTTGAAAGTGTTTCAGGCAGCTCTGAAACTAAAGTCTTTGCACTGATTAATTGGAGATATATTATTTGGCTGTATAAGTACAAATGCTGCTCTTTAAAGGTCTGCTCTACAACTGATTGGGAATGGTATTCTCTTTCACAGCACAAATCAATTTTATGAAGTTTAGGCAGGCCAGCCAGGTAACTCAACTGGATAAGATGGATCCCTCTGAAACTTAGGACAGCATCTTGCAGTCATGTCTTTGCTGCATTGAATCATGTTTAAAACCCAAATTATATTAAACAACTCCAATAAGGCAAGTGCATGCTTAAGTACTGCCAGTTTTAAATTATAAAAGATGCCCACCACCCCCTTCCCCACCAAAAAAAAAAAGTTTAAAAGAAACTGGAGCTAAATACAGCTTCATTTGAGGAAGCTGTATAGTAATTACAAGATCCCAAGAAAAAACTCCTCAGCAAGACTGAAAATTTATCACTGCTGATTCTTGTTTTAGCAATTGCATTACTCTCCAAAAGAACCTTGAAGCCAAATGCCTTTCATAGAGTGGGTTGTCTGATCTGATCTACAAAGCACGGAAAGACATCAAGCTAATGTGGGCCATATTCTTTTTATTTTTAAGCCTAGTGAAGGGACACTGAAAATAACAAAAGGCTGTTGCAAGTGTTCTCTAAGAAGCAGAGAGATTTTGCATGACAATTTGGGAATGTCAGAAGCTAGACATATGTATTTCACAATAGGAAGGCTTCCTTCCCTTTCCATTTGGCTGTTCACAGTTTCAGCCTTGCTCACTGAAGGACTACTCTCCTTGTGTGCTACAGGAACAAGAAGCAGCAGTGATGGATCCCGATCACCATGCAGAGCTAATTATTCAACCTGCTCCTGGCTCCAAAGAAATGAATTTAAGGCAAGATAGGAGACAGATATCTCTTGACAGATATGGATGCATAACAATGTATGAGGAAATATCACTCAGCACGATGACCAAAAGGGAAGGCATGCCAGCAGACAAACATGCCTCTAGTCTTCCTGAGGCCAGGGGCAGTTCAGTGAGGATGGTGAGGGACACAATGAGACACTCTGTGAAGCTTACAGAGCTCCTCTTGATGTTTGACTCCCCAAAGCCCTTTTAAACACATTGTGTTTGCTCACTGCAGTTTCCCTGTTCTTTATTTCTTTCCATGCTGCAAATGATATTATAATGCTACTGGGTCTAGAAATAACACAAACCCTTCAGCATCATTAACATTACTTCCAACAAAGTTCTAGAGACCTCTGGTCTACAGCAGTGACTATAACAGGCAGCCTCATCTTAGTCCTTCTGGGAATGAGTCATGTATCCAGCCTGGACTCTGTCTCAAGTGACTCAGCAACAAGAGAAATCCTCCCTGACATTAATCATAGGACACGCAGCCCGTCCTTCCTCTCTCTCTCACTCTCTCTATCTCTGCCCATTTGAGGCAGCTACCTAATACATTTAACGTCCTGCAGCTGTGGTGCAGAATATTTTATTGGTTTATTTATTTTTAAGTCCACTGAGTTATATCACTGTTACTGAGTTAAGTTACTGAGTTATGTCACTGAGGCTGATGATGACCAGAAATGTCAAAAATCTCACAAGATTCAGGGCAACACCCAGCCATCTTAGTTCACATTTTTCTACTTCTTGAATATTTCTATTTTCCAATCTCCTCTGAATCATCTAATTATTTTAACTGAAATCACCAGTTACAATGGATTTAGATGATTAGAAAGCCTTCAAGATGCAGCTTCTCTTCTTTGAAAACAGCAATGAGGGCTCCATGCAAGTTTGAAATTGTGAAAACCAAAAGAGGAACTAGTTGTTTAATTGCACCACAGAGAATTATTTCACAGCACAGCATGTGGTGTTTAAACTGTAATAATCCAAAAGTGTAAAAGTAAAGATTTTTTTTTTCCCCTCAGCTGCATCAATGATTTTCTTTATCAGTGATTGTGGGTGGGTGTGGTGGTTATTATTCTGGAACAATCAAGAGTCTCCACCTTATTCCTGGCCCAGAAATTCCTTAGTAACCAGTCAATATCAATGCTGTGTCTCTGTAGACACGAGAAAGAATAAATCTGACCAGATCATACTCCAAACTCTGTTTGAAAGTCTATTTTGTATTGCAGGCAGGGTAGAAGACTGGACAGCAGAATGAATTCTCCAGATGTTGGGAAAAAAAATCAGCAATACTGCTTACAGGTCTTTCATCTGAATGCCACTCATTTTGCCAAAAGTTTACAGTGGTCACAAATACCACTTCTGTGACCAGTTACAGAGAAGGAACAAAAATAACTTGCAACACCTCAACTTTTTACAAACAGGGCTCAAATCACAGGAGACTTATGAGCAATTTTTAAAGTTTATTCTCACTTCTTATGAAATTAAGGAATGATTTTACTGAGCCTGCTTTTACATGCAACAACCTCCTTTTAACTACAAGCATACAAGTTCTATCTGACTAAGGACTTAAGTCCTGTGGACTGAAATGATCTCTACATGGCTTAAAAGATGAGCTGAAAAGGAGGCCCTTTCTCCTTTTCTTTACTGTGACTTTTTAACATTTTCTATTTCTGTAGCACTTGAGTTCTTAACACAAACTAGGAGACGTATGTGTATGTATCTTCTGTGTGGTTTCTGGAATTTCAAAGTTACTTTGTCAGTGGAGCTTGCTGCCAAGGGCAAAGATGAAATGCGTGGCAAACACCATGTTCCCAGCAGCCTTCTGGATTTTCCAGACAATGTGCCAAGCACAGCAGCTCGTGTAAACTGACTGCAATGAAGTCCTAAAGTTTCAAAACTCTCTGGAAAGTCGGATTGTATCACTTCTCCGAAATGCTCTTATTTGGATTTCTTTTTTAAAGAAAGGCCTTCGTAAAAGCACAACAGTTGTCCTCATTTCTAGTGACATTAACCCACCATTTGTCATTTCCTCAGAAAATGCTGGAAGTGTGGCTCCCAACAGTGTCAAAAAGGGGACCATAAATGAATTTTAAAAAAACGTATTTTTAGGAAAACTCCAGGAGTATGGATACCTTGGCTACTTTAATCTTCTGCAATTTGTGATCATTCAAGTTGTAAACACAAGATTTCATTTCCTGTGACAACAGTCACAATGATGAGGTGACCCAGTTGGAATTCAGGAGATCTAGTATTTTTTTTCCCCCTGATATATCCATGGGCTCTGAGCGAGTCATTTAGTTTCATACACAGTAAGATGTAAGCATCTGAATTTGGCATAACTGCTTGTAGAGGTTTGAAAGCAAAACAAGTGAGAGGCTCTAAGTCAGAAATACAATTCAATAAGAAGAAAGGGAAAAAAAAGTAGAATAAAATAAAATAAATGCAATAATACAAAAGACCACTAATAGAGTCAGAATACAACCCGAGCAGGGTGATGGAAGCAGTCCAGATGAGGTGGTCTTCCTGAAGCAATGATCCCATAGAAAGGTCTGGTCACTCTGGTCCTCTGGGAATCCAGTGGGTAAGGGCTCCTTGTACTGTCCCCAAATCCCAGATTATATCCAGGTGAGAATGCCTGGCTCCTCCCCCTTGGGCGGAACATCTCACAATGGGATGATGAGTCATACAGGGGGTCCTTGATGGCCCATTAGCGAGAGATTGCTCCCGGAGGCAGTTATCTGTGAGTCATACAGCAAGGCCTCTGATGGGCCATTAACAGAAGATAGCCCAGGGGGAGGGGTCTGGGCAACACTGCTTCAACAACTGGATTCAACAGTTCATGAAGATGGTGATAGAATACTTTTGCACATTCTATACTATAACCCAGGACACTGCTTCTGTTAATATTCCTTTCCAACATAATAATTTTTAAAAGCCCCTTCAACAGCCACCTAATTCAGCAATTATCTAAACTTTTACGCTTTTTACCTATCTAAACAACTTTTTATATCCTACATGTTTATTGCTCTTCCCTTGCACTTCAATTGTTTTTCAAGCATTCCCGTGCCCCAGATCATAGCAGTGGCCAGGGCCTATGTACTGGTTTAGCCCTCAACACAAATAGTCTCCCTTCCACCTTCCTTGGAATATAAGGGATTTCTCTCCTGCTCCTAAAGACATGTGACTAGTCCACATAAGCTTTGCTATCAAAGATGAGGTGACCTGAGATTGGTCCTTATCACTTTTGAAAGTGTTCCAGACAGAATACTTGCAATTTGCTGGCATTTGAAAGCAAGCCAGTGACACTGTAGCCTTTTAAGAGATCCTCAAGTGGAATAACAAGAAAACAGTGCAAAGCAATCCTTTGAAAGCACTGAGGCATTACTCACCTTAATGTTCTAATTATCAAAAAGACAAGCATCACAAATTTGAATTGACTTGGATTTAATTTAGGATAAGAAAAAAATCACTGAAACTGCTTGGATGGTTGGGGAGTTTCACAGAAATTCAGAGGCTCTGGCTTCAGTCAATTTTCCATTATGTCCCTCATAGAATAAAATATCGTTACCACTTCAGAAATGCAAGACCATTTTGACTCTCTTCCACACACTTGTCTCATTTTGTTTTCCAAATCTGAAGAAGATTTAGTGTTTCCATAGACACCAAAAGTTTTCCTGCATTGCAGCACATGCTGTAACTTTGAGTGACTACTCAAAGAGTGGCACACAGAACAGCTGAGATAGGATGAGACCTCCTGAGATCATCCAGTCAAACCCTGCTGCTCCAGCAGGGTGGCCTACAACATGCAGCCTGGGGTCATGCCCAGTCAGATTTTTAATAGCTTCACTGATGAGATTCTGAATCCTCTCTGGGAAGCTGGTTCCAGTGTTCGACCATCCTCATGGTAAAAAAGCATTTTCTTGCATTCAGATTGACTTTTCTGAATTTTAATTTCTTCCTCTTGCCTGTTGTCCTTTCAACGGGCATCCCGGAGAAGAGTCTGGCTTCCTCCTCTTCATCCCCTCCCATCAGATATTTACAGGCACTGAAAAGATCCTCCTGTGAACCTTCTTATCTCCAGGTTACTGACAGGCTAATGCTTGTTCTGCTGACATACCAGGGAAAAATCTGTTTCTGGTTGTGCTTCATTTTCTGAGGCGTTCGAAAACTTCTCTGAATCCCAGGAAAGCTTTTTAAATGTTTGATAAGTAGGCTTAAAGAAAGCAACTGGACTCGGTGGTATTTGTTAGGCTAGGAAACTCCCCAAAACCTTTGCTGTCATTGTGAATTTTGTTATTGGTCAGCTTTTCTTTGAGAAAAACCTGAAACTGAAATGGCATATGGAGTATAATAAACCTCTGTTTGTGTGTACTCTTATTTATATCCTCATAGTAAAAGGCTCATAAGTTCATTGAAAAAAAATATTACGTTTTCTAAGTATTCTGTAAAAGAAAGAAAAATAAAAGATGTTTCTTATAAATAGTTTGTGCCTCTCAACATGGTTGAGATATCAGAATTAGTAAGAAGCGATGAAAGAAGTGTATTCTGCTTTATTTTAACTATCAATATATGCTGGAGTGCTATGCAACAGATTGCAGACTGCTATAAATAAAGTGAAGAAAATCCACCGTAGAGTTTTCTGAATTTGTGGTAAAATCAGTCACAGTAAACACAGAATTTGTTCCCACAGTTAAAATGTTGTCCCAGCCTACAGTGTCATGGATCACTAGATCCAGAAGAATAACATCCTCTCACTGACTTCATTTAGGACTGGGAATGATTAACTTTGTTGAGAAGTCCAGAACTGAAATAATAAAAAAAATATCATCTGCAAGAGTTGAAAGAGAAAACAGGAAAACTTGTTCCAAAAGTCAAAAGGGATCTCGTTACCTTTGTCCATACTGGGTACATTTGCTACTCAGAAGTTGGAAAATAAATTCTTCAACTACAGTAAATTGCCTTACAGCCAGTTATAGAATATGATTTCAAAGTAATTGGACTTCAGCCCTGCTTTTGTTACCTATGTGTCTGACTCTCACTGATTTTGTTTACGGAAGGACTGTAATTGTCCTGTCTGTAGAGATGTGGTGTGGTCTCTGCCATTGCCCAACGAGTCTGTAAAACGCACAGGTTAATGATTTTACTCTTTGGGTAACTGAATACTTAGTTAAAGCCAAGGGTGTTCCTTATATTCCTATAAATGAACACTTAGTGACAGCCAGGGCTAAATTTATTCCTCAGCAAAACTGCAAATGAGCTCCATTACAATTATAACCTCAGCATCAACATAGGTGGAACTCATGAGACCTTCATTGTGTTCGAGGGCGTAGTCTCTGGAAACTGACATGGGAAAGGCTAAGTGACTAACAACTGAGTGAATAGCAGGGCAGGTAGCAGATAGAAAAGGTTTAACTGAGTGGCACTGTATTTTATTTTTTAACAAGCAGGAAGAACTACAAATGAAACAGCTGTGCTGTGAAATAAACACAAGCTGGTGAGCCGCAGAGTAGTAAAATAATGGCCACGGATCAAAATATTTTGTTTTTATAAAAGAGAAGCTTTTGTTGTTTTTATCCTGGTGTAAAGCCTTTTATGTGAACATCTACACATTAATTTCCAAGTTTTTTTTTTAATTGAAAAGCCCCAAATATTCCAACACCATCAGAACAAAAAATTGAAACATTACAATAATATAGAATTAGGAGGGGAAAGTTCCAGCTGAAATGTCAGCAAAGCTGACAGCTTTTAAACATGTTTCAACAACAAGCAGAAAAGAAAATCAGTTCCAGTATACCTGCTAGCTACAGAAGATAAACACAAAAAAATCATGCCAATCAACAGTTTAGCCGGTTTTCATCTGTAAAGGATAATTATGAACACCAAGGAGCTTAGAACCAGAGCAAAGAAGTTCAAAACATCTGAAGTTTTTCTACACTTTGATAAAAGTAAAAAAAGAGTATATAGAGGTGCCCTTGAGTTTTTTTACTTAAATTCTTACAACACTTTCACTCCCCTGCTCCATTTTTTCTTTTTTTTTTATTCCCATTCCATTTCTCTGCATCCTATGGCTACCCCCAGGTACCACACACTAACTGCTCTGTTGCTATCCTCTGATGACACTTGTCTTTTCTGCAGTATGTCCAAGAAACTGCCTCCACTGACTGATACAGGAGTGACTCACTTACTGTTCCTCTTCACAAGAGCTGTCAGTGTGAAAATATGTATATATATATATATGGCAAATAGCCCACCAAGAAAATAATTCATCTGTTTTCTTCAATTATGCAAAAACATGGATTATTTCAGCCCCTGTTCTCAGAAGGTCCAGATCTGTGCCAAGGGATGGTATTATGAGAAAACCCAGCATTTGGAAAGGATGAGAAACATCCAGAGTTGTGACTTTAATTAAACCAAAGCTCAAGCTGAGCATGTATTTAAGGGTTTTTGTAGAATTTGAGACTGAAAGATGATGGTAGATGCATTAAATATGTGCTTTGGTAGAAACTCTGCATAGAGATAAGATCATCTTTTAATTAAGTGTAGCTAATTAAAGCAAACAACAGGGTTGATCTCACTTGCTGTGCTGAGACAAAAACAACCAGAGCTCTGTCACACGAAGGCAACAATATACAGATCTGAGGTCAGCTGCTCCAGCATTTTTCTAGACATATTCATAATTTGATCTCCATGTGTAACTCATGGTGGTCAGGTTTGGAGAGAAGGAGGAGTATACTAGGCACAATCTCTTAGTTTGCAAAGGGGAAGGCAGCATTAAACAAAGAGGAAAACAGTTGTGCAACAAAATCACTTGTGGGATCTTTCCTGTGGGAAAAGAAAAGTGATCAATACTGCAGTACTGGTCACCACTGTGTCCACCTACCAAACCTCATTTCATTATATCATTTTCTCAGAGAATCAGACGTTTGTATTAATCTGATGTTACCACAAAAATTTTGGGAAACATGTAGAAAGAAAAACCAAGAAATGTATTGGCAGAAAGTAAGCACAAGGCTCCAAAAGTAAATACTGGGGGGCTTAATCCCTCTACCTTCATTGCAGTTGCATCAGATGTGCATGACAAGCACTCCTCAACTCTCTGAGATGCTGCATGTCTACATCCATGAAGGAACGTAAAGTCCTAAGTTAGAGGAATGGCAGTGTCATGAAAACACCCCAAGGAAATGAATAATACTTCTTACATCAGAGGAAGGGAGAGAAGAACTCAAAGTATTCCACCAAGCAACAAACTAGAAAGAGTGAAAACTGAATTAGTATTAGGTCCAGTATTTGAATAAGCAACTTTTTTCTTCTTTAGGATTTCCCATGGAAACAAATCTTACTGCAAGGACAAAAATTGATAAGTCTTGTTTCTACTGGATTTATGCCTCTTTGTTGATAAACTTTTAAACTGAATTATAGCAACACTTCCTTTTATCTCCATATATAACTGGATTATGAGGCTGAGGTAACTGGTTTTCCCTTCTCTTCCCACTCCAACTGTTCTCCAGCAAAGTAGGAACAAAAACCTCAATTTTTTTGTCTACTTACACATCTCAAGTATTAAGCTAAAGTAATCAATTTCCCCTACAGTATCTCCCACTACCTGCATACACATGAGTACAGCCAAGAGAATAGAATTTATCCAGGACAATGTTACAAGTGTTTATAAGTAATGTTTCTTATCCTCTACAGCTCATTCTTCAGCAAATCTAGCAGAACAAAATTGTTTTTGAAACCTCTGTTTTTGGAAAACTTTTAGGAGGTGATATCACACTCTAGTCCACATTCTGGTCGAGTGATTCCCTAAGCTTTGTTTCCATGAAAATTAACATAAAAATGGTGACTACATAAAAAGATGTGATGACATAATGCAAGTACACAAAGAAAAAAGAAAAAAACTAAACAAGTTTTTCTTTGGCTTTTGAATCTTAGAAGTTTTCACAGCCTTAACATTTAGTTAAAGTAATTATGAATATTTAGAACATATATAATCATGTATTTAACAAAATATAATCATATTTTAAGTGTATATACTTATATATGTATACAAGGCAATGCAGTATATAACATTCAGTTATACACCACTGGATGATAATATTTGGGTTTATTGTTATTTATGCAGCTGGAATAATTGCTATTCAAGTCTATTAATTTCCAGCTATGATCTATAACATTTCTCCAGGAAAAACTGCAGTCCAAAAAAAAAAAAAATCAACTTAATCTTTGCTACTGTCATCTGCTTTAACAGAAGTGCTGTTAATTGCAAATTGGGGATTCCACTATTAAGATTTCAATGATCGTCATTTCACTCTGGAAATAAGTAATAGCTCTTCTTTGTAGAAGCAGCTTAAGTGACAACTGTTCATCTTTACATATAGCAAAGATATCTGCATGACACAAAGTAGTTTTTTATTGCAGTCAAAGTCTTCTGCAGACAGCTTTTTTCTTTAGCCTTATGAAGAAAACACAAGGAGGTGACTATGAGGATGAGCATTCATTATCAAAGTTGTTTAGGTGCAAGCTGCACTGCTCTGACATCTACAAAGACAAAACCATCTTTGCTCTGGAGAATATGCAATTATCAGCCTTAAATGAGATTGATGAAAAGGCCCTGATGGATATTAAAACTGCATGAGCAGGAAAGGGCAGATCTGGGCTTGAAGTTTCATCCATCTATCAGAATACAGAGCAGCTATTTAATATTGTGAAAGAAAAACTGGAAGAAGTTGGATTTTTCACTGCTTACTAACCTGAACTATCTTCTTTTCTGCTTAGTTGGTTGGTGATTTTTTCTTCCCATGTTGAAATGGTCAGAAGAAATACTGTTTCCAAACATCTGAAAAAAAAAACCAAGAAAGGAAAAGGATAAAATCACTAAGCTGCCTGGGAAGGTTACACGAAGACATCTAAATTTAGACAGTTATAGATGCTTTGCCCAACAGAACAGGTAGAATCCCATGCACCACTTAAGTCTTGTTCAAGATCACTTTTCAGGGCTTCGGTGTAAGTAACATACACAGGTTTCACTTTCCTCCAGGTAGATTTTCTCAAGTGCTCTGAGTGAATGTCTTTGTCTCAGAAATTCAGTTCTAGTTCTGTGAAGTGTTTTTAGTCCTTTCAGGGGTCAGAGGTAGGAAAGCGAAGAACAATAAAATCAATGAATTGGGTCAAATTTCTGCAGGCTACCTATGGAATGCTATGCAGAATTTGTCCTAATTACTTGTAGTGACTTCTAGTATTTCCCATAAGAAGGTAAATTCCAAATTTTAATCATAGTACAGAATAAAGAAAATTTCCCATAAATCAGAGAAGTGGTTATTGTTATAAGTGACAACTTTTATAATCTTATATGGATCAGTGAGTATTAAAGTAATAATTTTTTTCTTAATTTGAAGCAGATATCTTGTTCTATCTTTGATGAGGTGAATTCAAAGGAACATAAAATAAGGTTATGTAGTTGAAGTGACAAGACTAATAAATTTTAAGAGCCATTTCCTTCAGCACAATGTAGTTCTGACTGCACTGGGGGTTCTGGGGAAAAAACAACAAATCTGTAAAGCAGACCAGCTCTGAATAGGATGAGTTGGCAGGTGTCTCAAAAGCTTTTCCATCCATTTTATACTTCTATGTGAGAAATGGTGTCAAATGTCATCAGTAGAATTTCTTACAGCTTCAATCCAGGAGAAACATCTTTAGTTTTAGGTTCCAGTTAAACTCATCTTTTCAATTAACCACATATGCAATGGAATTCAGGCTTGCATTTAAAGTAAACCATATGCTTGTTTTGTCCAAATGTATTGTTTAAGAAAGACTATAATTTCTTAGGAAAATGGAAAGACCTTTATTCATTCAATAGTTTAAGAGCCTGCAGACTAGGTCCAGAGANGAATAGAATAGAATAGAATAGAATAGAATAGAATAGAATAGAATAGAATAGAATAGGTTGAGAACCTGTAATATTTCACAGGTCTAGGCCTTTGAAGTTTAAGCAATATCTGCCTGAAAGTGAAATTCCCCAAAATTAGTACCCCAAACCATTGTTAAATCAATGGGATATTTTTTATACATTTTAAGATAACATGCAGGCAAACCAAAACTGATAAGGCTGAATGTTTAACTCAATAATTTTTACATTTTTTTACTGTTTGGTTCTAAGTATATTTAACAAAGCAGACACATCCACCATTAATTACTATGTTTAAAGCTTTTCCCCGAATGATCAAGAGCTAAAATCAGTTTCTAGTTGCTCTTTTTCTTTACACTTCTATTAGAAATTACCACCACGTGCACAGTTACGTACACACGTCTGTCTTTCCTGCAAAAGAAATACTACCCAAGAACATATTGTCCCTGAGAAATAAGAAAAATAAAACAAAAATTCTGCAGATTAATATACAGCAGCATTTCTGATGCTGAAGCTAAAGGGATGCTGTTCAGTTGATTAGGCCACAAGATTGATTTACCTTTAAGAAGGTTTCATATTATAGCTCTTTACTTCCAGACTCCCAAATATGGTTCTTTTGAAAATCAGTCTTCATTGACAAATGTTTTTGACACAGCAATAACAAATGAGGCAGGGAATGGCTCCAGGGGGTGTGCTTACTGCTGCCTTCTCAGAACACCCAAAGGCTCTCTTAAGACCTGCTTCATTGTCTTTGCTGACAGTAAATGTGCAGCCCAACTCCCTGTTGCAGCCTGGAAAGCATCTTCCAGAGCACTCAAGACCCATATTTAAAGCCAGGACTGTTGGTTTAGTGCAGCTTGTGGAAACATAAAATCCTGCCAAGCATTTCTGGTCAGGTCAATAACAAGGTACCTGTTTGCGTGGGAAGTTCCACAAGGTTCCTCGGACCTCTTTTTAAATATACAGCAGATTTAACCAAACAATTTATGAGGACCAATAAGGGCAGAAAAAAATATTCAAGGGCATGAATGACAACTGTATAACTCATTCCCATTTACTTTCTGTCGAAATTAGGCATTTAAATGACATCTGAGGTTCTGAAAATTTCCACCTGCTAATTTTAAAGTGCAGGATGGTAGAATGTTGTAATAAATTAGAGAGAATGTCATTCTGAACAAAAGACATCTTTGGACTATGAATCTGCTGCAGGCTCATCAAAGACAAATGTCACTGGAAATGCATTCATTAAGTTAGTGCATACATTTAATTCCTTTATGGTGCAAAAGCTGTGGTTTCTGCTGATTGTTAAAAAATTAAGAAATTTATCCCCTAAAGCCAAAGAGAGAAAACATTAGACAGTAACTTCATGTGCATTAAGACATAAAGGGGCATAATTTCAGCTGCTAGCTAAGACATTTGGACCTTTTAAAAGAGATTCTGCAATAGGCTGTTGCATTTTAGGACACGTCAAAGATTTTCCCCATGACCACGGTTTGCTTACCTCATCACTTTTTCCCCATAAAGCAGGGCTGACTTAGGCTAACCATTGCAGAGCCATCTGTGAGGGTTAGCATGTTACATCCAAATGTGCTCTCTTTGCATCATCTAAACGTGTTTTGCTAAAATCACATGACAGCATGATGTATTTTACCCACCTGTGGTAAGAACTGGAATATTTGTACTTTATGGAAGCTAAAGTGGCAGCTGGGATCCTGTTAATCTCAACACTTACAAAGCTGCAGTTTGCTTGCTTTAAAAAACCAAAGCAGTTGTAAAAGTTGAACTTTTATACATAATAATATTGAAGGCAAAATTAAGCTTCAGAGAATAATAAAGCTGAGAGCAAAGTCTGGAACATGACTTTTAACTCAAAGGTGCTGTGCTTAGTTTTCAGGACATAATATGTTAGAAGAATTAATGTGACATTACACAGACATGATCTAATTTTCTTTGGCTCCGTGGAAAGAAGTGAGGATAAGTGTAGTTGCTTTTGTGCTGAATTTTCTAGCAGCTGTGTTAAGCCAAAATGCTGAAGCCAAGTGTTTCAAGCCCTGCACAAAAGCATGGTCCTGAAAAGGTATGGCAGGGGTGGTTTCCCGTCTGGTCTTGCACTTCTGCAGGCAGTAAGAAAAATGCAGGCTTTGTACACAACCTGGGGACAGGATTCTTTCTGGTGAAATGCTGTCTCTTGACTTGAGAGATTTTCAAGTCACCAGATGGCCAATAGCGCAGAACTCGAATTTCACAAATTAGAGTGACAGAAAAATATTTTGTAGGAATATAAGTATGTTTTGCTACAAATGCAAGTTAATGAATATAAGGAAAGAATAACCTGAACCATGGTTGCAGGATACCAAAATCCGAACTGATACATAGTTCACGGAAAAGATCCCAGAAACAGTTGAGACCATCAATTCATTATGAAACAGCTGTCAGCAAGTCAATAAAAAAATAAAGTTTGGCATCATTTGGAAAAGTACTGAGAACAAGACAAAGGACATGATTTTGTTACTGTTAGAACCTTTGTTTGCCCATATCTTGAGTCCTATGATAGATTCTGATCCCTGAAACTCAGGAAAGATGTGGTACAGTTAGAGAAGACATGGAGGAGGGTAGCTAAGACTGTCATGGTGATGGACAAGCTGTTTTATGAGAAGGTGCTAAAAAGGACAGAAGTCTTCAACAGGATGATGGAAGGTAAGATAAAGCTTTACAAAATAATTAAAGCAGTGGATAAAGTGACTGAAGAAGTGTTATTCACTGTACCATAATACAGGAACTAGAGGTTACCCATCAAAACTATCTAGAAACCAATTTTAAAATACCTCTAAGGTTGGTGACTCAAACACTTCCCTGCACAGCCTTTTCCATTGCTTGATAAGCTACAGTGAAAGAACTGAAAAGGACTCCTTATATGCAGTCATAGCAGCAGTATTGCAGGTTACAGGGGGAATATTGTCCCCATGTCAGTTACTGTAGACCTAGTGGGAAGTATCACCATGCCCTACAGGAACTGACTGATTAAAAACTGATTTGGGGTTTTTGGAATGCATGCAGAAAAGCTACACAACCAATCAAGAGGAGACAGCAGACACTCACTCGGCCAAGAATGTGGCAGACAAGCTGTTAGTTTCAAGCACCCCAGCTCCAGCAAATAGCAATCAACTTCCTAACTAAATCAGCAGGCTGTAGATCAAAAGAACTGTAATGTGTTTTAAAGCACTTCAGAAGAAGGAATGGAAGGTCAATTACCAGAATTGATGCCAAGCTGACAGGCAGAGTCTGTGGAGGATAATCAGCCTTCTGGGATCCAAGAAACATTAAGACTTGGGAAAAAGGGGCACACACATTTTGGGTTTGCTGATTTTGTGATATACTTCTCTTGAAAACATTTTATTCTAAGAAAATATTAGATGGCTTTTAGAAGGGAGCTTGATCATTGTATGAGTTACTGTTATTGCCTCAGGTGGGCAATGAGTGGCAGGATCTTTCCTTGCTGAGAAACTCTCAGGATGTCCTGGAGAGTAAAGGATAGATCAGATTTGAGGGTAGGAGATGAACCAGGTCCCATGCAGAAGCAGGTGATGGTGAGAAGCCAAAAGCAGTAGAATGGGGAAGGCTGCACTCTTCCTGAAATGAAGGTGGCTAAGGGTGCTTTTCGGCTGGCACAGCTGACAGACAGACTTTGAAAATAAGGTGTGGTGCTAATTAATTAACTTTACACACAACTCTGACTTAAAATGACCAGTCTGTCCTAGCCATGAGGACTGCAGAGAATGCAGGTATGGGAGGTAGTAAGAAAAACGGATAGACACCCATCTTACACATGGAGATTGCAAACGTGGGATGACAAAAGACTTGTCTGAAATAGCAAAGGCATCTGAGACATGACTAAAGACTGGTTCCTAGATTTCTGAATCTTTATCTGAACCCTCAAGCCCAGGACCTCTTTCCCACTTGCAGTAATGCTGTCCTATTAAGCAGGCACATACCCAGCTGAAAAAGTTAATACATTAGAATGACTCCATATAATCAATCAGCTGCAAGGGAGCATCTGGCAAAATAATGTTTCCTTGCTTTCCCTTCCTTCTGCTCCTCTTCTTGTTTCTCTAGCTGGCAATTTCTTCCTTTGGATGGAATATGTTTTTACAGAAAAAGCTTTCAATAAGCTTCAATATCTTTCCATGCCTCACCCAGCCATGACACAGACACAGCTCTTTTGTATTACCACAAGAACTAAACAAAAGAGTGCAAGAAAAAATATTTACCAATATTCATTGACACCAAAATCAATATTTTAATGAAAGTTAAATCAAACGTTTTAATGAAATTCACTTCAGTAATGTTTGCGCCTGTTCTTGGCTTTGTGTTACAGGAGGATTTTAGCCAGGCAGATTACTGACATGGAGGTGAGGATGTGTGTGTGTGTGTGTCTGTGTGTGTNTCTGTATGTTTTGTTATATGTTTGTAATGGTTTGTTCGGACACCCCCATCCCCAAACCCCACGATGGTCTTTCCCAGGTGATAGACCTTGTCAATCACCTTGTAAGATCTGGAAGATTCTGGGGCAAAAGCCCTAGGATTCGGCAAGGTACCTGGGTACCACCTTCTTTCATTGTTCTGTTAAGTTTCCCTGTTGTGGGTCACACCCTCCCTCCCCCTGGATTGGTTCTAAGTTCTCCCCTGCTCAGTGTACGCCCCCTGTACTTAAGGTGGGGCAGACGGGCTGCCGGGTGCTCTCTGCTCTGTCCATCTGCACATGGAGGTAACCGGGAGGAATAAAGCCAAGTGAAACCCAAGCAGAGTCCACTCTTTCTTCCACGCCATCGACCACGCTCCAGCCTGAGGTTCAGACCCACCAAGCCTTCCTTATATAGTGGCCAGAGAGCAAGCTAGCCGGTGAAGCAGCTCCGGGATGCTACTATAGATGGATAGGGTACCCAGATGGATAGGGTACTCAAATGAGCTTTCTCTCAACAATTGTGACAGTCATCTCTCTGGTAGACTTCCCATAGTTTCCCTTCAGCTTTTTTCACGTTTTCTTCATATGCATACAACAGTCACATTTAGTCTATTGAACACAAAATGGCAGGTGATGAAGGAGATTTTTTGTGGGAAAATCCCAAATTTCTAGGCCCGCTGAGTGTCCCCATCACATTTAGAATGAGACATTGGAGGCAAAAGAGCATCCTGAAGAGTCATAAAACACAAATTGCCAACTTCAAATGACCAATTACAACACAGTCTGTATTTAAAGCACTTCTGTTAAAAGATGAAATCTAAAAAATGCACTTATCTAAAAATGGATACTAGGAAGCTACAATTCGCTCATAGATATTTCATGATCTAAGAAAAACACTGCAGATAAATTGTTTGCTGTGAATTATTCACTTGGGTCTCAAATCGCTACATGTTCAAGCAAATACAATGAAAACCTATGACTCCTTGTCATTGGATTTGTTCTTTGGGAGCTGCATCAAACTCACTCTTTTTAGCAAAAGAGGCTTGGTGTCACAGCAACATAACAGTAGCAAAAGGATTTTTTTGCCTTTTCCTCCAGATTTTAAATTAGCTTCCAACAAATTCATATTATAACTCTATCTTTCACATACAGACCCTGATCCAGAAGATTTCAACTTCCATGCCTGCAGTTAAGCAAGACTGAAGAGAGACCTTAAAAGCCAGGAGAAAGAATGTATGGTGAAGGGCATGCTTCTCTTCCCTGCTGAATTGGCACATTAACATGTTTTGTAGCTGATCTGAACTTTACATTCCAAAGGCAAATATTTTTGTCAGCTAACCTAAGCACAGCTGAGGTCTCACAAAGGCCGTGTTATTGCTGCCCTTTAAGCTGCAGCAGCTTAAGAGCCCACCAGAGTGCAGTCCTTCCTCCTCACAGAATAACCACGGGCCACTGCATAAAGAAATGGTTAAGTAAGGAGCTTTCAAAAAAATATCGTAGGCAAGCAAAACAAAAGACAATAGAAAATAACTTTGCTACTGCAAAGTAATTGCAGAGAATCAGTTACCAAAAAAAAAAAGAAAAACAAAAAAAAAGAACAAGAAGAGATTACTACAGTGCATTCATTCCAAAAAAAAAAGTCTACAATTTGAATCTTCTTTCCCACTAAAGTCATCCAGAAAAAAATAGCATACTGTTTTCAGTTTAAGAAGCCTGGCTTCCTCTCCTGCCTGTTATATATGAATACACCTACACAAGGCAGTATTTTTCCCCTCCCAGCTCTCTCGATTATGATCAATAATGAACTTATGTTTCATTGCCATATCCTTGCCAATCTCCTTCAGCATTTTTGAAAAGGGATTATTTCAGTTGCAGAGTGCTTAGAATAGTACTTATATTTTTGTTTTGTCCTGCTTTAGTCAGTAGTCCTGAGATGGATGACTCAAACATAAAGCAGGTACCATAAAAGTGCAGCTGATGCACTATAAATCCTCACACCTAACTGTGATTAATAGAGATAGGTGTTTTAGCCAGTCATCATACAAGGGATGTTGGTGAGGAGGAAGAAAAAGAGATCCAAGAAACCATAGTGAAGAATAAATTGTCCTGACAAAAGTGGCAATATATATATAAAAATGTTAACTATCTGCGTAAGATAAATGGTGCATCAACAGCAGAGACTGTAATTTGCCATAGGGAAAAGCAGCCCTTTCCTACCAGGGAGGAAGACAACAGTGTCTTTGGCTGAAACAAAAGTACAGAAGGTACCTGAAAGCATTACTTTTTTGGACTGTTTCCCCAGATAAGTACCTTATTTACTTTTCCCAACCCTCTACCTCCTGACAGGAAGGCTGACGGAATAACAGTATTTAGTGAGTGTTCTCTTAAACTGTCAGGTGCAAGTCTCTGGATGCATCACGAAGTGTGAAGGGTCATAGCCTGCATATGGAATCTTCTTGAGCTCTTTCACCCAAGATGCAGGAAAGACACTCATTGGCACACGAGCCTTTGGGTTGGGTCACACAGACATTTTCAGAAGCCCTGAGGTGTATCATGTCATAAGCAAAGCAGCAAGCATGTAAGCTTATCTTCTGTTTGAGAAATTCAGCCCAAGATAAAACTAAATGTCATGGATGACCTCAAGTTTAAGAAAAAAGTGACTTACAGTGGTTTTTAAAGGTCTGAACAAGAGGTTTGAATGAGTGACCTCCACACAGCAATGAAAAGAATGCAGGACTATTTAAATTATTGTCTGCACAGAGGAAAGTGAAACAGTTCCTGCCTCCCACACATCCTCTTCTGTATATCCATACAGGGGAAAAGAGAAGGATATTAGTACCCCAGAGCATGCAGATATCCCTGCAGAAAGTTGCCAAATAGCACTTCAGCAAAGCATGTAATGGTAACTTAGAGAAGCTACCATGAAACTAGCTAACCTTTCAAATCCATTTACCAAAGTGGTTACATTTCTCATTTCAAGGCAAGTGACACATAATAAATATAGATCAAAGGAAGCCTGTCAGTATATAAAAAGTTGTATTAAATAAAAAATTGATTCACAAAATAGTATTATATATTTTATAGCCTCTTCAAAGCTCCTATTTAAAAACTGAGCTTTGTTTTCTACATTGAACTTTAACAGCTATCATATCGCATAGATATAATGTTTGGGGAAAATATCTTCACAGATTAAAGATCTGTAGTGACTAGAGATGGTTCCAACCACAGTCCAGAAGCGGGGTGTAAATCCTTTCAGATTCCAAGGACATCTAAAATGAGATTTCAGTTGGAAAACACAAACAAATCCTTTAGTTAAGAAAATTCATGCTAGAGACCAGATTCAGTAAATGCCTTCATCCATTCTGCTGAGCACACAGAGACATTCTAGATTTCCTTTTCCTGAGGTGCAAGAGAGCACTGCATCTTCCCATCAGACAAGAGGCATTCCTGGCGCTTCAGGTCGTGTGGCTGGGAAAAGCCACAGCCCTGGGCTTTGGATGCAGATTGTGCCACTTTGGCAGGATCATGTTTCACACCAGCTCTGACAGGTAACCAGTGCCTTGGCAGTGATACAGTTTCCCAATTTCTTCTCCATTTTATGATTTCAGCCCATGACTCCACAGGTGGTCTACTCACAGCTGCCCTTGGTAGGTTTGTCAGGGGAAAACGTCAGAGACAAGACCTGCCAAAGAGACAAAAGCCCTTGCTGTGGGGAGGAGTGAAGGAGAAATCACATGGACGAAGCTCACACTGAGTGCCCAAGACTGGACAAATGTGTGGATGCAGTCACCCCTGCTGCTCTTGGGACAACGTACAGGGTGGTGCCGATGACCTTCAGACACAGCCTGCAATCTGCCAGAAGTGACAGTGACAACACACAGCCTTATTTTCACCTTCCCCAGCTGGTTCTAGCCAGCCCGGATCCCTCGTGCACAACAGTTTTCTTTTTGAACCTGACAGCAAATATGGATTTTCTAGAGAGCTGAAGTCTAAAATTTGGCCATCATTGCAGATTTTATAATGTACCTCGTCATTTGTGGCTATTTTATCCCTTCCATTCCTATAGTAAGAATTGAAATGTTACCTTGAAATTGCAGAAGCTGAAGGAGAGATGTTGCATCCCCTAATATCTTGGGGATGTTAGATTGTAAAATTTGTACACCGTTTTTTTGAAAACTATCATTATTTTAATAGAAATTTTTATATGGCAAGTATCACTTTTTCACTTAATGTTTCAAAATAATTCACTCCTTGGAATATCACAGATAAAATTTTAAATGTTCCATCCATTCCAAAGCACATGCCTGAAGTTTTGTTAGAGTTTGTTTGTAATGTATGGAGTGAAAACCTAGCTTCGGATATGGAAACAACAAATACTAAAACTCTATAGAAAACTGCATGAAAATTCTATAGCTTGTGCTATCTAAAGTGCTTTATAGGAAAACATAATTTCTACAGATTCTCCTGCATCTGAAAGGCTTAGTCAAGAAAATGTGTTTTAGACATAGAAAATACGAATAAAGCAAAGCCAGGAAACAGGAGAAAATGTGTATGTATAGGCAAGGAAAATCCCAATTTGCTTCCTGTAATGCCATGAGAAAAACAGGGAAAGAAATAACAGTCCTTTGGGGTTAGTTACTGAGTCCCTGTGTTGGCAAAACATTGCATAAAACAATGTTAATTTGTCTGTGGTCTCTGCTGAGATTTGCAGGTTTGAAGAGAAGCTATGGCAATGAGAGTTTAAACACATCTCTTCCTCTCTTCTAGTATCTAACCTATATTTGCCATCTTTCAGTTTAAAGCCAGTACACACCCTTGTAAAAAGGGCCTCTCCAGTTCTCTCGTAGACTCCCTTCAGGTACTGGAAGGTGCACCAAGGTCTCCCTGATGCCTTCTCCTCTCCAGGCTGAACAATCCCAGCTCTCTCAGTCTGTCTTCACAGCAGGGGTGCTCCAGCCCTCCTGCCTTCCTGGCCTTGCCTTTAATTAAAAGTGCATCAAGTTCTCATGAGAGCATCCTGTAGGAACAGAGGGGTTTTTTTCTTGTAAGGAAATTATATACTAGCTTGAATGACCAAAAGGGAGACCTTGTGTCTCTCCTGTTCTGCTCTGTGCAGTGCTGTGGGAAAATCTATCCAGGCTCCATCAGATGCTCCACAAACGTAGAGTGACAAGAATCTGAAGGCACATAAGGTTCACTGGCCATCTATATTCTTGTTATTATTTTTTTCTTATTAAAGTAGTTCTCTTATGAAGACATTTGTTTTTCCTGTGGAGGTTCAGATAGGATCCTGCACCATCCCTCTTTTCTCTCACCTCTCCACCCCCATGTAGAACAGTTTCCAGATGAACACCTTCTGGTATCGTCTCATTTAAAAGGGCACAAAATCACTATGCCACTCCCCAAAAATATCTCCAAGCATTTCTCACAGGGATGACTCCTCCAAAATTAACATTCTAACATTGCATTAAGGGTGGGAGCTTGAGCTAACTGCCACCTCCATCCACTCTGACAGGAAGGCAATGCAGAATCTGTCTTTTTGAAGAAGGCACAGGCAGTTTACTGACAGGATAGCAGAACAAAGCTTCCATCTGCATCCCATTACAGGTGCTGTGCTGACACTTGTAAATAAACTCTTTCTGCTTCCTTCAATTGGAATTGCTCTTTTAAGGACAGAAGTAAAATATACATGACTCCCAAATAAAGGGCATTGTATCATTTTACATACATAATGAATCATGGACAGGGAATACTATGTTTTATATGATGTTCTCTAGTAATATAAGCAATCAACTCAAAACATCAGTGCAGATTAAATCCAGTTCTTACCTTCTTAGAAAGTGAACCTCAGTACCACCAAACACAACAGTTGGGATCACTGCTAGGCAGCAAGGCTATAGCTGGGTTTACCCTTTTCCTGTATACAATTTTTTTTCTTAGAGCAGCTGTGATTTTAATTAAGGCTGACTGTTCATTGTCCCAATTCTTCTTAATTTTGCTAAATTTTAGGCACTGGCTAATAATTGTAGAGGACAATAATGAGTCTGATACACCCTAATTTAGAAGTGCTTGACCTTGCATTTTTAATCTACTCTCATTAATAATGATCTCGAGCAGGTAAAGCCAATTTATGATGGTCAAAACTCTGCACTTCAATTACACAACTGCCTGATTCAGAAAGTCTTGCCAGGATATGTTTAATATTACTAGCCCAAGGCTACAAAAGTAGCTAATATCAGAATTGCCAATAGATTACAGAAGTTTCATGCCTCCAATGTCATGATTCATCCACTATTTTCTTTATTAAATAGAGTTTTAATTCAGATTCTATTCCTGTGGTGTTGACTCCAAGCATTAGTTACCCCTTTGATGTCAGATGGTTATGGAGTAAAACTCCCCTAACCGTAGGCAAATGGAACAGTTACCCACTGATGGCAGTGTGGAATATTACAGAGAACATTCAGCTCAGCTCCAAACCTGCAGTTTGCTAAGGTAATGCTTTAAATACCATGACTGGTTCATCAACCATGCGAGGTTCAATAACAGAAAATTAAATTTAAAATTTAATATATTAAAGAACTAGTTAGGTAGAACAGGGAGAGGCTCCAGAGAAAAGGAAAAAAAATCTGTTTACTGGTACTCAGAGTACATTCCCATATTTTCTCCTATTTTCTTTCCCTACTTGCATAGGAAACCTCATTTCCCTCTCAGATGTTCAGACCATGATGCAGACTATGAGATTTTACACCATTACACAATCTGGTGGATCTATCAACCAGAAGCCTCTTCCAAATGCAGGAAGGCTTCCCTTACCAATTTTAGTATCTGCAATACAGACAGGAAAATTTAATACCAGGCTAAAAGACATAACTAATGTCAACATTTCTAAGTCGAACTGCTTATGTTAAAATCATTACCAAGAGAAATTGGTGTAGGCATTGACATTAACCACTCTAAAGCCACATTCATTCTTCTGGGAGAAAACCTATATATAGCGATCAGTTTTTAGAATTAGGTACATACTGAAAAGCAAAACTGGTTTTTTATTAGCATGGCAAATGCAACCAGCAAGATTCTGGATGGAAAAGTGCAGCAGCATCTGGGAATTTGCAGAGCTGAGCTGCTGAGATATGAGTGACTGGAACAGTGAATACCTGCCCATTCTTTTTTCAGGTGACTTGACCAGTCTATTCTGGTGAATATGAATTATTTATGTTTCATCCATAGTTTGTTATGGCAATTGTTAAGTAAGCAGACAGTTATGAAAGGTTTAAATTCATAGAAAAGGAACATGACTAATCCTCATAGGAAAACCAGGTTTGATGACGTCAGACTAATGGTGCACCCACTGAAATAGGAATAAAGCAAGCAGAAATCTGCATGCAGATTCAGTGGCAGAAATATGTTCTAACACATCTCTGCATAATCTACGTGTACGTGCATGCAAACAGACAGGCTTACCTGCAAAGAGATAAGACCTATAGTTACAATGATGGCTTCATTTGATTTTACAAGCAATAGAGATAACCTTTGAGTATCCAGGCACTGGTGTTTGATAAATATGGAGATAGTACACTGAGAGTACACACACCCTTACATAGCTCCAGAAGCCCATTCCTGCTTTATAACACTCTATTTGGTGTACAATCTCTTTATCTCTGTTAGATCAATTCAACCTAAACCCACGAAAAACTTATCCATTGATCTTAAAGCACTTTATAAAGATGGATAGGTATTATTTCAACTCAAAGATGTGTAGAAGATAGGCCTAAACTCATGCAGGGGGCTTCAAGTTTTTAATCATATGCAACTAATCACGCAACAACCATAACTGGGAAAGAATCATAGAATCATAAAATCATTTTGTCTGGAAAACACTCCTAAATTCATCTAGTCCAACCATTAACTTAATACTGCGAAGTCCTACTACCTAACCGTGTTCTTAAGTGCCACATCTACATGATGTTTTTTTACATACCTCCAGGGATGGTGATTCCACCACTTCCCTGGACAGCCTGTTCCAATGCTTGTGAACCCTTTCAGTGAGGAAATTTTTCCTAATGTACAACCTCAACACTGCTGGCACAACTTGAGCCCATTTCCTCTTCTCCTATTGTTTGTTTCCTTGATAGAAGAGACCAACCCCCACCTGGCCACAGCCTCCTTTCAGGAAGCTGTAGAGAGCAATAAGGTCTCCCCTGAGCCACCTTTTCTCCAGGCTAAACACTTTCAGCTCCCTCAGCAGCTCCTCACAGGACTTATGCTCCAGCCTCTTCACCAGCTCCACTGCCCTTCTCTGGACAACCTCCAGCACCTCCAGAAATTTCTTGTAGTGAAGGGCCCAAAACTGGACACAGCACTCGAGGTGTGGCCTCACCAGTGCCCAGCACAGGGGGACAATCAGTTCCCTGGTCCTGCTGGCCACACCCCGGCTGATACATGCCGGGATGCCGCTGGCATGCTCCCGATATCCCGTTTAGCTTCTCTTTGTGTTGCATTCTCTCCGTGCAGGAGGTTCACTTCGGGAAGAAACCACTAGAGGTCAGGCGGGATATAATCATGGCCACAATGAAAAGGGAGATTGTTCAGGGTGACGTTAGCAAGAGAAATGAGGGCCAGAGTGACACTTACTTTAAAAAAAAAAAAAAANAAAAAAAAAGCCTACTTTTCATGTCAGGAAGCAAAACTGTGCTCTTGAAAACTGATATATTCAAGACAGATCACATGTACAGGCATGAAATCAGCAGAAAGTTTTATTATATAGAAAACAGGTGTGCAGGTAAATGTGGGCATTCTATATAAACTGAAGTTCTTCACAGTAAACACAGTTGCTGAATAAACACTCAGAAAGTGCTCAAATCTACGCAAGGTTTACTTGTTTACTCTATCTTCGCCTGCCACCTGAAACAGGCTTTCCACATTTATTTCATTTTACAAAGGTGTGTCTGGGCAGGACAATAAGTGGAACATTATAACACTTATTTTCTCCTCTGAATGAGAAATGCAGTCCCAGTCTTAGAATACATGTAGAATATCATACTGAAATGAGCACAATTGTTCAGCAGCTGCTTCCCTGAATCTCCCACTCAGATGCCACTGTTCTGGTGACCTCCTCAGGGACATTTATTCCTTCAATGGAAATGGATGAGTCAAGCACATGGGCTCACGGGTGTCCACTCCCTGTCACAAAACCGGTGGCATCACACAGTGGGAGAGCTGATCTGCAGCTACCACGGTCTCCTTTAGCCTCATAGGTTTTCCTGGCCAAAGGAAAAATACCACATCTGATGAAAATATCCCTTCCCCCCGATATAGATACTCATATTCCTCTGCACCCTCTAGAGGGCTGTAAGCTCAAATGCTAGGTGTCATTTTGCACTTCAGAGTATGGTTCAGAGAATTTCCTCAAACAATCATGTTTCTTCTTCCCCTGTGCCACTTCACTACCTGGTGCACTCATCATCCTGCCTGATTTCCAGCTGAGTGCTCTAACAGCACTTCTGTATTTCCTGGAAGCTTATTTCCCAGGAAGCATTTAAAATAATTCTACCAACACTGACAATAAGGTAGGCTGAGTTATCAAAAAGAAGGCTACAATGGCTTTGGTTTGTTTACTCACTTGCAAGTAGCCATATTTATTTTATCAGCTACCATACCCTCAGTGAACAGAAGAAATGATTGAAAACTCAGTAACATTTACTAGGCTTCACTTCTAACTGTATCTCCTACCTTCCTAATTCACTATAGATCTGTAAATCTATATTTAGTGATATCTGTCTCCGATAGCTCTGTCAAAAACAGCACATCCAGCAGAATTATCACTTCATTCAAGTCAGCCAAAATCTGTATAGGTACTTGCTATCTCCTAGACTGTGAGGTAGTGTATAAGTCCTTAATGGTATTAGGCAAAAACAGAAACACAAAAAATTTACACCTACTTGTCACAATATGATAGGAAATAAAAAACCCTGAAAACGTGCAAACATATGTTACTCATTAAAAGAGAATCTGCTAATCTTTTAATACTTACTGATTCCTGACAGCTCATGTCATCTTTAACAGACATTAAAAATAAGTCCTACATCTTCTATTTAGCTGCTTCAATGTCAGAACCAAAATTTACACAAAGTAGGAAGAGCTGGGAACTCTTCTGTTCTGATTTACGTCTGAATAGACACACAAAAATTAGTCTAATTGCTGCCTGTAACAGTGTAAACTTGTTTCTGAAACTGTGGCTATAGTGACTTGATTATTTGCCTCTTACCACTATGAACAGGGTCTACAGAGGTAAAATGAAAAGCACTACTGAAGTCTGGTTCCTGTGTCCCCATACATTATATATATGTGGCATTGCTGTTTTAATACTTCTAAACTATATGCATAGCCAAAATCCATGTACACTTCAGTTTCCTTAGATTCAAATTAAAAAAAAAATCAGCACTCAAAAAACAAACAAACAAAAAAACCCAAACAAACAAAATCCCCAACCAAACAAAATAGAGGACCAACTGTTCATCAGTTTCCATGGAGAAGAGGAACAAGGAAATGCACAGACATAGGAAAGGTCATTGCTTTTCTCTTGTTTGTATTTCACCTCCACCGCTAGGTCCTAAATTTCACATTGCATAGCAGCTGGAAATTGGAAACTAACACCTGGTGGATGGATAGAGAAAAAAATGTCACATCTCTGTGCATAGGCTTTATTATTACCATGTACACAATGTAATCTGATATTGCCTTTCAAACGGGAACTGTGACAAAACACTCTAAATACTCAATGAAGTGCCATTAGCGATTCTGCAAGATAAGGAGGACCATGCCAGAGAGAGGGAACAGATATGGGAGGAGGCATACACAGCATGTGTTGGTTTATCCAGAGAGGCTGTATTAACAAACCGCTTTTTACTCCAGCCCCTCTGGCAGAGACAGAGTAGGTACCTCCACAAGAATAGGGACAGAGCTCCTGAGCACATTGACTGGATGGAGCAAAGCATGGATAAAAAGTGGCTCTGCCAATTCATGGGGGATGAATTAAAAGCACAAAGCTTTAAGATTATCTATAGCCGCAGAAATATTCTGGGCATAAGACTCTCCCTCTCCTTTTCCATGTTGAGACCTTATAATTTCATTAATTTACTAAGGGAATAAACAGAAGTATCTGTTAGCACATGGTTGGTTAACTGAAAGTACAAATAAACCGCGAGAATCGGGAGGGGCTACCACAGGCAGTGTTTTCCATTACTGAGGGTACTGCAGGCACTTTGGAAGGCATGGGATAGCACAGTGCAGAGGCACCTGAGCTGGCTCCACTGCTCCAGCCAGGCATCTCCTAGGATGAGAAAGGGCAATGCAGATGTTTTTGTGCAAAGGGCACGTGGTGATGGAGAGCTGCAGTCTGTTAACAGCGGTGATGGCTCTACCCTGTCACTGTGCCCGTCCCAACAATCATCATTGGCCGTGCTTCTGGAGTGTGACACACACACAACAGCAGTAATCTGACAGAACACACAGCATTACACAGCTGTTCTCTTGAGATTCCCCTGCAGTATTCCCACATACAGTGTTGGAATAATGAATGTTAGAGGTTTGCTGGGGCCTTCAGTAACTGCGCTATGATGGTGAAAGATAAAATTTTAAGCCATTTCAATTTAGGATGGCATTTAGTCCTTCCACTGCCTGCCAGGAACCTGGAGAATGCAGCAAAAACATTCCTTGGGAGGATAGAAGGGGCAGCATTGCGACACAACATTGCTCCAGATTGTACTGTACCGGAGATGTGCTCCAAACTGAGAGGAAAATGTTTCATAATCCATACAATCAACGTAGCAAGATGAAATATACACCCACTCACGGAAGCTATTCCCTTCTGCAAAAGAAGGCAAAAAACTCTTACATAAATAGATTATGGTAAGAGCGTTACCACAGTTCTGCCTCTGTTAATATAAAGGGATACCTCACGTATTAAACAGGAAATGGACAAGAGAATGAGAAAAATATGGAAAGAGAGAAAGAGAGAAAGAGAGAAAGAGAGAAAGAGAGAAAGAGAGAAAGAGAGAGAGAAAGAGAGAAAGAGAGAAAGAGAGAAAGAGAGAAAGGAAGGTGGGAAGGAAGAAAAAGAAAGAGAAAGGGAGGNGAAGGAAGGAAGGAAGGAGAAATCAAGATGAAAAGGGAAAAGATAAAAAAACCCCAGCTGTTGCTTCAAAGAAAGGAGAAGGTGGCTGATTTAAAATGGACACTAAATCATTATGATTAGCTGAAAAACACTCAAGAGTTCTCAAGCACAGTATTTTCAGTTTATATAACCTGATTTTTACAAGAAAAAACACAACTGGAGACACAACTGAAATATAAAAGATGTAAGAATATGGTCAGTTACCGTGAAATAAGAACATTTTCATTAAAGTAGAAAACTAAACAGTGCTGTACCACAAAACAGAATTCGTAGTGTGGCTATGGTCTTTATTGCATCTCTTTCCAAACATAATTATTTTTTGAAAGGAAGTCTCAAAAACAGGATATATTCCAATTTGTGAAGAAATCTACTTGTCAACAAAGTATCCTATGTCTTTGTTTTTTCTTTTTTTTTTTCCCAATTCTTCTCCAAAGACAAGTAATAACAACCGTAACCGATTCCTTACAGTTGTCTATTCTGCATCTCAGCATATGATTGTCAGGAAAATCTGCATCAATCTTTGCAATATTTTTAACTAATATAACATTCTTCATCTGAGATTCTCACGGCTCTCCACAATTGTAGAAAAGTATTGGATTATGGAAGGGAAAATGAAGGCATAGAAAATAATGGTTGGGACAATGGAGTCTCCCTGCAGCACCGTACTGTTATTGGTTGTTTGTTAAACACCACTAGTGAATAAAGCAAAATCCAAGGAATTTACTGTCCTTGCCCTCATAGTTAGGAGATACTTGGCTTATCAAACACATTGGTATATTCAAAATATTCCTCAAAGTATTAGACTATATAAATTAGCACAAACATGCATAACCAAATGAGGGCTTTTTTGTGGTTTTGGGGTTTTTTTAATTGATTGGTTGGTTGGGGGCTTTTTGGATTTTGGTTTGGTTCTTTATCTTCTGATGCTTATAGAACAACCAGTATAGCTGTGACCAGCCTACACAAAGCCAGGACCATACTGCCCTGAAAATGTTCATCTCAGGGTGGAACCCTGAGCAGTACCTCAGTGGTGCCCATTTGATTATGATACTAAGTGGACTGTGAATCAAAATTTTTCACCACTGTTTTCAAATGCCTAAACATTAAATCCCCTCTGTATAATCTGTATGATTAATTTGGACATTCTGAACTTGAAAACTGTTGGTTTGATTAAGGCAGATTTACTCCATATCCTGTAATCAAAACTTCTGTTTTCTAGAACAATGACAGCTTAAAGTACACATGCAGACTATACACACTGTAGAGTTTCAGACAGTGCTTAATACACTTAAAATATTAAACTCTTTCAAAAATAACATTGGATTTGGAAGCCAGCAGTCAATGTCTCTCCTGCTTGCAAAATCTTGCCACCATGAAAAAAGGGTCTCAGGAAATTCCTATTCCTATTAAGGGTAAAGAAACCCTAACACATGATGAAGTACATAGTCCATGAGTGGAAAATTGCAGATCTAGCAAGCAAGATGTCCTGAGGCAGCTTCCCTGAAACTTTTAGACATTTTCTTGTTTGTTTGTCTAACTTCTGGTATTACTCAACCTCTCCAGTCCTTCTTGCACCCAACATATAAACTAGACATATTTATGCTCACTTTTCAAATGCAGCTTTCACACAAGAACCTTTTCTGAATTAGGCTAAAAATACACACATACGTGTATTTTTTTTTCTATCCAATTCTTCCATAAAGAGCTGGGAATTTTCAGTTTCCTAAGTGCTTGTAAAATTCTAGAAAGTCACTTATGGTATCACTCTAGGCA
Organism: Cyanoderma ruficeps; assembly: GCA_008694505.1. Classification (NCBI taxonomy): domain Eukaryota; kingdom Metazoa; phylum Chordata; class Aves; order Passeriformes; family Timaliidae; genus Cyanoderma; species Cyanoderma ruficeps. Next base: position 6,046,289 of record VZDJ01000426.1, read on the forward strand.
GCTGAGAAAATGCAATAATAATAATGATTTATTTTCATTTAGCTAAAAAAATCACATTGGTTTCACTTTTAGTTGTCAGTTGTTTATTGCTTCAACAATGAGTACTGTGAGGGAAATGATGTTGTTACATTTCCTCTTTGTTAGTATCAGCCCCTAATGCATCCAACTCTCATTTGCTTACTAGCAGAAGATTTCACCTTTGTCAGCACTGCAAAGCCCGAGCTGTTGTGGAAAAAAACCCAAACTGAAACCTATTCAGCCTCTGGCCCCATCAGCAAAGCTTTGGGCTAAGTTCTCCTGATTGTGATGCTCAGCTATCCTGAACAGCCCCCTGCTTTGGAACAGAGATGTGTTGACACTCACTGCCAGCGTGGCACAGTTAAATACCCTGATGCTTAACCCCTCATTGCAGAGGTTTGCTTGAAGGGAATTTCAGCCTCCAAAGGAAAATCAGGGGTTGACCCTTTTTTGTCACCCCTTGTGAGGCTGCAGATGGAGTACTGCTTCCAGGTTTGCTCTTCCCAGGATAAAAAAGACAGGGACATATTGGATTGAGCCCATTGGAAGATGACCAAGATGATAAGCTGATTTAAACAATCGACATGTGACAAAAAGCTCAAAGGTATTGACTTGCTCAGCCCTGAGATGATGAGGTTAAGGTAGGGGGATCTTACTGTTATCTTCACCTATCTCAGGAGAATACAGAGAAAAGATAGAGCCAAACATTCTCGAAGAGGTAGGTATAGGAGAAGAAGTAACAAATAAAAAAGTTACAGCAGTGAAATTTTGATTAGAGAGAATGACTTTCTGTTTATGAAAGTGGTCAAACATCAGAATAAGCTGCCAGAAAGGGTTGTGGTTTCATCATGCTTCGAGATACTCAGAATTTGACTGGTTGCCCTGAGCAGCCTCATCTAAATTAGCCCTGCCTTGAGCAGGGATTAGATCAGATATAACCTGCAGAGGTTCCTTCCAATCTAAATTATTCTGTGTTTCTAGAATTTTATGACTTTGATTTAAAGAAATAACAGAGATTATCAAAGGATAATTCCTTGACCTTCTGTTTCCTATGACCTGCTCCTGAAAAGAGATAAGGTTATAGAAATAAAAGGTAACCTGTCTTGTGTGAAGGCACAAAGATTTTAGTTTGTTTTAGTCATGGAGAATAGAAGAATGTATCAGTGACTTACATGCATACTCTTGTAAATAAAAGAAGGTGCAGTATTTAGATGTGAAATAAACAATGAAAACTATAATAATGAAAGAAAGGAAACCTATAGCCAAAGGCAGATTTGTACTCTGTGTTAATAAATAAGTCCAGCCTGGTTACATATTATGGGTGAAACTTCCAAACCATTATTCACCTTCTGATTTGGCTGAGAGTATTTGTCAACACTGAATCATCCCTTGGTTCAGTTTTCAGAGCCAGCCCCTTGTTTAGCAATTGCTAATTGTGTTTACTACACAGTGTCCAAGGAAAAGGCATTTCCACTCCGTGGGAAGATGCATTTCCACAGAATTACACCCTTCCTCACCACCAAAGGCTGGCCCCCAAGTGACTTTCCGAGGTCCAGCCTCATTGGGATTCATGGACAAGCACCAAAGGACTGGCGGTGTGTCTGACTCTGCTTCCCCTCCTGCTCCAAGTCCAACAATGAATACAGTCAATGATTGTTGAGTTTCCCTGTCTGCAAGCCTTGCTTGACCTTGGGAAAGAAAAAAATGACACTTCTTTCTTTTTCCTTTCCACTCTCTCTTCCTTCAGTATAAATACAACAAAGTAATACACAGAAGGAAAATCAATTGTCCAATTTTCACCTGTACCTCCCAGATCTCTTGTGTCAGTTCCATAACTTTATCTAGGTTGCTATCTGTCATTTTTATTATTTTCTCCTCAATAGACTGAGTTGTATATGATGGTATTTTATATTACTGCATGGTTGTTGTTGCTGAACTAACAGCTCTTGTGTATGAATTGTTAAGGATTACACAAAGGGAATATAGCAAGTATGAGATCAAACTCGTGTTTTTAAATAAAGCCTGCAATGGGACCAATATGTATTCAAGTCTCTTTCTTGGATATTTATGTTTTGTTTGTTTTTTGGGTTTTGTTGGTTTGTTTGGTTTTTTATTTGGATGGCTGAATTAATTAGATTATGTTTTATTCTAGATGGTGGACTGTATTTATGATTTATACAAGCAGATACATTATAGAATACCAACAGTGTATAACTGACTGCAACAATGAATTCCAATTTATTTATTGAAACAGATTGGGACACTTTAGCAGTAACAGAGGACTTCAAAACAGAGCTTAACCAGTAAGCAGAGAGTTGCATTTTATCTCAAAGGTAATAACTAGGCTAGAAACGGCACAGTTCATTAATCTAGCAGTTTTCCTGCATTTTAACTCATTATCATATAATGATATGAATGGTTCACAGAAACATGGAATGGACTGGGTTGGAAGGAGCTTAGAGATATATCTAGCTCCAAGCCCTGTGCTGAAAGCGAGGACAACTTATATTAGACCACATTGCTCCAAGCCCTATCCAGTTCAGTCGTGACACTTCCAGGGATGGGGCATCTGTTAACTTCCTTGGGCAAGCCGTTCCTGTGCTTCATGACCCTCACAGTAAGGAAATTCTTCCTAATCTGTGCATTTCCATATGCTCTCCAATCACCTGGAAAAGGTGTTCAAGGAGAGACTGGATGTGGCATTCAGTGCCGTGGTCTGGCAGATATGGTGGTGCTGGGTCACAGGTCAGACTGGATGATCTCAGAGATCTTTTCCAACCAAATTATTTCGTGATTCAGACTGGCTACAGTCACTGCAGAGCAGCTCCAGCTCCAAGGGTGTTTGGGATACTGTTTGCCAGGGGGGGATTAGGAAGAGCGGCTGTCTGTTGGCAGACAACCCTGAGTCACACAACCGGCTGCATGTTCCATACGCAAAACATGTGGCTTAGAAAAACAGATGCAACCGCTGAGCGCCAACGTATTAATTAACCACCACATCCTTCCTTTCATGTCTCCCCGCTGCTGCTTTGGAAGCATTATGGTAATTATCCGCAGCTCAGAACCTCGGGGTTTGCAGAACAGCTATTCAGACACGTGGTTCCCTCAGCGGGAACAGACTCTGAGGCCGGATCCCGCCTCCCCGCCGTGTCCGGGTGAGCACGGCACGCCTCGGCGGTGCCGGGCCCGCCATAGGCCGCGTCTCCATGGCAACCGCGGGGCGACGGCGGGGCTGTGGGGCTCGGGGCGCATGCGCAGCCATCCTTCCTCCCCTCCGCTTTCCCCCCCGCGGTATCTGCGGGAACGCGTGCACGCCGGCGGCGCGCGCATGCGCCCTGCGCGCCGTGTGCCGCCGTCCCGCGTGGGCGTCGCGGCGGAGCGGGGCCCGGCCACGGGAACCGGAAGCGGAAGCGCGGCCGCGCGCGAGTGAAGCCGCTCCTCGCCCCCCCGGGACCGCCCGCGCTGCCTCGTGCCCGGCCCGGCCCCGCCCCGCGCTGCCCGCGCGCCTTCCCGCGCTGCCCCGAGCCCGGCCCCGCCCCGCCCCGCCCGGCAGCCGGGGAGGGGCTCCCGCCGCCCGCGCCGCCGCCCGCGCTCCCGGCAGCTGCCGCCGGCCCCTCGCCGCTTCGCCCGCCAGCGTCCCTCCGCCCGGCGGCCGCGATGTCCGACAAGGAGTTCATGTGGGCCCTCAAAAACGGAGACTTGGATGAGGTGAAGGACTACGTGGCCAAGGTAGGAGGAGGCGGCGGCGCGGGGTGGGCGAGGCGGCTCCGCGGGCGGAGGAAGGAGGGAGGGATGTGCGCGCAGCCCCCGGGATGGGGCCGGGGCGCCGGGAGCCGCGGCCGGGGCGGGCACGGGTGTTCGTGGGCATGGGCTGAGCTCTGTGCGGAGCTGAGGGCCCCCTCCCCCTCCTCGGGGCCTCTCGGTTCCTCGGCTTCCTCCTTCTCTCCTGCCCCCGGCCGCCTCTCGCGCATGCCGCTGGAGTTATTCCGTGTCAGTACGTGAAACTTGATGGATAGACAGCCGAGATCCCGGTCCTGCCTCCCTGATCTTGGGTGGATTTGTGGCTTCGGTTTGGTTATCCTTCCACCCTGTGCCTCAGGGCTCATCCTTAATAGGGTGATGCTAAGCTACCGGGTGTGCTGAGGCTTAATTCATTAACCTTCTGGGAAGTGTGCTGATACCTGGTTAGTGCGAGTGCTGGAGGAACAGCAGACACCTGTGTGATGGCTGAACAGTCCTCCGGTACATGGCAGGATTTGAAAGCTGCATTCTGTCCTCATTTGCCTTCTGTTGTCACTGAGGTTTGTGGGAAAAGTACATTAGGGTGACATTCTGCTTCAGTGAATCCTTACTGTTCAGGAATATTGTCTGGGAACTGTTACATCAGAGCAGAGGTGTACATCTAATTTACCTGTAATTAGATCTCCGAACAAGTTAATGATTGTCTTTAGGAGCTTGACATATGCTGACACAACTTACCGTGATGATTTAAGTTCTTTCTACTCCAGTTGTCAACTTTCAAACTTGTAGCGCTCCTGGCAAAAAGAAAAGTGTGCAAGTACTTCCAGCTGCTTTAGTACAAAGTCCAACAGCTTAGCCTGAATAGTCTTCTCTGACAGTTCCAACTAAGCTTCTGGACTTTGCATCAAAGTGGCTGTGCACTCACGTGCTCTGCCTGTAAAGTTCAAGAGGAAGTATCTGGGAATAATGAAATTATCCCACTTCAGCTATTTGCCAAAGGTTGTGTACCTGTGTAATAAAGTTGGGTAATACATGGCAGCGTATTTGGATTTTTCCTACAGCTTTTAAAGGATTTCCATGTCTAGAAAATCCACTGCACGCTAGTAATTATTGCATCCTTGTGTGTCTTTTGCTGAGGCAAAAGCTTTAAAGCTTTGGCAGTAAGTGTCTTGGGTCAGTTTATATGTACAAGTCCACTGCAGTACTAATAAGAAAACCTTTTTTGTATTCCCACTCTTCCTGCAACTCGTGTAGCAAATGGGTTTATGTGATCACTCTTCATCTGCTTCAGGGCCGAGTCAAATACTTGGTTCCATCTGCTACCCAGAGAGGCTTGAGCCAGCCTGGATGCTGCTGTAGTAAAGAGGCTGAAGGCTATCATCTAACTGCACTAATGAGGAAGAAATCCTTAAAAGAGATACTCAGAGGGGTTAGATGATTAATGTAAAAGGAGCCTGCGATCCTTGAGAACTCTTAGGTTGTAGAACTGCTTCTAATGTAGAGGTTGAATAAACTCTGGGTGTTTTCTGTTGGTTTTTGATCTAATCTTACTCATACTTTTCTCCCACTTGGAAGTATGTGTTGTGTCTTCAGTTGTTAAACAACCTACAAGAAGTCAAATGTTTTCAGTCCTTTTTGTTTCCTTGACACGCTGGGCTAGTAAACTCTTCGGCTGGTTTCCTGTGGAAACAAAGCTTATATAAGCAAGTTTTGACTGATGCTCATCCTTCCTAGTAGTTTGTAAAATTTTTTGGTCTAATTTTTTGTAAGTTTTACAGAGGTGCAAGTAGGTGGGTTTTGGGAAGGTAAATGAAATAGAGGAGGTGCCTTCAGGGCAGAAAAGAGTAAAAGAATGTTTGTTTTACTGTACAACAGGAAATGTACCTTGAGGAGGGACAAGAGAACTCTGTAAATCTGTAGGATTTCTGAAACTCTGTAGGAGAAGCCTCAGCTAGAACTTTACATTCTCAGTTCTGAGATTAATGAAAGGCAAATCATGCTTTGTAGTTAGAGTTCTCAGGAAAGTATCTGTTCTGTGCTGTATGTTCTTTCTGACTTTCTTCCTTATCAGTTATATGGCTTCTGCTCCCTGCTGCTTTCCTGCTCTAAGGATGATTTAATGTTCAGGAATTTTACTTATATAAACTTTGCAGTGGCAGAAATTTCCTCTCCCTGTGATGGGGGAGGCAGTCGTATATCTTGCAGTCTGCATCTTCATAAAATTCTTCCTTGTCTGTCTTCCTGAAACTTTTGTTTCCCAACTTCTCGTTTGCTTTGTTTCTTGTTCTAGTCTTGTTTCCTCATTATTTGTTTGGAAACAATACAGCCTTTAACCATGATCTTGCAGTTCTGCCACCAATTACCACATGAAGGGTTTGACCTCTGATTTTGTTTTGTATCTGAATGGCAGTGCTTGAAATGCTAGGAAGGGGACCCCGGGTGCTTTAAAATTAATAATATAAATGGATGTTATCAGTGGAACTGTAGGACTTGAACTCTCTCTTAGTCAGGACTTTACTTCACTTTTGTGTAATGAGCTGTGGAGGTTCTCTCTTTGGAGTCATACCTCTCTTTTTTTTTTTTTTCCTTAATCGGAGGTTTGGCTAATAAGTACCAAGAAGAAAGAGAATGTTTCTGCCACTTCAGCAGTTCCTGGGCAAAGAAAGGATGCAGAAACAGAAACAAGGATCTCCATTTGCGTTACATGTTTTACGACATGGGGATCTTGCATTCTCCTGGAGGTACTTTCTTCAGGAAAAAAGACTTTGCACAGAAAGAGTAGTTCTGAGGGGTGGCAATGGAACAGGCAGTGCCAAATGATACTGCTTTGTTGCTTAGCAGAAGAGATCTCAGTGTTGCCAGCCTGCATTTGGAAGATGCTGGTGGCTTCTAGTTGATGAAAATATGAAATATTTTTATAGTTTGAATAATCTTGCAAGACTTCTTTCAGTTGTTGTAAGAGACATCATATTAGCATCTACATTTCTCAACTTGCAACACTGTCAACTTCTTTTTAATGGTAAATATAAATTTCTCCTGAAATACCGACTGTATCTAGTGTGTTATGCCAGCATTTAAGTACAGTGTCAGCTATTTTTATGATGACTAGATTAAAAAGTAGTTTTTACTGTTTGCTTTCTTTGATGTCTTCCATTTTAATACAGCCAGCATATGTTGGCTTCAGAGATGCCTACAAGAATCTAAGGGATTGAAGGAATTCTGCACTCTTCCCACTTACATCCACTCAAATTTTTTAAATTCCTCCAGAAAGCAGAAACTTCCATGGGAACAGCTGAATCAAATGTGCACTTTAATGGGTGAGGAGGACCCACGCAGCTGAAAGAAATTTACCTCCCTCCAGGTAGAGGGTGGGTAAAAAGTACTAGTTAGAAGAAGAGCAAGTTATATTAAGCCTGCAGAATTTCTTAGCATGAATGGTGTTTGCTCTTTTCCTTTTCTTTAGCCTCCTTCCCCAGTACAATTAGATAAACTGTGCAGTCGCTTAGAAAGGACTTGTATCAGCATGTGCACATTGCATTTCCAATCAGCAGTAGGTTTCTGAGGCAGAGTACAACTTCTTTTATTCACTAGGCATAAAGTTTTTGGCAAGATAAACTTAGATTTGTAGGAGAGGCTTCAATAAGTGTTTGTTCTGAAGTAATTTCATCTCCCACAGCTTAACTGAGAATTCCCCACTTTCATGAGCTGCTTTAATCCCTTACATCGTTTCCTAAACCTACCACTGCTTACAGTTAAGTTTGGTAAATCAACTAACCTAATACTATAAGAAGATAGGGCAGGCAACCAAACTGGAAGCACCAGGTTTTTACTGCTCAGAGGACTGGGAGGTTGATGGTAGGCTGTGAAATGGATGTTTGTAGAAAGTGGCCTAGTAGGCATTTCTGGTGTGGAGTCTTGTTTTTTAAAATAATGAAACAAACAAAACTAAATTCCTAGAGGGTGCCCAGTAACTCATCTAGACAACAGCGACCACCTGTGTGTTCTTGACAAAACTGTGATGCTGCAGTCTCGCAGTTCTTTGGGATATTGTGAAGTTTGAATACGTGTCTTGAGAAATGCATAAGACTTGACTACTGTTTAATGAACTACGGAGGCTAAAATAAGAGAAAAATTGCTTAGAAGTACCTTTTTGAAATAGAACCAGCAGTCAAAGGTATAGTTAAGTGTTGTGAAAAGGAGAAAGGACTAAAATATATCTGCAAGAAGAAAGATTAACATAAATAAATAGTTTTTGAATCTTGGGGGTAACCTCTGCTCTTTTCAGTGTCCATTCCAATAACTTTTACACCTTCAGTTACAAACTGAATGAAAATGAGTGCTTATAAATGGTTGCTGTATATGAGTGGGTTACTTGATTTACAGATAAATCATACCATGGGTACACTGCAGTTCCCCATGTCTCCTCATGCTGGATGCTGAAGTGCCCATTATTTTATGGCTACCTTGATATCTGAATTGCCTCTGGTCAGGTGACAGGTTTCCTGCTCTTGAGTGACAGCCTGGAAGCCTGCCTGGATTACAGTGCAGGGTAGCTATAGCTCACTGCTTTGTCTGGGAGCATATCAGAGCTAGCCCTGACCTGGGAGCTGCTGGACTGAGCTTATTCGCTGTGGGACCTCTTTATTGGAGCTCCCCAGTGTTATGCCAGCACTTTTACCATGTGGGTTTGTCTTTATCTGCAGATTCTAGGAGTTCTGTTGTTTTTCCACTTGATTATTGTTGAGTCTGCTGAAGTGTGAGTGCTAAAGATAATTTTGTTTTAGTGTGTGGTTCTAATTAAACTTGGTGTTCAATTTACATTTTGCAAATTTGAACACGATGACCTAAATCCTTCTTTTATGGAACAGGAGAATTGTTTGCTACTGTAACCTGCCATTAGTAGGTTTCATATTCATGGTGGAGTTACTCTTAATCAAAATCCCAGGAATGTACTAGAAAAACTTTCAGAAAAACACAGCACGACAGCCACTTCATAGTGTGTACAATAAAATGAATGTGGTTGTTGAAAACCACCTCTTCAGGATGGCTAATTAATTTCCCCAGTCTGATCCAAGACAGTCTGAGGACATGTGGCAAAGAATTATTCACAGATATTAATAGTTTGTGCATCAGTTCTTAAGTAGTTTATAGGAGCAGCATGGAGTAACAAACTTGCCTGCAAACCTGGCATTGCATTGGAATATGTGACTCACTGACTGAATGAACATCCCAGGATTCTCAAATCTCTCCTTTTTTTTTGTGAAGGTACAGAGAGAACTGATTCTTCAGCCATTTCAATTTGAAATGTAAATAGAACTCATTCCAGCTGTGATCATTTGAATGATCATGAATTTGGAACTGCTAAATGTAATATATTCTTTGAGATGTTGATGGCAGGCTGTGGTGATTTTGTTCATTGAATTTGCTACTGTGCTCTGAAAATCTTGGTGGCTTTAATATATTGCCTAAGTGATTCATAATTGACCTTTCTATGCTTAAAAACCCCAAGTTAAGCACTTCCTTTACTTGATTCTGTCTGGACTGTTCTTACCAGGCTGACTTGTCCTGTGCCTTATAGGTGTTTGCTGCAAAAAGTAGTTATTAGTACCAGATTATATTAAAACATTGATTTTTTTTCTTTTTTTTTGCTGATGTGCTAATGTATTCCATTCCCTAAATTGAAAGCAAATTTTATTTCTGAAATATATCCTGTTTTGTCCAAGTTTGTGGTATACAGCATATGCATTCCTAAGTATGACAGTCAAAGTTGGGAATAGGTTATGAATAACAAGCAGAGAATTCAATGGTGTGAGGAAAATATTTACTTCTGCTACCGCTCTTCTTTCTGCCTTCCCTTATTCTAACCACAGTTTTCCCTCTTGTATCAGTTTTATCTTTAATAAAGCCTTGTTTTTCAAGCCTAGCTCAGTTAGTTAAGTTTGACTTCAGCAAGAAGGCTTGCAGGAGATGATCTAAGCTTTCTAATACTCCAGGAGAACAGTTCTGCAGGGGCATGGATCTGTATCCGTTTGGAATAATGTGTAGACAGTGTGTTATGTGTGAAGATTGTGCAGTGAGTGTTGACTTGGGTACCATGGCATTGGTGACACACGCAGGCCACATAAGTAAAAAATCCTGAATGAGTGGGTCTTGCAGCAGTGTCCAAATGCATAAATGAGGATTCCTTTGGATAGTTCTCAGTAGACCAAACAACTTCCGTGTGCTTTTTCTGAAGGACCATAGACTTAGCTGCTAATATATGAGGACTTGAAGGTCAAATATTCTAATTAAGTTCAAGGAGGACATTGTGGACTCAGGGTTCTCATGTACAAGATTTTTTATGTCTGTTGGAAGGTCAGAAGAGAAAATTTAGGAAAGATACAGAAAACCGGGGGATGTATATGATTGTATTGCTGAAGTCATGGATGTAGTTTTATGTGAAGTATCAGTTGAGTTTAGCGTGTTTTTTATGGTTTCATGTTTACACTTGCTTGAACTTTTGAATGTGTCCACGCAAAAGCGTGAGCAAAGTTACTTCTTTCTACCTAATTTGCCCACTTCTGAAGTTAAAGGTTTGTGGTAAATTATTCCTAATTTTTCATCCCCTCCATAGCAAAATGAAAGTTGAATCTCCCAGTGCAGTTCTGTCAAAAGAAGCAGTTGTCATTTCCATAGACAGATCTATTGCTGGGACAGAAGCATGAGTTGGAATTAGTAAGGGCCAATAACGGACCAGTTGGTTATACAACAGTTGTTTTTCTTACAAGTTGCAGTTTCAGCAGTTTTGAACAATTAGATGTTTTTCTGCTTTAGCTCATTATGAGGAGGGGTAGGTATAAATCAGCACAGCTCATATTAAAGTGAGTTTAAAACCTTTATTGGATGCTGGGTATGAGATTAACTTCTTTTTGTAATATACTGATGTTGAAGCCTATGTTGATTGTGACCAGTGATGGCAAATTCTATAGTCACAGGCCACAGATGGGGAGCGAAACAATATTTTCATTTAAATGGTTAAGGAGCTGGTATCTGTAGTGTTGCCATTTTGACTTGGAATGTGCAATCAGTACTAATAAGTCCTGTTGAACAAGCTACAGTTCTTGTCTTAATTCTCTGATTGGAATGTACTTGTGTGTGTTTTGTGTGAGTTTTTTCGTTGTGGGGTTTTGTGGGTTTTTTTGGTTATTTTTTGAGGGTTTTTTTTCTCTTTTTAATAAAAGACTAGGGTAGCAAATAATTTGTTTTCCCAAAAGCAACTAAAATCCTGATGTGAGAGAGTAGGAAGGGAAAGAGAAATATGGTCTTGAAACTCATAATGCACATGAATATGGCTTTGAAGTAGCTTGGGGGGGTAGGGATTTGGTGTTTTTAGCACTTTGCCCATTTTTACAGTCTTTATCAGTATTTCTTATGCAGTGTAATTCTGTAGCTCAGTTCAGATACATTGTCTGCCAAGGGCATTTAATTTCTTCAAAGAAAGACTTTTTCTGTGTTTCCTGCTGCACCAAGAATTAGAATATAGTCTGCAGTTTTGTCTTTGCCTACAGACATTGCTGCCTTCCTCAGTGGTTACAGGCCAGAAAGGAAATGGTGAAATCCTTTTACCAAGCCTTCAAGTAGGCTTTGGAAATCAAAGAGAGTAATTGCATGCAGTGGATCAGCTGAGCAGACCAAAACATCCCCAGATGTGTGTCCTGGAGACTGCCCTGTCACACCTTCAGCCAAAGTTCAGAGGATGTCCTGAGTCAGTTTATACAACAAAACTGTGTGCGCAGAGTTTCTGATGAGCTGAGATCGTGTTGTGATAATTATTGTTGAATGACCGATACTGTCGTTTCCTGAGCTCTGGTCATTTATGAACTTGCTTTTTAACACACTTGTGACCTATAAATTAGTGATTAACTTCAAGCAGGAAAGATGAGCTGTTGGGCCATTTGAGACTATAGAGAGAGAGCTGTCCATAGAACAGTTACCATCAGCATCTCTCATTTAAACTGATTTGTTAATGACACTATGAAAGCAAATACCATAGGCAATAAATGTTTAAAAGGTATTTTTCTGTTTGTTCAAAAATACTTCCAGCGCTTAATGCAATTGAAAGTAGAAGATTTCAAGGAGCTACAGGTCAGGAGAGTTCCTGTGAGGTGAGATTTGCATTTCTGTATTAAGAAAAAAAAAATAACTACAAAAAATCCCCACAGAATGCTTTGTCCTCAAGTGAGGCATTTGTGAAAATCTTTATTTCTTGGATTGCTGACTTCTCAATAACTCCAGTAATGCTGTTAACTGTTTCTTGGCTAAAGTGATGGTTATTTACTGTGGTTTAAAAAACCTGAATTTGGCTTGTGATAAAAGCAGTAACTGTCCGTTATTTAAATTTATCTTGGGCCTAATGACAGTACATATAATTACTTTCAAAACAGGGTCCTCTAATTAGAGTGTAGCATAAAATACAGTCTTTACTTCCATTTCTGTGACAAGTTAGCAGATTGTATTTACTAAAGCATTTTCAACAGTAATTCCTGAAAATCTGGAGAAAATAGCTTAATTTTTGTAGGTGGATTATTTCAAACTTATAAGTGCAATGCCAGTATTTATAAGTTTTAATGAAAGTATTACACTGAAGCTGAATATTCCAAGTGTGTATAACTGGTTAGGGAGACATTCTGTAGTTGTTAATGCATGTGTTTTTAAGTATATACTGTTTAGAAAGCAGTGTTTATTTTATGGATGTAAAAATAGCTTTTCTGGTTGAGTTTTTTTGCTTCCGTGTTTTGTTTTTGCATGATTCCAATCACCAACTGCTTCATCATGTCAACAAAACTGTGTGAAGGCACAAAGCTTGTTCTAGAACTCATTAATGCTGCTTTTGACATTTCATATCTTTTTATGCATTGCTGAATGAAGAAAATGTAAATTCAATGTGCATGTGAAAATAATGCCTGTTAATCTTATAGGAAAACCTATTTAAAAGCTAAGCTTCATTGCTTTGGATTTCATAGAACACTTGATTTTGTCTTGGAGATATCTTTTGTTCAGTTTCTGGAGAAGTAATTCCAGTAATTATGGTGCTAAACCCCAGTTAAAGCACTCAAATTCAGGGTTTTTTTAACCATAGCAATGATGTTTGGGAGATAGACTCATCTTCCTGCTTATTCTCTCATGGCTTCCTGATACAGTACAACCTGAGCTTTGAGAATTCACATTTATTATTGTTGCGGGGTTTTTTAATTATTGTGTCTTTACATCATGCAGAGAATTCAAAATCTCAAGCTGGTATCTATTGAAACTGAAACCCGGTAGCTGGCGCCGTGCGTTTGCCTCAAAGGAAAACATCCTCTTCCTGTTCATTCCTTGGACAAACACGTACTGAGCAGTTTAATGCAGAACTTGGTGTGGGCTTCTTCCAGAAACTGAAAGTGTTTTAACAGGGAGTTAACAGCTCAATGCCGAATGCATGGTAATGGCTGGGATCCTTTGCTCAGCTGCTTAACTTTTGGAGCAATTTCTGACATGTTAAGCTTGAGGAAAAAAAAAAATTCCTTTTTGAAGGAACAGGTGTTGTTTTGTAGATCTTTTTTGTTTGTGTTCATTGTGTCATCTGTTGTCAGTTTGCTGATGGTATAGTGCTGAACTACTGAGACAGAACGAGTGCTCTGATTCCTGGTTTATGTATGGCTGATGGCTCCCGTGTAGCAATCATCTGGCACCCATGTGAGCTGGAAGATCTTCTGCTTAGTATGCCCTTAGAATAGGTATCATCCAAATCACATCATCCAAAATGCAGGGGGAAAACATGGAGTCTAGCCAATCACTTCAGGAATAAAAAACCCAACCCTTTCAGGTCAGCTCAGTGTTGCCTGTGAAAATGGGCACTGCGCTGTGTTCAATAGATGGAGTGCTTAGCACATCTCTGTAGAGTGAACATTAAGTTTATGTCAACTTAAGGTATAACATCGTTAGATTGATCTACAGTTCTTTAGAATTATTGGTTAAAGGCTTTTACTGATATTTGTGCCCCCCATATCAGGGTTAACAGGTGAGTCCTGATGCTATAACTAAAGCATTTTAACTTTAATTCCAAATTGTAACAGTATTTCTGAGTAGACAGACAGTTTGGAAAGTGTCTGATCGTTGGCTGTTTCAGTTCGTGATCCAGAATATTTAGTGCAGTAACATTCGTCAGTTAAAGAGTAATCTGAACAGAGTAAAGACACCTTTGTCTGCAACAGCTTATTCTGTCAGAACTAGTTGCTGCCATTACTCTGAGCTGTTGACTAACTAAGAAACAAATTTATAAATGGAAATTTTGGACCAAACTTGTAAATGGAAATTCATAGGAGCTAAGAGAAGCTGCACAACTGGGCCCTTCATTCCTGTTTCATCCCTTGCTAGTGCAAGTAGTGAGTGGGTTACGTTATTTCTCCTTCAAGTCTTGCACTGATGAAGGATTTTGAGGAGGGGAGAGCAAGTGTGTTCAATAACACATATGTTTGGCACATCTCTGGAGCTGGGATTGTAGCATGAGCTTCTAGAAGCTGTAGCTAGGAAACGGTTCATTACTGTTCTACAGAACAACTCCTGTATCAGGTTTGTTTGTCTCCCAAAATGCTGATACAAGTGAAGCACAGATGGCTCAGTAGTTCAGTTTATTTAGCAGTTGTTTCTGGAATTGTATTCGTTTGACTGAGACAAAGGACTTCGGATTGCATTTGATTATGGTGGATAAGCTGGATACTTGTTTACCACCAACAAAACCTGAGAAGTATGCTTGCTAAGCACCTTTTTGTTGGCTTAAGGCAGAATAAGTGTAGCAGTGCTTCAAAAGCTTTTCAGAATATTTTAGATACCATATCAAGATAGGCAAAATTCATCATCAGGTTCATAATTCATTTTCTTAACTTTTATAGACCAAGTATTGGTGTTACTATTAGCAATTAAGGCTTCTCCTGAAGTAGAGAATTGCAAAGTAGATATCCATTTTTTACATGGACAACTACATTTGTCTGCTCTGGTTGTAGAATGTGGCTGCAAAATGCCACCTGGAGAGAGACACACTGTCCTTGGAACAGAAACCCCTTTTTGATAAACTGATGAGGGTCTTTTAGGGGAAATGTTGTGCTGAAAATATTTGAGTGGCCTCCTTTTCATATTTTAAAAACAGAAGCTCAGTTGGATATTGCAGGCTAAACTAATAGCAAATACTACACGTGAATCCAGAAAAATAATGAAAATTTGATATTCATGTCTGCAACCTCTTCCACAGGGGTTTAACTTTCTGTATTCAAGTTCCCTTTTCAACATCTGTTAGCTTGGATTTGGTTTTTGATCGCTATCTCTGCAGGATTTCTTGTGCATTTTTCTGCTATTTCTGTTTGTTTCAGTAAGATGTGATAAGAGGGAGGTGTAAAATCAGCTTGTCCCATATATTTCCCAAAGCATACAGGGTAGAAAGAAGACATCTGGGAGAAAATTCCTTTTTGCTTCAAGTTATAAAATTTAGAGGACAAGGAATAAAACACCCAGCAGAGTTGAAAAGATGTTATTTAATATCTCTGAGGATAGACACAGGAATAATCAGTAGGAAGGCTTAGCTAATGCAGTCACTCTCAGCTGTTAAACAAACCCAACAAACTTCTAGGTTTTCTGAAATTGCCCAAGTGGAAAGTGGTTATCCCACACAATAAATCTAGGTCATTTGCTTCAGTTCAGTTGTCTCCAGACAACTGGAGTCCACTCAGGTTGCAGTTGGAAAACTCCTGGAATGGTGGGAATATGCCGAACCACTGAGCAGCGACAGCAGTTGTTTGTGTGCAGGCTCAGCGAGGCCTTGTTAGTTACACTGATTGCTTTGGGTGACTGAGAGTAAGTAATTTTTGAAAATAAAGGGGATTCACATGAAAATTTTGATCTGGCATAAAGTTTTTGCAGTTGCCACTGGAAACTGCCTACTTGCAGTTGCAATGAGTTGTTTTCCTCGGCTGTGGTAGGATCTTATTTCTTTAACTGAAGAAATCAGCTTTAAAATCATAAACAATTCACAGCTTACAACATTAATCTTTTTACTTCCCTTTCTGCTCTTTGGGCTTAACCCAGACTTTGAGTTATTAGTTATTTCACCAGGTTCCACTCTTGCTCTTAGTTTGAATATTAGTGACTATTAGTGAAACATCATTTTTCTTATGAATGAGAAGATAGAGACAAGAAAACTTGAGACTCAATAAAATTTTTGAGCAGAAATAATAAAATACTGTTGTTTCTTCTTAGGCCTCCTGCATTGTTGCAGTAGTTTTTTTAATAAAACAGGTTGAGTGGTAATGTGAATTTTATCTTTTCCATCTGCTCTGCCCAGTTCTTAGGCCGGCAATCCCTGAGACATCATATGTCAAGAGTTTTTTCCATTTATAGGGGAAAAAAAAGTACAAAAGTTTAAATGTGTGGTTTTGAGCTGGTCATTTGAATTGTTCTTTTTCTTAATTAAAACAGGTGGGAATGTGAAAACAGCACATTGAACTAGTGTTGTAATGAAATACACAAAAGCTTACAGAAATTATTTCCTTGTCTGAAGTCCTGGACTGGTGGTTCAGTTCCCTTCAGATTTGTGTTAAGGCAGATGATGTGAGGATCTGTCTGCTGTATCAATGAAAAGCTGTGCCAGTTCCTGTCACAGGTGCAAATATTTAACCTCTCCACGCAGCAAAAACTGCTTCAGGCTGGTGCTCATTTCAGTTACCATAACAAAGTATTTAAAGGAAATTTTATAACCAGCTTGGAAAAAGAAATTAATTCATTTTCTCTGCAAGTCAAAGGTGTTTAGAGGAGCATAGAAAACAATAAATATCTTTTTTAGAAACACTGTAAAATGGATTTGGTAATTCATACCTAATGTCTTTTCCTATTGGTAATCTCCAGGGACCTGTGAAAGTGCTAGCATGTATTTTGGTTGGCTAAATCAGCTTGTCTTGGCAAGAATGAAAACTGCTTCATCAAAGTCAATGCTGCTTTATAGACTCTGATACTGTTCTGTGGGGTGGGGGAAAAATTGGAATTGCAGCACTACTCAAACAACCGGATGGAATGTTGTGGGATTGCTGAAGTGAAGGCCTAAAGGGCAGACCAGGTGACTGTTTTTCGGTAGCAAGCTACGTTGTTGAGACCTGGTATTCTACAATGCTGTCAGATTTCTTCAACATATTTGATAAAAGTACATCTCTTGGCTTGTTTGTAGGTGTCTTTCGTTCCAGTTTGCAGTTAGGGTTGGCAGCGTGTGAATGAGTGCTTTAGGTGAGAACGAGGTTTACGTAATGGAATCCATACAGAGCCACTCCAGAGGCAGACTGGGGAGCAGGAAAGCACTCTTGTTCAGGTCTTATGGGAAATCTAGTACTTCTGCACATAAGCCCAAGGATTGTTTCAATAGTGATAAAATTGCAATAGGAAGAAAACTGGGGTAGTGCAGTTGAGTTTTCATTAGTAAAACTCAGCCTACTGTGTTGGCTTTTTGTGTCTGACCTCATAATATTCAATGTTACTTCTTTTCAAGTCTTCAAAGTTAATTGAAAAACAGAGGATTTGAGGTTCCAGTTGTGTGCTGAAACAACTGATTTGTGGAAGAAGAACTCAGAGGAAGAAAATTCATGAAGTTCTGTTTCTATGATGAAAGATCAAATTTCCCCTTTTTTGTGTTATTTCATAGAATCATAGAATGGTTTGGGTTGGAAGGAACTTAGTGTCATCCAACCTCACTGCCATGGACACAGACACGTTCTGCTAGACCAGGTTGCTCAGAGCCCCATCCTCCCTGGCCCTGAAACCTTCCAGGGATGGGGCATCCACAGCCTTTCTGGACAACCTGTTCCGAAGCCTCACCACTCTCTCATCCACATATCTTGTCTAAATGTTTCCCAGAGCTGAACACAGCACACCAGGTGAGTGAAGAGGGATAGAACTGACCTGCTGGCCCCATGGCTTTGGGTCCACTCCATGGTACATTTGCTTCTCAGGGCTGCAGGCACCCTCTGCTGAGACATGTCAAAGCTTCTCATCCACCAACACCCCCAAGCCCTTCTCCCCTCCCCAGGGCAGTTCTTGAGCTGTTCTCTGCCCAGACTGTACCTGTGCTTAGCTGTACTTGTGCTGTTTGAATACAAATAAGATGTTACTGCAGCCTTTCTGAAGTGAAGAAGCTCAAGATCCTTCAGGGGCCTTTCTTTAGAACTTGGAACTTGCTGCAGCTTGCATCCTGGGTCATGTATTTTGAGGAATCTATAACAAATACTCAGAGCTGCTGAGAAGAGGAAAGCAAAATGATCCCTGGAAGGAATCTAGAAACTTTGCACAAAAGTGCAGAGATGGAGGAGGTATAAGTTCAGTTTAAGTTAATTAGGAATCTGGAAGGCATAGAAAGATCTGCACAAACTGCTCTATGGAACAAAGGACCTATTGAAAAAAATTATAAAAGCTTTTTTACCTCTGTTTTTATTGGTGAAGGTGAAGGATGTACAAATTCATGCTGTTAGAATTGTGGTAGCTTGTTTTTTTGGGTTTTGTTGTTAGTTTTTTGGCATTTTTCTTTTTTCTTTAAGAAAGATAAAGAGAAGGTTTTGTAATTATCTTTCTGTACAAAGGGCAGGATATAGAGAAGTTTGATTAGTTCTGCACAGTGAAAGTGTAAGAGACAACAGTTCCAGTTGAAATGCAAGAAATTCTCATTAGGAGTAAGAGAAAAAATACTTCCCTGTGAGGATAATCAAACCCTGGGAAGGCCTTATGCCTGGAGAACTTTTGTAATCCTCAGTCCTTGGACATCTGTGGAACTCAGTTGGGCAGCATGATCTGATTGGACCTACTCTGAGCAAATGTTAGACTGCATAACATCCAGAGTTCCCTTTCAGCCTTAAATAGTGTGTAATGGCATGAGTCACTAGAGTGACAAGCTTGTAGAATTAAACTCTCCTTATATTTTTAGATTATTAGTCAGATTTCAGGAAGTGTGGTATTTGAGTTTTCCCTCATTACCACGAGTGTTTATGACCCATGGATTAGCTATATCAAAAACATCATCTTGTTTTTACTGTCGGAGTAAAGACTGAAGTTTGGTGCTTGGCTTACAATATTTTTATGCTCAACAGTTATTTTAGAAATTGTAGAATGATTGACCTTGTGTGTAGAAAATGGGTGGTTTTCTCAGTTGTTTCTGCTGCAATGTTTTTAGGGATTCTCAGTCAAGTTGTTTACATCTTCAGTGCTAGGGAGGTAACTTTTGGTTAGATGAGCCCAGAGCTGACATGTGGCAGCAGTAAACACTTGAAAACTCTGTGAACGTACAGCTGAGACAAACACAGGTTAAGCAGTAAAGTACTTTGGCTTGGGAACTTAAAATGCAACCATTTTGAGAATTTAAGTAGAATGGGAAAAATAACATATTTTCATCTTCA
The DNA here is from genome assembly GCA_008694505.1 of Cyanoderma ruficeps. Lineage (NCBI taxonomy): Eukaryota > Metazoa > Chordata > Aves > Passeriformes > Timaliidae > Cyanoderma > Cyanoderma ruficeps. Next base: position 6,065,485 of record VZDJ01000426.1, read on the forward strand.
GAGTACTTACCTGGTGTTTGTGGATTTTTGAGGGGTGGGGGCATGGGGTTGTGGTTTTTTTAAAGTCTTTCCAGTAATGAATGAATCCAGAGCAAGTTATAGTAGAGAATGATTGAAGGGTTATGAGTGGACTCAAATTTTGAGAAAATGAAGTAGAGTGTTTGGGGAAGATTAAGACAGAATCAGTTCATCCATGCCTCCCACATACCCACTGTGGAAGTGCAAGCTTGTTTTCTGATGTGTTTGAGTGTATGGCTAGTATTTTTTTCTGCAGGTGTGATTTATCCAAGCTTGCTCTTCCTTCAGAAGACTAAAATATATATTGTTCTTAAGTGATTTCAAAGCTCAGTTTATGTATGTTGCACTTCAGAACACAGAACTTAACATTTCAGGCTTTTAGTTTGATTTAAAAACTAGAACTTAGTTACGCTGGAGGGAAAGATTTCATTCAGTGGGTAGCAATATAATTTCTGTTACAGCGAAACTTGTCTTGAGATTGTATCCAACACCATAAATTACAGTTTACTTCTGCCATCTCCCTTAATCACTCTGAAGTTTTAAAAACAAATAATACAACCAGCATAAACAAAGCTTGTGGGGAAAACAGTAGATAGGAAGTTTTAAGAAGTAGTATTTTCAATATGCATCAACATAGTCAAAATATCTCATCCATAGGACTTAAACTTTTCTTTATAGAAGGAGGATTTTTTACTCTTCCATTTTCCCACTGAGGGTGCAATGATTAAGTTGTTGGTGTATTTAAAATGTCAAAGTTGTCTAATATACTGTAAGGGTGGCCATCCCTTGTATGCAGAGAGATGGAAGTAATGCAGACTGTACAGTGAGTTACTTTCTTTTCTAGAATAATGAAGACAGGAATTACACAGTAGCTCCTGCAAGATGCTTCCATGTGCTCCAAGGACATCTGACTGCACGGAATCTGATTTCCTTCATTCAAACTGAAATGAAAGGAATGCAAGAAAAGGGGAGATGCAGTTATTTGTGCATGATAAGTACAGATGGGTATATGAAGTAGTTTCTAAATCCGAAAGAGCGTTTTAATGCCACAAGTATTACAGGCACTGCTCTACTAATACAGTTAGCCTATGCAATAGGATTTAATGAGGCCACAATTCTATTCCTGTGGTAGAACTGCAGTGTAAATCCCAGCTACTAATTGCTGGTGTGTTCAGGTGCCAAGTCATGGAAGAGATGAAGGAAATGATCAAATAAATTCTCACACTGATTAGTTCCCTCACTGGATTCATCATTCAGCCACTAATTCTGGTACAGGGGTGAGTAGGGTCAAACTTGGGCTAGCAAAGCTGTTGCTGCCACAGAGGAGAAAAGTTGGTGGGCAAGTGAAGAGTGAGCTGTGACATTTGCAGCCTGGCAGTAATGTTCTGGAACACTTCTGGCAAACCACAGTGCTCACATGAACACCTGGCTCAGGTTTGATTTCAGTTCCTGTGCCACTGCAAAATAAGCCTATGCTTTGAAGCACCTGGAATGTGCTGTAGGGATGTTAGAATGGCACTGGATGAGGTTAAACTTGAGTTTAGCTCATTGGGCTTTAAGTGTTGATGCTTCTGAAACTGGCGGGATCTGGGAAAAGAGAGAGTTGGCAGATAAAGGGAGACCAAAGCAGGCATAGGATACAGCCTTGTGTAATAGAGTCTACAGAAAGGCAAGGGCTGTTGAAGAATGGAGTCTGTTTGGTGTGGTTAAATAATCTCCATGGAAAATAATGAGCTTTACTCCTTGTACTTTATGACTAAACATGTTCATCCAACATTTTCGTGGAGCTGATGTCATAACGTGCATTAGGGACAAAGCCAGCAAACTTACATTCTTTTAACAATGGCTGCAAAAGAAAAAGGAATTAAATTTGGCACAACTTATTCGGGGCAGGTGTTAAGGTGCAGATCGTTGCAGATTTCTCTGGGACATCCATCAGGTATGCAGGAGGGCAGCTTAGCTGTTAGGATCTCCTCTCTAAGCTCAGGAAGAAAGAGGGGGAACATAAAAATTGAAATTGGGGGTGGGTACCCAAGAAGAACATAGGCACTTTCCCAGGGTGTGCATGGATGGAATTAAAAAAGCCAAAGCCTTGACTAGAGCTAAACTGGAAAAGGACATGAGATATAATGAGGACTTTTGTGTAGGTATATTGGCAAGAGAAGGTAAAGCAAGGAAAATGTGTGAGAGAGAGGGTAATGAAAGAATTAAGTTCAAGAGTAACCACTTTTGACAGTATTCACTTAAGAAATCAGTTAGAACAGATCTTTTTATGGATTAAATTGTTCCATTACAGAAAGTGGGTGATAGTTGCATTCATAGGATGCTATAATGTATCCTACTCTTAGCTACTTAAAAAGCAAAGTTCTTAAAAGTATTTGGAAGTGAGTCTCCAGTTTTTGTTTTCTTATCCTTCAGTGAAGAGTTGATAGCCACGTTTCAACACTGATACTTAAAGACCTTCTAATTAAATGTTCTTCTGTTAGCCATTTTGTGTGACTTTTTGAAATAGGGTCTAAAAGTCTTCTTTTATGTTGTCTTGTTTAGTAGTTGGAGATTCACAGAGGCTTTTTTTTACCCATAATCAGATTTTAATAGAGAGAATTAAAGCAGATACCTGGGAACTGCTGTTTCTGATGTTTTATGGGTTGAATGGGTTTTTAATATTGTTGCATAGCTGGTGCCCTGAGTCTTTGATCTGAAAAGAAAAATGTTACTAATGTGGTTTACGCCAGACTTAGCCTTAAATGGCTGAGTAAACTCAGTGTGTTCTGGAAGGTCATTAAAGAGGTGATCATGCCTTTTCTTTTGCACGGGCAGATTATGTTTTGAAGCTGTGCACAAATATTTGCACCACTGTTAGTGAATTTGTGGGTCTCTTCTAGAAAGTGAAAATAAATAATCTTCTTTCAGGAGAAGCGTGACCTTTGACTGAAGCTACGTTTTATTTGGAGGGTGATACCATTCCTTGATCCTGGCTTAATTGTATCTCCTCCAAATACACGGGTTAACCTCCTTGCTGCTCTGTTAAACTCTAGAAGATGGCAGAAGTCCCATGAAACTTCCTTGAAGAATCATTCTGTCACTTTTGGTCTAGTGCACAGAAGATTTTGCTCCTGTGGGTGTAAAGGAAAAGTTATGCTCCATTTTGTCAGTTCATGTGGATTCTGACCATGTGCCTCTGCTGGGGATGGTGATTTTTAATGCAAACCTTCAGCAGCTTAATTTCAGCCCAACAACCTATTGGTTACTTTGCTATCTCAAGAGTTCTGTATTGAGAATCATCACCTCATAAGATTGCTGATACCCAAGTTCATAACATTAGTTATGGCATGTTCAGCCAGTGTATTCAAAACCCCAGTAAATTTGGAAAACTTTATGCAGAGATAATGTTTTTCTTTCACTCTTTACTTGTGTGCTGTTTCCTGCACCGACCTGTGGCAGGGCTTGAGACACCATTTTATCTCACAATTAGCCACACCTTCACCAGAGCTGTCCCATTTATGAGGCAGGGCCTCAAGTCTTCATCTTATGCTTAAAGACTTAGTTCCAACCCCCCTGCATGGACAGGGGCACCTTCCACTAGACCAGGTTGCACAAAGCCCCATCCAGCCTGGCCCTGAGCAGGGGTATTGGGACTTCATATTTAAGGCAACTTTAATACGTACTCCTGTACTGTGTAATGTGCACATTATAAAATATACCCCAGAAATGGAAATTAAAGGTGAACTAAAGATGAAATAAACACTATTTTTATATTTTATTAGCAGTGCAATATACTTTTACTTTTCACACTCCAGTGGATTGTCTTGCACACCTCTTTGGGTTTGCACACCTCACTTTGGAAACCACTGCTTGTCCTACAAAGAGATGCTCTAGGCAGTATAAATAGGAGATCTAAAGCCCAGAGAGAAATTATCTGTGAAGGCTCCTGAAACTTTAATGCATATGTCTTAGTGACTGCATTTGAAACAAGTGGTTTTGCCAGAGTTTCATCCCTGTATATTAAATACATTGGTTTATTTTCCCTTCCTACTTCTATATTTCTTGGACTGGCAATAGGAAAGGCCAGGTAAAGCTTTATAACATTCAGTGGTCTGTTTAACAGTATCTTTTCACACATATGAAACAGCTGGATATTTGACTTGGTTTATTGCAGAATATTGGAGTACTTGGGGTTGTTTTGGTTTTTTTTTTTTCTTTTATTTTTTGTAACTTACGTGATGACTTTGTTCTGTTAGTTCTGATGTTTATCTTTGAATGTTAATGGTATGTGTTCTCAGTGCCATTATTCAATACCATCTAATCTGTGTTTTGGACGTCTTTATTTGTATACATTTTGCTAGATACTCCCCTATAAATAAGTTTTCATCATCTTTACAGGGATCTTAAAAAACTAGGAGTTTGTGTGGGGTTTTTTCCCCTCTGAAAGTTCATCATCCAGCAGGAATTTATTCCACAGCCAGCTTAGGAGAGAACAGAGGACCTTTGTTTCATTCTTTAAAAACAAAGAAAAATTACTATAGTATAACCCAGTGAGCCAAATAATATTTATAAACTTAAGGAAGTGAGAGCTTTGCTGGACTGTCCTGATCTTGAGAAGTGATGACTATAACTTTCCTTTGGACTGTGAACTTTGTGGCTTGACTGTGTGCTGTCCCAGGACTTAGCTTGCCTGCCCTTCTCCAGTGCTCCTTCAGTTACCCTGTCTTGGCATGTATCAGACAACAAGGGTTGTTGGAGGCTGTTTTGGGTTGGTTATTATGTGCCTTTCATGTGGTTGACTTCTCAATCCCTAATGTATCAGCAAGCATGATGTAAATGCCAGGTGTTTTAAAATTGATGGGAAGAGTCCATGTGCGAATAAAAGTATGGGTAGAGTTGAATGTTCAGCTTAAGTATATCCTGCTTCTTTATATGCTTTCCCAGACTATTTATGTACTATTAGCATACTTTGATCTGGGTGATTTTTTTTTAAATTGGAACTTAATTGTCAATGAAATTCAGCAGATGAGAAGCTACATGACAATGCTATCTGCTACAAGGGTATGTGATGAATAATTGAATATCCTGTTGAGGAGAGAGGAGAATAACGAGGTCATCTTGTTATTTGACTAATAGTGTAAAACTCTGATTGTATAGAACATCAAAAGCAGAATAAGATTTCCTTCTGGCAATCTTCTCTTCCTTAGAAAGGAAGTAATGTCTGGAAGATACATGTCAATCCCACTATTCTGTGCACTTTCTAGAAATTTGGGACAGGAGTGAGGGAACTGCAGGAGCTCTGTAGAGAAGTGTGCATTGGTGCTGCAGCCAAAATTCTTCTGTTAGTTTTTCTGTAGAAATACAGGCTTGGGGTGTGATGCTAAATTTAGCCGCTTCCTAAAATACTAAGATTCCCTGCACACAGGAATAAGAAGCCACTTACCACACAGCTTGTCTCTAGTTGGTTTCCAGTAGCTTCTTGTCACTAATGAAGGGCAGTAAATCAGTTTATCCTTAGTTGCACAACCCAAGGTGAGGAAACAAAGCTGATTAGGTACTCAGTAAATTAAATTTTGTTTACGCCTTAAGAGAGGTCTCAGTCCACTCGTACGAGAGGCATTAGAGTACAACTTCCTGTGGCCTGATTTGGTTGACTCTTCAGACTTGTTTATATCGTGTAGAAATGGCAAGTGCTATTTATAAAACAGGGTGGACAATTTCATAATTGGATTGTAAATTATACATGGCCTGGACTTACTTGCTGGTAGTTATGATGCTGACTTACTTCTATGCAGCTGGTTTGTCATTATGCAAAACTTCAGTTTTCATAGAATCAGATAAAGGAACTTAGCCAGATAATTATGATCCTAGCTGTGGGGCAAGAGAAGCAAAATGAGCCAAGGAGAGCATTTTGTAAAGCTCTAATGATTTTTTTTTATTGGTTGGGTTTGTTTTTTTTTTAAATCCTGAATTACCTTGTGCAATTGGTACTTGTTACACCTGAGGTGCAGTACAGTACAAGGGATCGAGGTTGTCTTACAGTCATAAATTCAGACGTGAGGGAGTAGAAATTGAGCGACTTAATTTTCCTATTTCTTGGGCAGTGACTGTAATATTTAGGTGGTACATTCTTCAGCATGTTTGAAGGTGTTGGATTTCTTTCAAACTCTTCCTCGTGTGTTAGCTCTAAAATTTTGCTGATAAGTTTATGTTTATATTGAAGGGTGAAGATGTCAACCGGACACTTGAAGGTGGGAGGAAGCCTCTTCACTATGCAGCAGACTGTGGACAGCTCGAGATTCTGGAATTTCTGCTCTTGAAAGGAGCTGACATTAATGTATGTATTAATGTATTTGCAAACAGATCTTAAAGTCTTCCCACAGAGAGCAAAGTGATTGGTGTAAGTGCCTAAGTGATTGCTGAAAGATAGAAATCAAACAAAAAAATTGATGCATTTAAAAATGTTTGAGAGGTGGGACTCTAGAGGATAGAAGTGTGCAGTTATGTTTATTAAATGTTTTAATTCTCTTCGGACACGCTGGAAAAAGTTGTTTGTAGCTATAAAAAGTTAATATTTAACTTGACCACAATTAGAATAATTATTCCAGTAATTACATCAGAATAAGGTTTGCAATGCATATTTGCATTTGTTGGAAGGGATTTCAGAAGACATCCTGAGCCAGGGCAGGATCAGGTGTTTAAATTAGTGTGCTTTTTTTCTTTTTTGGAGGCATTCTTTCTTGTTTAAGTCATTTTGGTGTAGCTTGACACACATGGCTTCTTGTTTTGAAAAGACTTGACTAAGCTGTATCAGCTCTCCAGAAGTTAAGTTCCTGAATACTTTAACCATACACCCCAAATGTTTTGCCTTAGAATGCTTGTCCAAAAGTTAACATGTAAGACATCTTAGCTTTAGTTTATAACAAAAATGCTTGGATTTTTCTCCTGGGTGTCTGGAAAAATTATCTTTTCCTTGGGAATTTTCCTAACTGAGGAAGAGTTAAAAATAGCATTTCAGTTACTCCATTTCTTATTCTTTCCAGGACTGTAGTTTAGAGGGAAGACAGCCAAAGCAATGTTTCAGACAAAAGTGTTTTCTGAAGTGATACTGGCTGTGAAATGGGGGAATTAGGAGTAGTGTTTTTAAATTGGGCAAAATTTGTCAGCTGAAACTGCACGATTTACATCATTGGCCTAAAATTATGGACAAGCTTTGGGACGCCTAGTAGTCTTATGGAAAAAAAATCTTGCTATTACCTCTTTTTTAAATGATAAGTTTTCTTTTTAAAAAAGAGCGATAAAAAAATCTGAAATGCATTTTTGGCTAATATTTTTAAATTTTTACTTCCTCTATCCTTGATTAAAGTTAAAAAGTTCTGTGAAACCTTATAATGCTGTGTGAAATTGTCCTTCAAGTAATTGTATCTCAATTTACAGGCTCCAGACAAACACAATATCACACCACTGCTATCAGCAGTCTATGAGGGCCACGTTTCCTGTGTGAAATTGCTTCTGTCAAAGGTGAGATAAAAATGTTTCGAACAAGTTATCCATTAGCAAAGGGTATTACTGTGATTTTTTTTTTTTCAATAAGATTATGATGCTCCAGATGATATGTTCAGAACATCAAACAAGTGCCATTTGTGCTGCTAAAGCAGAGAGGGTACTCTGATGGTGGTGAAGGATAGCTGAAGGACAAAGTTGCAGGGCTTCTGTGGTGTGGCAAAAGTAACAGTGACTGTAAGAGTACTGTGGGCTCCAGCTAGAGGGCAGAACTGCAAATCAATCAGTAAGGGGAGAAAAAAAGGCATTCCTTTAGTGGATTTGGCTTAGGCAGCTGTTTAAGTGTTTCATGTGATGGAATCTGTGCTGTGAAGTTGTTCAGAGGTGTGGTTTCCCTCAACTTTTGCCAGATGACTGAGAACCCATCTGGGTTGGCAGAGGGAGGGGAAATAAAAGTAGGAAGCCAAGCTTTCTCTGTCCTACAGCTTGTAAATTTTGTCCTGGGGGAGAATAAGCTTTATCTGTCTCTGTTTGCACTTTAATTTATATTACAAAGGTGATCAATTTTACAAAGCCAGTAGTTAATTCAAGCAATTTTTTATCTCCATTCATATGCACTCCTGCTTGATTGCACTTACGTCATTTGGCCAAGGAATCTCTTGCTGTGTAATATTTTCATGTGCCACTTCCAGGGTAAAATTTTCTTTAACTGCCCTTAATGCTGCTTGAATTTCACTTAAGATCACTTCTTTGATCTTGTCTGATATTACTTATTTTGCAAACAAATGCAGTGACTGTTAATTTAGAATTCAAATGGTGTATCCAACTTGCTTAAATTTATTGTGAGGACTGATTGTTCATTTAGGATCATCAGAAAAATGAGGTATCCTTTATGCCATGTTGATTTATTTCTGTTTCTCTTTTGGAGGGTTTTCCATCCTAGGTAAGTTGCTCAAATAATAAATTACTTTGAGATTTCTTCATGCAGAGTTAAATGTTGATTGCTTCTATTTACATGTGCTAGCTGATGAAATATTTATGAACTGGGAGTTGGCTTATCAGCTCTGTCTGTTTGAGGCAAGGCTTATATGCAGAGGTTGTTCTGTCTCTTAGCACCGTTGTTTTATGACCCTAGTTGTTTTTTGTACCATAGTCATATGTTCTTCAGTAGGAGATACCTGGGCATCAGGGTTCCACCCTTACTGAAAAATCTAAAAATTCCTGACTGTTTTATGTTCTTCCCAGTTACTAAGCCAACATTCCCCATTGCTTTCTATGGTTGATGGACTGTGGGGATGTTCGTAAACCTTTTATATGAGACTCTCGAGCTATTGATAAGGAAGAGGAGGAGGATTTCATAAAATGTTTCAAACGTTGGTCCATGTTTTTCTTTAATAATCTGGTGTTTGATTTGTAATGTAAAAAGTTGTGGGTGTTTAGTGTCAGAGACGCAGGTATGTTAAAATAGACAAAAGTTTGAAAGCTTCAAATAGAGGATGAGTTGTTGCGTAGGATGCAACAAACTTAATCGATTTGTTCAGCTTCCAAAATAGTTGTGCTTTTGTGTTACAAGAAATACCCTGTTAAGTTGGGCAGTTTAGCACCTTTTTTCTTCTCTGGCAGTGTCAAAAGGAAGAGCTGTATGACCATGTCTGCTCACTCATTCCTGTCATTCATGGCTGCTGTACTGGGGGTTTCAGAGGTGCAGGCATCTGTCCCCTGTTCAGAAGTGTTGACTGATCTGTTGGCCATTAATTCATCCATGTATTTTTTGAACAAGAAGACATCTGCCTCTGTTGTGTCATCTAGCAACTCTTTTTAGCAGTTTGCTGCTTGATGTGTAAACCAATCTTCTTCCAACTTTATTAAGTGCCCCCAGTTCTGGTTTCACAGTTTGATGGGAGCTCAGTTCCCATCATGGCTTCTGTGTTTGTTGTTTTGGGTTTTTTCCAGAGCTGCAGCTGGAGCCAAGTAGCTCCTGTGTGGCTCTCAGAGCTTGTTTAACAGTTGTGCTTTGCCTGGTAGCTTAAGTGGGCAAACATTCTTGTTTGTTATTACCCTGCCAAGGAGAGAGGGTTTATATATATTTGTGTGTGTGTATTTTCAGAGTAGAACATAACACAAATATTAGTAACTTTTTACTTTGGGGAAGTAGAGAATAGTATGGAATCATTGTACTTTTATGAGTTTTTTATTAAAGTTGCTTCCAGGCAGTTTTGTACTTCTGCAAATTAAAGTCCTCTTGACCTGACCTTTATTGTTTCCTTCTCTTTTTATTGAATGTTGGCAGGAATCTTTCTGTAGCTAATGGGCCATTTTCTAAATTTATTAGTACTGAGTTGAATAAATGGTGTCCTCCTTAGGTAGCCATGACCCTGTTATCCTACATTCAGTAAAGCTGTTTTAGAAACCCAGTCAATAACCCAGTCAAAACCATGTCAATAACTTTTCTAAAGTATTTTTCTGAGGGAGGAGAGCAGTCCTATGTTAAAATTAAAACCTCTCTTTATACTTCAAAGTGACCTCAGTTAACTGTACCTTTGGTACCCTAAATGCTGGTACATTGGTGGAGAGTTTTATGAATTAAAGTTCTTTAAATTCTGTCAGGTCATTTACTGCATAGTTCCATTTTTTCTTCAAGATTTTCTGAGCTTAACATCAAGGAACAGCTTTGAAGCCTTCTTGATTTCCACACAGATTCTAATCTGAGTGCTGTCTAAGCAGTAGAAATAATCAACACCTGCAAAAGAATCTGTTTGTACTCTGTTGCCTTTCTTTTCCCTGGACCACTGAGATTATAAGTGTTGAATACCTGCTAAATCTCTCAGGGGTTTTTTTAGGAGAAAAATAAATGTTTTTCAAGCAATGTTCCCATGGTTTCAGCCCAAGTGTGTGTTTGTAGTAACCAAATTGTCACTTGTTGGGGACGGGCTAATTCAGCTCATGTTGGTATCCCAAAGAACTGCAACGTCCTTGTACTGTTTGGGCCAAGGCTGTTACCCAGTGGTAGGAGAGAGGAAATACTGCAATTGCTCCTCTCACTGGAGTCAACTCAATGCATCTCTTGCACTGAGAGTCTTTAGGGGCTACAAAGAAGATGAGCAGCTCCAAGAGGATCAGTTTGGCCAGTGGACCACAAGACTGGCAGTGCTGCCTTAAAAACCACTGCAAAACCATCTTTTTTGAATGACAGGTTGAGTACATGCAAGTAAAGAGTGTACAAGTTTCAGAGAGGGAAATATCCTATGTTTTGAAAAGTGGTATTGGTAGCACATCACAATGGTATCAGATCCAGTTTATTAGACTTTTAAAGTTCAGGGAAAAAGAGTTGCCATGGGAGCAGGCATGGTATTATGTATGGAAGTTCAATGATGCTTTGTGTGTTTAATCAGTAAAGACGCTATGGAAATTCTAGGTCCATTATGTTCTTAAACTATTCAGTGTCCTTAATAGTAACTAACAATCTTCCTTGTAATTGAGAAGGGATTTGTACCTACTCTGTGGAGAGCTTATGCATAAACTGAAGGCAGCCCTCTGCTGTACACACTTTTGACAAAATGGGTTTGTACCCTAAGTGTTTTCTCCTGTCATTTGATAGAACAAACACGTATTTTCAAGTGAGATTTGCATATCATCTTGCAGAGTTGTTCTGAAATCAGTCCTGTGATCTCTAATGACTTTTGTCCCCTTATTTAGCTACCCCATTTACAGTGTAGTCTGTGTTTTCCCTTTCATGAATATGATTACACCGTGCTCAAAGCAAACATGACTAGTTAATCACTCTGTTTCCCTCCTTTTGTACTCCTCCCATAAATCTGGCACCATGCTTGTGCTTACTTGCAGCAGTTTATTCTAATTCTTTGATTAATCCAGTTGGTGCATTATCCTCCAATTTATCTAGTTGGTGCATTGTCCTTCATCTTCCTGTTGCCTCCCTGTTGTGTTCTGTTGCCTTTTAGTTGTACACATAACTCTTTCAAAACAAACCTGAGGAGTTTTGGACTTGGAATGATTCTGTGGTGGTGTTTTTCTGATGTATCAATAAGGACTTTTTTCCAGAATGGAAGAGAAGCACAATCCTTGATGAGTGTGGCTGTTTTATGATATAGAAGGAATATAATATCATTTGTTAGTAAATCAGCTCTTCCAGGTATTACCTGTCTAATTCAGCACATGAGAGCTTCTTGCACCATAGATTTTGTAGAAGTGTGTAGCACTGAATTTTTGCTTTTGTAAGTGTAGTAGTTGCTAGAAACAAAAAATCAATCTGTTCCTAAGATTAACTGATAATTTATTGGACTTGCAAGTTGCTGTGTAACAAAAATCGCATGCCTTTTTTCCTTATTTTTAAATGACTAAGTTGGAAACTCAGATCAGCTGCATGCTGAAAAGTTCTGTACATAAATCTTGCCAGGTTGGTTTCTGAGTGAAAACAAGGCACTGCAGTAAGAAGCTGTGTGTAATCAGTATAATTATGCAAGGTATGTAACTTTTGACACACTTTGTACTGATGCAGCCTGGCTTTATGGATTGACAGTCTTCTCATTGTCTTTCCAGGGTGCTGATAAGACTGTGAAAGGCCCAGATGGACTAACTGCCTTTGAAGCCACTGACAACCAGGCAATCAAGACTCTTCTTCAGTGACGGATGGACTGATATCTTAAATGTCTTTCCTGTGGCCTCACACTGCTGCCTGTCTGTCACTCTTTGCATCTTCCAGCTTTTTCAGCTAAATACTTTGGGGGGAGGGAAATTCTTTATGAGTCAGACTAGTTAGGGGCTTGTATCGAAGATAATCTGGTTGGAGAGGATTGCAAACTATTATGAGCAGTGTCCCTGTAGGATTTCTTTCCAGTGCACAATCTCTTCTCATTTCTAGTGAAAATGGAAGAAGGAAGACAGACCATGCTGAATTTTTGGCTTGACAGCCTCCTAGATTAGTACTAAGATTTTTTAGATAGATGGAAGTACTTCCTTTAGATAGAAGTACTAAGTATTGTGTACCTGGACCTAATTGTGAAGGAGACAATAGTCCCATGCTCTTAGTGTCTGCCATAATCTGAAGTGTAGTAATGTAGGTGGCTGGGTTGCTCTTCTCTCTTCTCTCTCAGTGGGTAGCTTTATTCTTCTTCTGCCTAAAGCTTCTGTTGCAGTTTTGAGGACTTTTGATACTAGTTATTGGAGCTGTTCTTTATAATGACTAATTGGATGTCACACTAATGTTTCCTAACTCTTGAGCAAACCAAGAAAGGCCGGTTGAGGCATGTGGTGTTACACTCCATAACATCTGCCAAGGTACTTTTGGATGGATGAATTTGAAGTCTTTCTATCCCATATTTGTTCTAGTCCAGGACAGACACTTTAAGTAACTGCTTTTGAGAGAGGTCAAAATTTCACTGTAGTTTTTTTTTCCAAAAGGAATGTAAGATGAAATTTCTTTACTCACCACATCAGCATAAAATTCCTAGATATATGTGGAAGCTCCAGGCTGTTTGGTACACAAGGATAATCAAGGCATATGTGGGAAAGGAACAGTAGTTATTTAGACATTCATATCAGGTGAATATTGTTGCTAAATTTTTCTGGTAAACTTGGAACCTTTCTAAGTTCAGATGTAGAAGCAGGAAGATGTACAAGCAGAAGTCTTAACTCGCTCTAACTACTACAGAATTTTTTTCATTGTGCGTATCTTCAAATCAGTGTTTCACTGTCGAATGGATGAACCTCTTAAATTCCATTAAGGCGTGAGGCTTGTTCTGGAAGTTCCCAGTGTGACCATACCACATTAACCATTGACTTTTAGATAAGATTTACTATACCAGTAAGTGACAGTCTTGATCATTCATGGGAAGATATTTAATGATGTTTTAGGCACTCCTGTCACATCTTGTGGCCCTCAGGAATGTCTGAGCTTCTGGCTTTCATCCTGAAAATTTTCATTAGACTCCTGGTTTACCTAAAACTGAGTGATAGGTTCTATACCACAAACTATACATCTTCCTCTGTTTTGGAATACAGATTTCAAACTTCCTGGTAACAAACACAACACAGAAAAGCAAATGTATATAACATCTCATACTGAATTCTTAAACAAAAGTAGCTGATATTATTTTGATATCACTGTTGAAATTGAGAGGATATATAGAATTAGATTGGTGACTACCACTTGTATTTAATGGAAACTTAGTTTTACTTGAAGAATGTTGCATATTAGGATTGAATGTCTTGGCTATGAAAAGCATTGCATTTAGACTGTAAAATGAGAGCAGGAACTGATGTACATCTAATACCATAAGAAAAGCAGTGGAGAAAACAATCAACTCTGGCCATAAACTGTACAGTGCAATTATTCTATTTCTTGGAGATGGATGACAAGGAAGAACAGAAGGGTTGGAAATCAGTGATAACTCAATTGGTAAACTGCTTATAAAAGAACAAGAATATTTGGTGAACAGTGCTTTTAGTAACTATTTATAAGAGGACTCTTTAATCTTATTTCTGATCAGTGCTGGATTGTCATGTCATTGTAATAGTGTGAACACAGACTATAGGTTTAACTCATTATTCAGCTATGAAAGTAACACTCTTTGACAACAACTTGCCTACATATTATGCTATCAAATACTTAGCTATTCAAATACTAGTCTAGAAAACTGCAATCTGTTTTTACGTTGAGAACTTGATTATTCAAGTGTTTTTTGTGTTGATTACTGTCAAGTTGCCTGGCCATAGTGGTTTTGTATTTTTGTTGGGTNTGGTTGTTCTGTATTCTTTCCTACCCTTCCCTTTAACTCTCATTTAAGTGATCAAAGAAACACCTTCTTTGTACTAACTCTTCTGGAGATTCACAGAGGCAATTTTGCCTCCCTTTTTCTACAATTACGGGGACACCTTATTTTTTCTTACTTCACCCTGGGGGTAAAAAAGCAAACAGACTTCAGTGAGTCAAGTGTTAATTTGGCTGTAATATATACCCAAGCTGCCTTTTCAGATAGTTAAAAAGATGGCATTTAATGTTTGGCTTATAAAGAAGAAATACTTTTCTGCTTTTTGCACTACATAACAGGTGTTTAATCATTTTGCCCAGGATTTAAAAGAAAAAGAAAAGTAAAAATAAAAGCTTATGCATTTGTAATTGTCTAGGGACTGGGCTCGTTCATTTGTTTCTTTCTTGTTAGCTATTTTGTGGAAAAAATAATGGGTGGCTTCCTCTATCTTTGAGTAGGTCCTAACTAGATAAAAATACCAAACTGTAAATTATTTTTCATTCTATAAACAGAATTTAACTACTTTGTCAGACTGGAATTGCATATACTTGGATATCCACTCTGTTCTTAAACCTTTTCCTTTGAAATTCGTGCTGAATAAGTTATAAACTTAAGTATATTTTGGATTTTGTACCCTCTGCTCCCTTTTTCTTACAGGGAGCAAATGAGAAAAGGAGTACAATAGTTAAATGGAACTGAACATAACATTGATTATTTGTAGAAGAGGCTGGTAAGAATAGAGTGTTCTAGGTTAAGCAATTGCAGTGTTGCATGCAAAATTTCAAAACGAACTTGTCTTAATTATATTTTGTAAATGGATAAACAATCATCTTTCTACGCAGTGACAGAAGAAAAACTAGTGCTCTGTGCATTTTGATATTTGACTTTCTCTTTTCACCATTGTTAACTGTTTTGACACAGTTGGGTTCATCATTATCTTGGTTCATAGACATCAGAATGCTAAATGATACTGTATTTTTAAGTTTGTGTTGCAAGAATGAATGGAATAAACTTGAATTGTGCGATATGAGAATTTGGAATTTCATTTCCCTTCCTGCTCCCATGTTTTATTAACCCTGGGCTACAAGTTTTTATTTGCCTGGACGGCATCTAAGCTCCAGCTCACATGTAAAGTGATTAAACTGTTTAGCTGCTTATGAGACTGAAATGTGGAATGGAAGCTGCTTTGAAAACTGAATATATAATGTTCTTTGTGGTTGTTTTGGGGGGGTTTTAAATTACGTCCATTTAAAAGGCGTTTTGATCATTTTTGTGGTCTTGTAGTCGTCTCTTCCTCCTTAATTGGTAATGCATAATGTTGAAGATCCTTCTATTCATGCTAAATTCTAAGAGACAATCTATAGAGAGAGGAAGGTTTCTCCTATTACCTCTGAAGACTGGAGCAATTTGCTTTCTCCTTTAGTTCATCAAAGAAACTGAAAACACTTATTAACAGAAATCGCAGCTGAAGCATAAATAAAATTGTATAGAAATGCTTATTCATTATTCTTGTGACATTTTACAGTGACTTTGTCAGAACTTCCTTTTATAACTTCGCTTGTCAGTAGAGATTTGAATCTAATTGCCTGAAGTGTTATGATTTATTTTAAAATAGACATTTAAAAAGAAAAGTACAGGAAGATGTGTCAAAGTAGAAGAACTATAAATACCAAAAAAACCCATTTCAAAATAAATTAAATTTTCCTGGTTTTCTCTGCTAAACTTTGAGAAGTTTACGGAACTTTTTTTTGCTGGATGCACAACCTTTCAGTCAAATACTGGAGAGAACAAGGGTGTGTTCACGGTAAATGCTAAAGCAGTTCAAATGGTGTAATGGTCAGTGGCAACTGACGGGTGTAGGCTTCAGTTCATATGTGTTCATATTACTGATTCTTTGTTTTGTGAGTGTTTTTGGTGTGACTTATGGGAGTTCTCTTAATGGGCAGTTTTTCTACAGGAGGAAATATCCTCAGTTCAAAATGCAGATTTCTTTCACTCACATTCCTCAGTGACTGGCAAACCAAATTCATCTATGCAAGTGAAGAGTCTCTAATATTTATGTATCTATGGCTGATCTTATGAAAGAGAATTGTTTCCCAGCCCCCTTTCAAAGGGATGTTGGCCCAAGAAAACAATTTTTTCAATTGCACCACTTGATTGTTCCTCTCAGTTTGGAGAAAGCCATACTCTCAGAGCTCTCCTCAAAATATTTGTTTTACTCATCATATGACATCTGGGAACAGCTTTGAACTCCAAGCTATGCCATAAACTTCCCAGATGAGTGTTTGAAAGCACTTGGTTTCATGCAGTGCCTTCAGAGTCTTCAAACCCATGCAATTTTTGTCTGCTTGGGAAGTGAATGAGCCTTTTTTTGTAGGATCAGGGCTCCTCTCTCCCCATCTTAGCAGTAAAACCGGGGTTTCTAATTTTAAACTCGGAATTGTTGCATTTAAACACCATTGCTTGCTATTGTGGTCTGATGCTGTTTTGGAGAGCCTTCTATCAAATAGAACTCCTGGAGTCTTGAGTCTTCACTCTCCAGGTGGTGTTTGGAGAGCACCTGAGTGCACTTCCCCATTCTCCCATGTCCTAAGTGCACTGCAGGCTGCACAGAGCACACGATTCTTTTGTGCTTTTCACTCAGCTCTTGTTTACAACATCATCTTGCAACATTTCAAAATTAAGAATAGAGGCTTTCATGCAGTGAGGTTCATCTCGTGGCCATTCAAGTTAAGAGGCAGGACAGTGTGCCAAAACCACAACAGACTGCATGTCTCAATCCATTTATCAAAATTGATTAAAGGAAAATTTATTTCAGTTGTTTCAAACTGAACATAAATTTGAAGGGTCCAAAACTCAGTCTCAAAAATAGTTTCTTAGCCAATGAGCTCAATTTTGGTTCATATATTAAAGAATTCACCTCTGAAACATGTGTTTCTTATTTTTCTTCTAAATAAAAGTAATTCCTCACCACATTTGGAAGAACATATGATTTGTTTAACTGAAGCTTTTGTCTTAAAGTAAAAGAAACAAGATATAGTTTGGATTAATGTTTTAACTCTTTTGTCTGAAAAGTATTTGGAGGTGGGAAGTTTTGAAAAGTATGTAACTCTTCATGGAAGGTAAATTATGCTCCCTCTTTCCTTTTGAAATACACTTTTAATTAAGATTTGTAGCCTTTTATTTGAGTAGCAGCATCTTGTGACCATGTCCAAGGTGGTCACCTTTTTTTTTTCCTTTGATTATTCTTCTTATTTTTTCTTGTATTATTTTCAGTGAGAGACCAACAGATCTGTTAGGCTAACACAAAATACCTTGTTGGTTGGTTGGTTATTGCCAACTTCTGACTGCAGTCACCAAACCAGATCTGTGGCAAATAAATTTTGGTTTTACATGCCAGAAGTCTTTCCCAAACTTTATTCTTGTTACTTATAAATATTTTGGTGGGCTTTGTCTTGCAACACTAGTTTTGTAGGGTTTTTTACATTGCTTTTTGCATAAAGCAGTAATTTTCCCTTTTACAACAGAAATTTATCTTCTACAATATTTTGGGGGAAAAAAAGCCTGTATTTGTGTGTGTCTGTTATATCAGACCATTTGTGCTGAAGGATACCTTATATCTGCACTTCTGACAAATTGCTACAGAAAGCCAGTGTAGCACCTCACATCAATACCTACACATAGATAAGTCTGGAACAGTTTTTGAGACATTGGTGAGATGCCACTAGAAGTGGAATCAGTACAACAGCACCAGATTTTTTTTTTTTTTTGTGACTATGCACAAACTTCTGTGTATTTCACTTACCAACTTCTTTCTTTCTCTTTTGTTGACTTAAGATGTAATCTGATGGAAGAATTACCTCTCAGGTCTTGATACACCTTACAGGATTTTTTAGTGCAATTTGCAGTCACTGTCATTCATGTTCTCAGAAGCACAGAAGAGCATTTTTAGAGAGCAATGAGACAGATGGAGGAAGCACACACAAATTTCTAGTATCAGAGGCTTCAAACATAAGGATAAGACCTAAAATTATAAATTAATGAAATTGCTGAAGGTAGCTATACATTTAAATATTTACAAAGCCATATTGAATAGTAACTTGAAAGAAAACAGATCCAGCCTACAGCAATAAGGGTGCATAGCCTGCACACTTAATAAGGAGGTGCTTCTGAGGCTGTGTACTCACTATAAAAAGCTGAATATATATTTGCCATTCTTTCTTTAGGCTTAAAAAAAAAGTATCTGGCAGGTATTTAACAGATAGTTGCTTTGGGGAAAAAAGAACTCCCTTGTTCCCAATTTACAAAGCTCAGAGGTTGAGATTGAAATTATTTTTATTGGTGGAGGTGAGGTTGAGAGAGATGTACAGAGAGTGAACTGTGCTATAAATTACTGCCCAAACCTCCCTGAGTGGTTTTGAAAGATCACTTTGTGTCCAAAGTATTTGTTCTCTGTATGCCAGAACTGGCCTGTGACACCTGTTCCTGTTCTCTCATCATTGCCTGCCTCTCCTGCATGCACAGCTTCCAAAAGCTGTGCTTGACCCCCACCAGTTTTCCCTTTGTAACGGGTACCTTGAAAGTAGGCATAGGACTTTTAGTAAATGTTATTAGAAAAAACTTCATCTAAGGCTGTCATCTATAACAGGAAAGGAAGAATTAAAACCACAGGAGGAAGGACTGAGAAGTTAAGTAAATTAAAGATTTCTTCATCTTACCTCCTTTCTACTACAGGCATATTCTCTACACCTTATAGTAGTTAGTATCATACCTTAAAAGATCAGATGTTTTATCTCCTTACTTCTTTTTTTCACATCAGGGATGCTCAGAGTAGTTGCAGATTTGGAGTACCATGATTTACTTTCTCCTTGTTTGTTTCTTTGGGGGGGGGGTGTTTTGTTTTTGTTTTTTTTAATCATCCTGAAAGCTACTAGGAGATAAAGTGGTCACAAAACACAGTAATGTCAGTGGTGCCACAGAGATCCTTGGTGCTACCCTGAGGTAATGTGGATGTGGCAGAAGTGGTTTAACTTGCCTGTTTGAGTTCTTGAGGCCCTTTTGACTGCCTCACTCCTAATTTCTAGTGAAAGGTATCCCTGCCCTTGGCAGGGAGTTGAGACTGGAAGATCTTTAAGGTCCCTTCCAACTCAGGTTGTTCTGTGGTACTGCAACAGGTTGCTACAGGAATAATGTAAATGACTGTATTTTGTTTCAGCCTTTGCAGCAAGATAATTTCCTGAAACCTGTAAGGTAGTGTATTTATCATACTGAACTGCTGATGGTTAAGACATCATACTGCTGGCAGAAATGGAAGACATCACATATTACTAGCATGCAGCTCTTTATGCTGTAGCTGGCCTTATGATTCCTAATGTCATGTTAGTTTTGATACAGAATAATAATACATTTCAGAATACACCTGGGCAAGCGCACACCTCGCAGATGAGGCATTTTTGATAGAAGAATGACTTGTAAACAGATGTTTTTGATTAAAGATCAGCATTTAAACGACCATCTGCAGTGTAGAAGAGTAAAAAGACAAACATACGAGCCCAAGAGGAGCTTGAGTTGGGCTTTGCAGGATTTTAAAATATTGCACCAATGAACAAGGCAGGCAAGTGAAGGATATAAAAAAGATCCCATAGCGACTGAGTAGCTTTTCATAGATCAGTTTCTATTTCAGCCTGATTTCTTCACAGTTTCTATTGGAGACTAAATGCTTTTCAGTAACAATTAAAAGCCAAGTGTATAAAAATGTGAGCTGCAGACTAGGGGCTTGGAGGGCAGTACATTTTGAGGTAAGGCAAAGAAGGCTGTATTACATTCAGGTTTTGTGTTTTGACAAATCAGCCTGTTTCCCTGAGCACTTGGTAATTTAATGAATAAGATTCTTTCGTGCATTTGTGAGATATAATCTCATTAATTGAAATTGTTGGCTTTTGTTAAAAATATTTTAAGTGTTTGGTAATACTTGTGTGTATTCATGCTGAACATGTTTTTTATTGCTTTCCTGCTTCAAAATGGTAGATGAAATATGTTCTCTGTGAATTGGGTTTTATTACTTTTTACGTTTGGGTTTGTTGTTTTTGTTGTTTTGTTTTTTTTCCAGAAGATGCTAGGTGTCTGTTTTTCCTCAGCCACGTGGACTGGAAAATGCTGTTTGTATTGCACTGGAGTTTTGCTGTGAGGCAAAGGCCCATGTCAGTGCAGAGCTGCCCGCTACACACACAAGCCTTTTCACTCTGGAGAGCAGAGTGTCTCGGGTTTGTCTCTGTCCTTTTCCTTGCAGAGATTCAAGGATGTTAAAAGTCCCCAGCCCTCTAAAAGCCCTGAGCCGTGTCGCAGAAAGAAGCGGAGTCCTTCAAGGTCTTGTTTTTCGTTCTCGTGTGCTGTTTATTATTTGATATCTTACAATTTGCTCCGCACCCAGCCGAGGTCCGGACACAGGCTGGGACACGACGCGACTGCCCACTGATGGGGCGTCACTTAGTTTTTATACAGGTAATTACGTGCCCACTATTTACTATTTTCTACCAATGTGTGATACCTATACTACAAGGGTCATCTCTACCCTAATCCAATAGCCTAAAACTACTTTGTATGACCACCACCCCACAAGATGGAGGACCATGAAGAAGGAGAAGGATTTAGGGCAACACCCCAAATCCTCCATCTTGTCCCCCATTCACCTCTATTCTAAAAATTCCTAAACTACAAGATTTCTCACTCCATGCTGTACTAAATTACTACTTTCACACTTTTGAGGTTTCTAATTCTTCTCTCAGTGTTGGAAGCTTCTCCCATGGACTAAAATCAAACTCGGTGTTTTTCTGGGCTCTGTGCCAAGGTCTCCAACCCCCCTGGACCGGCTCCACACCCCCCTGTCCAGGGTCCAAACTCCCTTTCTCAGGTCCCAGGTCATCCAAAGGGATGCCCTGGATTCCAACAGAGTGGACATCATGGTCCACATCATGGACCTCCAAATGCACTGGTGACTGGGAAAAACCCATCAATAACTTCATGGCCATCTAAGCAGAAAGCTGTTACCTTTAAAAAAAACGTTTCAACCAGATTGTTGATCTTTTTATCTAGTGACAACCTACCAAAGTGAGGAAACGCTGATTTGAAAGAGTTTACGTGAGTTTGTCCTGTCTGGTGGAAACTTCCTGCAGATAAAAAAAGCTTATCTTACTGGAGTCTCTCCCAAGGAAGTGTCCAAACCTTGGCCAGGTAGTAGTACATGTGCTAGGACACACCTGTGGATGGGTCACCTCTCAGTGATATTCTGAGGATTTGGAATGTTTGTTCAAAGGTTCTGTGTCCCACTGTTAAAAAGCCTGTGGCCAAAACCCCCAGGGTGAAGCTTTGTCACCTGCCAGCAGTCCCATTAAGAAATCACTGTGCATGCACACTGAGAGGGTAATAAGTTTCATTTTAAGTTTTATTTAGTGAAAGTACAGCAGCAATAAAGGCAAATATCTAGTCAGGGATTCAACTTTGTAAAGTATTTGACTAAGAGGAAATACAAAGCTTGTCTTGCAGAGGCTTTGAAATTATACTGTATCTAATTTTTGACAGGTTAATGGTACAAAATGTCCCTTTTAATACGTTATCAGCAGTTGGGATGGTTTTTCATGGTTTGTTTTGCCATACTGAGGAATTCAGTCAGGTTTTTCCCTTGTATTCAAAAATTCATCTACCTATAATAGTAGATGAATTCATTCTTCTGTGTCTTTTGGCTCTTTTAAGGCTGGGAGTTATGTTGTGTATGTTCTTTGATTAAAATAGAATAATCCCTTGTTGCCTATGGGAAAGTTCTGTATGTGTAAACAGGCAGAGTAACATCTAGCACAGAAGTAATTTTTTTTTTCCTTTAATTACTGTTCTTTCATTTTAGGAAGAAAGAGAGAGGGTAATTCATCTTACTCATGGACCATTGATCACCAGGTAATAAAAGGCAGGAAATTCCCAGATTCCTGGACTTTGATAAAATTTTGTGGTTAAAAATTGATACTTTATATCTTCTGCAGGATTAGTATAAGAATAACAACTGATAAAGTTTTTGTAACAGCTGAATGCAACATAAATGGATCACATCAGACATCATTGTTATCACAATTGGTACCTAACTTGTAAGAATTTCCTCTTGAGAAATGAAGAATTTAGGGCTATTTAATCCAAACACTTCCTTTGTAATGAGGAATCAAATGGTTTTACTTGGGTTTGAGACGCAGCTGGTAAGAAATATTGAAAGTTGGTATGAAAATAACCTTCGTATTCTGCCACTTCCTTTCCAAATGCAAAACAACCTCCTACCCTTCCCTCTCAAAAAACCCCAAAAAACAAACCTACAAAAAAAAGAGGAAAAAAAAAAAGAAAAGCAACCAACCAATGAACAAAAACAACAGAAAAAATGACTTTGTGTTTCTGCCTGAGAAATTGCCACTTACTCAAGTTCTTATTGTTGTGCTAGTACTGGTAGCATCTTATAACTGGTTTCCCTAAGGTTGTGTGACAACATCAGAGAAATACGAGATATTCAGCCCCAAAGGTTCGTGTTTTAGCAATCTGCTCTATTTTCCACCATGTCAGGAGGCATATGTTCCTGTGTGGTGTTGTTTTCATTGATAGCCAGGCCAGGTGTCTACAGGAGGCCAGCTCTTCTGAAAAGCTTTGATCTTTTCTACTTCTGTGAGATGTAGTGCTTTCCTCACTTGAGAAATACAAGGGAAAATATTAGGGAGGCTGTTAAATAGTTCCATGGTTTTAATCTGCGGTGTTCAGCTCTTGTAAAGATAAAGTTGAACTTCGAGTGTTGTTCCTGCAACAAGTTATTTTTGCAGCAAAGGAATTCAGACTCATACAAGAAGTATGTAGAGAGAGGAAAAAAGAGAATTTTGTTGATTTCTGGTTCTCCAACATATAAATAAACTCAGGCCCCAGAAAATCTGAGCCTCTCTCAGTTTCAGTTATTTAGCAAGTCCCTCTGTGAAAAGATTTGGTTTGACCTTGCCAGTTGTGTTTCCCTCTGGAAAGATATGATCAAAAGGACGAAATGCTCATGAGTTTAAGCACTGTTAACCTGTGCAGTGCAGTTGCCCAGGGTGTTACTGCCAAGCTGAAGAACTCTGAATTTGTCCTGCTTGCATGTCAAGAAACAATACTTGGCTAGAAAACAAAATGTGGTTAAAAGTGGTTTTTTAATAAGCACAAAACAAGAAGCTCAAATGTGCAGGGTCATGTGCGATTCATGTGGCTTTGCTGTCAAAGCAGCTGGGTCCAAATCATTGCTCTTTTTTTGGTTATGAATTGATGAGTTTTGAAGAAAATTGCATTGGAAGGTGATGCTACAGAAGACATCTCTAGAGGTAATACATAGGAGGGGCAAAGCAGAATATTTTTTGTTTTATTAGGGAAACTAGAAAATTACCAAGTAACATAATGAAGAGGAAAATAAGGTAGAACGTGCGTGGCAAAAATATGGTAAAAGAAAAAAAAAGGCAGAATGATTCTTATAGCAAAGAATCTTTGTCTTTGTGGCTGGGGCAAGAGAAGGAGTTTTAACCCTATAGGAAAGGAAAGCCATGAGTGTCTGCTGCAATTCATTCACTAATAAATTTCAGGTTTACATAGTCCAATAGTTTCTGCTGCAGAGGGCTTTGACTCAGCATAGTAAGACAAAAGTTGATAAAGTTCAGGGGAATTTTTGTGCTGCAATTTGGGAGAGAGCAAAAGAAATAAGTACAAAATTGAGATGTTAATTATAATATTTTCAAATTAATTGTTTTTGCTTTTTCTTTTAGCTTTTTTCTTTTATTGTAGTTACAGTTTTAAATGTATGTAAGCTGAATTAGTGAATATTGCAGCTTTGAAGTCCTTTGGCTCAATATTTGCTTTCTAAATGGTGCTATTATTTAATCTTGAACTGTAAAACCACTATATTCTGCTGAGTTGAAAGAGCATTGTGAAATATAGTATTGCAAAATGCACAGGAAGGCAGTTGTAATGTTTCTTCCTGAAACAGGCAAGCACAGCAACCCTTCTAAAATGCAAAAACTTATTTAAAATTGGCAGTATGTAAGGGAACAATAATTTCCAAGTGTTACTTCCCACAGGCTTTCTACACTTTCAGACTGTCTTCTTTTTGAGAATGACTATATTCTATTGATTTATATACAGCTGGCTTGAAGTTGTGAAACTTCCTTCTGGTTTGATTATATAGAAAAGTTTGAGAGCCACTCACCCAAGCCAATAATCCTTAATACAGAAATAACAAAGATAAATGTGTATTTCAACGAAATAAACAAGCACTAAACTCTTTCCATTCTGTAATAAGCAATCCTGCTGGAAGGTGGGAAATACAAATCCGGCTGAAGGTGAGCTAATCCACTGTGACAAAGCTGTGGGTTCTCCTGTCCTTGAGGCAGCTCCCTGCCTCCTACCTTGCAGTGCCTGTGTAGGGTGGCTGAAAATTACTTCATTTTTCACAGCTGTCACCTCTAGGATGGCTTTAAGCTCTGCTAAACACCTCTTTGAGCCTATGATCTTGTGGGCCTTGGTTGATGAGCTTCCACAGGCCACACTGGAGGGAGAGGAAAATCTATTTAAAGTGTAACATATTGGGGTGTGGTGTGAAGGGTCCTTACACAGCTGGTGTGAGGTACAATAACATGAACTGTCCTGGCTTCTACAAATGTGTTGCTGTCATTGTAGCAGTGGTGGGAGAATTACAGATATCCACAGAAAGACACAGTGGGCGGCCAGGAGAATATTGCTGTTCAGTGCTTTCCCCTGCTGAGAAGAAGGATGTTCCAAATGATTAAGTGGCCGTCTCTGGATTCAAGAGGGCTGATTTCCTTGTTATTTGGTTTGATCTTCAGACAAATCATTTGGGCTGCAGTTTGATGAAACAGTTAAAATGACAAATGCTGCTGAAGAAGCAGAATTCCCCCCCTCCTCATTGTGGTTTGAGCGGCAACCTCTTTTCCTGCGTTAGCACTTCTTACCTGGTCCTAAAGGGAGCTGAAATAGCAGAAAATGCAGCCTAACAGCAACAGCAAAACTGTGATAACCCTGAGACAATATTTTAACTGCTGTTAGGGAGAAGAAGCAAATTTTTCTTTCTTAATTTACAGTACTGACAAAAATTGTAGCTGTCTGTGGAATCATCACATCTGGCACATTCCCCAGGTCTTAGCTAGGTCTTTCCAAAGTTTCTTGTAATCCTTAGTGGCCACAAGAATCTAGAACAATCAAGGGGACATAGTCACCTTGCTGTTCACCTTCCCTTTCAGTTCATTAATTCATGGGTTGAATATCCTCAGTCCAGTCCTGAGGCTGGTCCCTAGGTCACTCCAGTATTAACCTCTGTCAACAGTGAGAAATGGCTACTGATGTCCAATTCTTTCTGTCTTCAGTTTTAAACTGTGCCGTGACTTTTATCCGTGCTGATTGCCAGATTTCTTCAATAGCTTCTTGTGAAGGGAGATTGCTTTTTGTCAAAAGTCTTTGGAAAGCTTAAACATTTTCTGTCTGGAAGTTTATTTAAAATCAATTGGCTAACAGGGATGAGGGGCAGTAGAGAAGAAACAATATGGACAATTATTTTACAAAGCATATTTCCTTAACAATCTGTAATTATCCTGTAACTTTACAGTCTCTGGGGGCTCTGAACTCTGACTTCAAAGGAAGCAAGAGAATGGGAGGGTCCCAAACATGTAAATGGTCAGGCAATTAAAAGTTCTCCTTTTCCCCAAAGTCTTTGTGAAGCATCCTACACTATAAACTGCTCTTTACAAGGGTAAACATCTGCTTAGGGGAGCAATCGATTCCTTTCCTGAATGAATGAATTGATTCCCTGCCCCTGCCTCTTGTAGCGAACAACAAATTACCAGTGGCTGTTCAGGCAACTTCAATGCACGACTTCATCTCCATCTAAACTAAGTTTGGACAGATCATTAATTTTGCAGGCCCTGGAATGGAGTGAACTTGTATCTCTGCAATATGTTCCAGAAATGCTTTGCAACTGAAAATCCAAGGTTTCCAGCAGGCTGACACTTCAAACAGCCTGTGACGAGTCATCAGACTGTCTTGTGTTTCAGTTACTTATCATCACTCTGTGAATACAGACAGTCCTTTGGAATTTGAAGAAATACTTTGAATGGAAATGTATAAACTTTGCTAGAGTTCCCCACTACAATGGGCAAACAGCTGAAAAATAAAATTAGTAATGCCTGGTTCTTACCCACCATTTGCATGTGGGAGGTTTGACAGAGGAAGCAGATACTTGGAGATAAAAGCACCATGGTCAAGGACAGAAATAGAAGGAAAATTCACAGTCTCCAAATTCTCCTTCAGGTTCCTCTGGGGCTTGCTGCTACTAAATCTCTTTAGGGCCTTATAGTGGTGTCCAGAAGTCCTGGCCCAATAGTGGTGTCTGTTCTGTGATACAATGCACACAGGTAAACAGCTTATAGTAAGCTAATGTTTGACATCAGCTGCCACTTCAAATGCTTCTGAGAGATCAAAAGTCCTCAGTTTCAGTAGGATAAACTCTGAATGCTCTTCACGCAGTGGAAACAGCAAGAATGATCAAAGGTCCTGAAAACATGCAATAACAGACCTTCTGATATGTAAAACACTCTTGCAGAGAGGAAAGGAAGCTGTCTTTCTCCATGACTGTGGCAGATGAGATAAAAATGGGTATAAACTACAGTGAGGAAGCTGGCATCAAGAAATAGTGAATTTCTGAAACACTTCTAAGAAAGCCTGTGAAGTCTCCATCAGTAAATGCTTTTTAAAAAAGATGTAAGGGGTTTGGGTTTTTTTTTTTGGGGGGGGGTGGGGTTGGTTTTTTTAAGGAGTTACTCATGTAAACCTTTGCAACAATGTGCTTTTTCCAAACTCCTCCTAGGCCAGTAATTTTGTGAAGTTTCGCCTTCTTGAGGGGTTTATATATATTTAATGCAGCTTTAAAAAGCATTAAAATCTATGCCTGACAAAAAGGCATACAAGGGATGCATATTTATGCAATTTGTATGGATTATCGTATTTTAAACTCATATTGAGAATAAGTTCAGCTGCCTTTCTAAGCTTTTTAAAGGTTGACTTTGGATTTGGTATCCCCTGAAATGGAGTGATTCAGTGTACTTTATGGGTACTTTCAGATGTTTTCCGATACTGTGCTTGTTGAAGGCAACTTTCGTGTAGGCTTTATGGAAAAAGAAAAGTGACAAAGGCTTGGAATTTTAAAAAGCAAATTACAAATTTTGAAGATGAGCTTGGGTT
Source organism: Cyanoderma ruficeps (assembly GCA_008694505.1). NCBI lineage: Eukaryota > Metazoa > Chordata > Aves > Passeriformes > Timaliidae > Cyanoderma > Cyanoderma ruficeps. The sequence continues at coordinate 6,093,045 of VZDJ01000426.1, forward strand.
TTTTTTCTTCTTTCTTCCAAGGATACATCCCCCTGCAGCTGTTTGTATTGATTCTAACACTGACTACTCTGCAGAATCCCACTGAGTCACTGTGACAGCCGAGTCTATGAAAAACAGATTGCAAACCACCTGAAAAATATTTCAAGAATGGCTCTGAGAGCCATTAGATGTGGAACAGCGTTTAAAACACAAAGCTGTTCAGTTGAACGGCAGTTCTGATGCTGTACATAGGTACAGGCTATATGCTGGTGTAATTAATTAATTTCAAAGTGTAACACTTTATTTGTGTGTGTGTGTGTTCACACTGGCTGTATGAGTACTCTAGTGTGAAAATACCTTCTAGCAGTAAAGTTTATTTCCATTCCCACTGGGATATGGTGTCTGCCATCACTGGCCTCTCTTCACTCATGCCTTACTTAGCTTCATTCATGGTGCTCAGGTTGTGATTCTCTAGGTCTGCAAGTCTAAACAGAATTTTTTTTTGTTGTTTTTAAATAGGTTTTAGTTTCTTTCATGAAGTATCTTTCCTGATTAATGGATCTTTATTTCCAGGAAAATGGGATTTATAAAAAAACATTTGCCAACTAGCTTTGGAGATTTCCCCCATTCGTTTTAGTTAACTGAAATTATAAAAATTCTGCAGTTTCTCCAGCAGAGTTTTCTCTGCAGAGTACCACTTCTGCCAATGCTTCACAGCCTTCAGCAGATACAAATAAGATATACCAAGAAATGTGTGTTAAAAGGCCCCATTAATTTGAAATAACATGGCCTGGGGTATTGTTTTACCCCTTAATAAACACATTTGGGGTTGTAAAGGCCTTTTTCTTTTCTGCTATGAGGCTACTATTCCCTGAGTTTTGAAAAATATTTCAGGATAATTTATCTTCTATTATTCATTTGTGCTTAAGGTTCAAATCTGATGTTATTATTGTCTTTTTATTAGTAGTAAATGATGTGCAAATGAAAGGAAAGCACCATGGTCTGCATGCAAACTTAGAGCTTTTCGAGTGTGTGACCAGATGACAATTTTAGCTGCAAGCCTTGTCATTACCAGGACCACAAGTGTGCTATGCTAGAAAAATGCTTCAGGAGTGAACACAGCTGCTGTAGGAAAGCCATGCTTGCCATCAGTCCAGACATCACCCTGAACAACAAAAAAAAAAAACCAAACAAACAACCAAAAATACACCACAAACAAAAAAAACCCCACAGGAGAACAGTAAAAGGTCTGGTATGGCAAGATCTACTTAATCAACTTCAGTGGCCAAATATGTCCACTGCTACCACATCCCTCCTGGTTCCAACCTGCATCTGCATGGGTTGTAGTTTAAACTTTCTCAGGGAAGCTGGACTAGATCTCCTGAGGTTCCTTAGAACCATGCCATAAATCAGATTATATGTTGCATTTTGCACTAATGTTAATATTTCATTCAGTTGTAGTTTGAATTCATACACATGGAAAAGAAGCTTTTCCTGAGACTCTTCTCCATTATCCTTGTTTTTTCTTCTGAAACAGTAGGATGGTGGACTTTCAGGTTTTCAAGTCAAGTGCAGGCTAAAATCAGCTATTTAAAGAACAATCTTACTAGAGCTGACACGCAATCCTTTGTAAATGGGCTGGCATGTTGCAAATCTCAGTGAGTCAGTCAAATATGTGCTTCCACTTTTGATCTAGCTTGTCCATTTTACAGGTGAAACCACCCTAACAATGACTTTTAAGTGGCACTTTGCAGCTGCACATGGGCAGTTTTTAGAGCATGTAGCCTGTTTTTATAGCTCAGCCATTGAATGGGGCTTTGGCAAACCACAGGGGCCTGACTGGCAGCAGCCCCCTGCCCCATCCTGCAGGGTGGGCAGAGTTTTGTCTGAGGGGTTGTACCATTTCTTCCCAAAGGTCAGCACTGGGGAGCAGCATGGGCAGTGTTGTGGTGGGGTCTGTGCAGCCTCTCTGACCAGGCAGAGGTGGGGGAGGCCTCCTTCAGGTCACTGGGAGAAACCTCCTGATGGAAATCCTGGTGCTCACTGCAGACTTCAACAACTCCAGGGTCTACAGGAAACGCATCTGAGACAATTTAAAAACCTGTGTCTTTGAAAAGTGCTTCGTTCACTGTCGCTAGCCGAGGCTGGGTGTGTCCCACTTTAGGGACAGAAAGAGAGCAGGCAGATGCAGCAGCAGTGAGGGGAAAAACTCTCTTCTACTTTATTTACAATTTTCTACGTTTATACATTTGTACAGAGATCCAGAGATTGGCTAGAGAGGTCACCACCTCTCAACCTGTGTGGTGGACATCACCATCAATCAATTCTTCTCTCAGAGGAGAAGAATGCAAACATTCCAAGAATAAACTTTGTTTACATTAGAAGGCTATGTGAGAAACTTCTGCACAGAGGCAACAGTTCACCTGAAACCTCCCCTAGGAAATAAATGGTGCTACTCAAAAATGCTGCCCAAGAGAAAGCCTTTCCTAACACCAGGCCTTTCTTCTTTGCAAATAACAGTTTGTTGGAAAAAAACCCCAAGCCTGAACTAGATCATGTGCCTGTGGTTGTATGACCTAATACAGGACTTCGTGTTAGAGATGTTAGCTCTTCTTGTGTTCCAGACACAGAATTTTAGGCAACAGTTCAAATTAATGCAATAGGAAGCTTAATCCAAGTTGCTTACAAATAAATATCATAACCCTGCTTACAAATAGATATCATAACCTCAAAGGACTCCAAGACACAAAAGCATACCAACCGTAAAAACGGCTTCCTTGAGCCAGTCCTACATTATTAGGGAGAAAACGATGAGCTGTAAATAATCAGAAAGCTGATTTCAGTTGTACTTCAATTGAAATATCAGTTAATTCTAAATTTTATGTTGCTGCAAACAAATCCATGCTTTTTCTTCTCTACTTACTTGGTTTTTATTAAGTTACAAGAGACAAATACAAATAATTACTTCTCTAAGAATATCTGGAAGTGGGATAAAGCTTTGACTCTGCAGGGCTTTTAACGGTACCTAATTTTAAGGATCTTCTCACCTTGCTTGTCAGCTTATAACACATAAAACACTTGTTTCAACACCTAACAGCATCACTGCTATAACATATTCCTTCCCAGAAAAATGATCTGCTGTGCTGGACTCACCTGTGAAAACTGTAATCTCTTAATGTGATAAAATGCAGGTTTTTCATGTACGCGTTCCATGCCACACATGGTTTGATCTGAATCATCAGTGAACAATCTCAATCATCTCAGTGTCATTTTTAGTACAGATTTTGTCATTCTGAGGCTGAAAACGGAGATGAGGATCAATCACCAGAGAAAGGGCCAAAAATAGGAATGAAAAAGAGAAAAATGGGAAAGCCATTTCCCACAACCTGGGAAAAATGGTTATGAAACTCCAGATATACACATAGAGCCTTCAGTGAGCTGAGAGCATTTTGGTCTTCGACAACAAATGTATAAGTCTCTGGCTGATCTGGGTAAGAGAATGTTTCTTTCCAGTATTCTTGGTTTGGCTTCTCAGCAACTTATCATTTATTGAACTAATCCATATGGCCTCATAATGAATAGTTAATGCTGAGATATTAAATGTCTTCAGGCTCTGAAGCTCTGTTTCAGCTATTATGAGATTTGTCCTTTTCATTTTTAGAGAGCTCTCTTAAAAATACACAGAGAAAAGTTCAAAGGTACTGCAGGCACCTTTTTTATCCCAGGTTTTTTGCATCCTGTTGACTTGGACACTTTTAGTTTGCCTTTGCAGAAGGCCTCTGTGGGGACATTACAAGACATCAGATACACTGAAACTGAAGAAGGGATTTCCTATACTTCAAGGTTAAAAAATTCACTTGGTTAATAGGCTTTAGGGAAAGGTAAACTTAAACAAGACGAGAGGAGGAGAAGACTAGAGGAAACCTTAAAAAACCTCACAGCTTTAGTATTTAGAAAGATGCAATATTGAAAAAAATATGTTGGGTTTTTTATTTATTTCCCTAACTATTAGGGAATTAATTATTAATTTATTTTTGGAAAATTTTCTGTAGATAAAAAAATTCTTGGTTACTTCCCAAAATGTCTGAGTGTCCTCATACCCAACATTAGCAAAATAAGGAAAACAAAAGCTGGCTTCAAGATATTACTTTATCTCTACAAGCCTGTTACATAACGAACTTGTGAAGAAAACACGTGGGCTCTTGTTAATAACTTCCAGAATTGCAGAATCGGAGAATACTCTGGGTTGGAAGGGACACACAAGGATCATCAAAGTCCAACTCTGGCCCTGCATGGGACAGCCACAAGAATCACACCACGTGATGTCGCATTTAAAGCAACTCATGTTTTGATCTGGAGAGGATTTTGTAATATTTCCAGTGCCATGTATTCCATGCAAGGTGAATCCTGGGTTACCTTTCCATGAAGTTTTACCACTTCTGTGGTTGGAGTAGAATATCTAACAATGAGCAAGCCTTATTAAGTTTAGGAATTTCATTTGGGAAGCAGTAAAAGTTCCCAAAAGTTGAATCTGACTTTAATCTTCATCTGAATTTAGTGAGAACAGTGTTGCATGGTAAGCTTTGGTTTCCAAGTATTTTTGGTGTGGCTAGAAATAGTGCGTCTTATTTTGTATATATTTCAGCACTCCTTATTTCAGCCAATTCTAGCAATAAGCAGCAGTGGAGCAAACAGCTATGGCAAAAAAAAATAAAAAGTAACCAGTTTCATTTTGCTGTCTCCTTGTTTGCATTTTGGATTAGTGGATCAAAATCCCTCGGAGGGCAGCCATTGTCATCAGCTGCAATATTAAATATTTGAGAGTGATATAAAATCAAGTTTCAAACTATTCTGGGTAACATGGCTGTCCTTATCTGTGAGTCACACCTAGGAGCTTTGGGACACATCACGAAAGACTGAAATGGAAAGAGACAGAGATTTTGATGATGAAACCTCAAAATAGTCTTCTTTAGGGCTCCAGTAATTCTGCTGCTTCTCCTGCCCCAGGCTGTCTGGTCCTACTCCCTTCTTTGGTGCTCGTATGACAGATTGAGGAGAAGACTCTAAAGCTGCTGAGCATCTGAATCTGTGAAAACTTCTGACTTTTTGAGGATGATGCCAAGAAACTGTGCTGGCTCCTGATGGCCAGCACCAGGGCTGTTGCAAAGGGTGGGTTGTGCTGTGTGACTCTGGGTGACACCTCCAAAGCAGATCATGTGAAGCCTCTGTGCAGGTGCACGATGAATTATTCAAGGGCTGTTATTAAAGTGGTGGCAAGATAAGCATGGGTTAGAAACAGTACTTGGATTCATCAAACAGGCATCACATTTAGATACTCAGTCAGAGGCTCCACAGTGTTAAGGAGCATTGTCAGATCGCTCAAAAATTAGGAAAGAGAAAGTGCAACTTGGATTAAGCTTCCTATTGCATTAATTTGAACTGTTGCCTAAAATTCTGCATCTGGAGCACTAGAAGAGCTAACATCTCTCTAACACAAAGCCCTATATTAGGTCATACAACCACAGACATGATCTAGTTCAGGGCTGGGGTTTTTTGCCCCTTTTTTTTAAAAAACTGCTTTTATTTTGCAACAAGCTGTTATTTGCAGAGAAGTAAGCCCTGGTGTTAGGAAAGGCTTTCCCTTGGGCAGCACTTTTGAGTAGCACCATTTATTTCCCTAGGGGAGGTTTTTGAAGCACTTTTCAAAGACACAGACCCTCAGGCAACAGCTCCTTTTGGTCACCCTCCAGTGTCACACTTTCCCTGGCTCTGTGGGTGACAGGTGGTGCAATGCTTCAGGTGAATATGTGATGAAAAGGGACAGCAAGAGGGTGCTTTGCTGTGCAGTTGGCATTGGATGTTTGGGAGGTCCATGGCTGGGGCTAATGCACTGCCTGCTGGAGAGCTCCAGTCACTTCACTGTGACTCAGAGGCCAGAGAAGTGAATCTCATTATAGACCTAACCTGCAGATGAATACCAACCTTATCTTTCATTATAAATGACATCTATGAAATGCAGCTTGACTTCCTAAGAGAAGGAACACTCCAGCTCAATACTAATTCAGCAGCTCCATCCTGTCCTGTGACACAGTGATCAATTGCTTGTTGTTCTTCTCCTGTGGATGTAGCACGTCTTCCTCCAGCAGCGAAGCACTTTAGTCTAATGTGTGGATTTAATTTTCCCATCATTCTTCCTGCTCTGTAGAATATATGTCTGAGCTATGGGAAAGAAATGTAAATTTTTCCAGAAGGCTGTGGCTGGGAGGAGTGATTGAGAAGTAGAGAGCTGTAAAGAGCTCGTAGCAGTAATTGCTTCATGTCCTGTTCAAGCTTTCTTTATTCGTTATGATCTCCTGTGACATGTAAGAATTATTTCCATGTTATGAAGTCAGGGGCTGCATGCAACATGTAACCCCCCCTTTCTCATGATTCAGAATCTACCTCTGGTGGTGCTGGATAATTTTATGCACTGTCTGCAATTAGTGGGGATTAGATCAACCTATGACTACCCCTTTTCCTGCAGGATAGGTAGTTTCTCCCTAATATAGATATGGAAGATTTTGAGCCATATTCACTTGTTACTTTTACTCCAGAAAATTTGAAAATTTTGATTTTTTTTTTTTTAGAGAATGCCAAGCAAGAATTTCTTTTCCATGTAAATCAAAAAAACCAAACATGATCTTACTAGATATGACCATTTATAGGAAAGAGGAAAAAATATAGATCAGTTAAAAAGCATAGAAAAGCACAGTTCTATAGGTTCTTTTATAAAGACCAGTGAGAGCTGCTTCCAAACTTGTTTCAGTATTACTCACTAGAGTTTGCAGAGGCTTGCAGAGGGCAGCTTGACTTTCTGAAAACCTGTCAAAATTGCCTTACATAGGGGAGTAGTGCCCTTTAAAACGAAAAAAACCCCATGTCCTCAGCCTTAGACTCGAAGCATGCAGGTGGGGTTTCCTTTGTGGTCACAGATCTCCTTTTCTTGATCTAAAAATAACAAGTGACAGCAGATTTTGTTGTAGTTGCCAGCTTATTCTCAAGTTCAGGTAATTTGCTTCAGCTTCAGAAGTGATGGGGACACCTTGAACTGGATCACTTGGCATCTGTCTTGCAAACACATTCTCCCTCGGGCCTGAAAAGCTAGGCAGAAACTGAAAACAAGGGTTAATTAGGAAAGAAAGGATAATTATCTGGTTTTCCTTTTTTTTTTTTTTAATGTTGCAACCTTCACTGACCTACAGCTAGTGTTAGTTCATTTTCCATTCTGCACTGGTACCTCTGTGCATTTGAAATGGCTTTGACCACTGCTTCTCTGCTTAAATAAAACCCTGGGGAATCTTCAGCCTTTAATGGAAATTACAAAAGCCTTTGCATATTGTGCAATTACCTCTCCCTTTGTCTTCCTACAAAATGGATTCAGCAGCTCCCCGTCGGGACACCAAAATTAGCATGTCAATATCACATCATCTCCCTGCGGAGTCCTGTTGGGTTTGTAGCATTCTTATTCGAGGTTGTATGGTTTTAGGTGCAAACCACTTCGAAATTAGTTGTTTGCACCGGCACCTTCAGGGCATGTGAACAGTGAGTTGTTCATTCCTGTTCTGGCTGCAGGCCCTGTCACAGGCATTAAAACAATTTCGGTTTAGGGTGAGAGGTTTTAGAGGAGATTACCTTTCCAACACCCTGCCCACTGCTGCTGCTTCCTAGAGTCCTTTCACAGTCCTGCCTCTATTGCTCCAGGAGCAATACATGGAAACAAATTTTATTTCTCTTCCAGCTTGGCTTTAAGCATTGGAGCCCTAGCAGTGAACTCCTTATTTTCAACACAGTTCAGCATATGCATCTTCACTATGCTTTTCCTGACGTACATACAGTGTGTAGATAGTCAACCTTTTCTCAGAAAAAAAAAAGAAAGTACATATATACAGTTATATATATATATATGTATACATATCTTCAAAAACACAGACCATTCTGAAAAATTTCCTAGGTCAACAATATGACATTGATATAATGGTGTTTTGAAGGTTAAATGTTCCAATTATAATCTGTCTCCAGCTCTGAATCGTCTGACTTGCACTAGAAGTTAGAAATGTGTCTGTATTTTTCGTCTTGCATACCAGAAAAAAGAAATCAAAAATACTGTTTTTGAAGGCTCTGATCCTGTTTATGCAATCTGCCAGAGTAGATTGTGTTCTTCTGATAAGAGGCAAGTGAAACCAAACAACCAGTACAACAGAGAACAGCAACACCCAGAATCTGGCGAAAGGACAGTTTGCACAAAGCTGTGCTTCACCCCTCAGAATTCCATCATTAACCCACAACTCTGCAGGGAGATCAGAACAAGCTTGGGAATTGCCACATCCATAGCATTGCTTCAGAATAAAACCACAGATCTAAGTGAAAACACCTCACCTCCCATTTCTCTTTGAAATGGTTAAACTAAATATCATAACAAGATTTTCTCTTAGCAGGGTTGTACTCCACCCTCTTCTTAGCAGGATTGTGCTCCACCCCATCTCAGCTCATATGGAAACATTAGCTCTGTCTCTGATGTGAAATTTGTATATAGCAGGTCTTATTTTCTTTTTTCCTTTCTTAATGCATTCTGTTGATTTTGGAAAACATTTTACCCATCCCTTAAAACCATCACTTTCAGGAAAGATTAGCACTAACTGATGATATTGCAGTGTTTGTTGCTGATGAACCAAGTAAATAAGTTTGGGTTGTGTGTACTCCTGGATGGCATGATGCTCTCTTTTCTTTGCAAGAAATAATAAAAGGAGCTTGAGCAAGCTGGATCAGGCTGCATATTTGGCTTACTCACCTCTCTTCCTTCTGCCCCAGTTTCCTCATCTGTAAATTGAGAGTAATGATGCTGACTTTATTACAGTGCCCTAAAGAAAAGAATTACCGAGAGCTACTGAGCTCACCAAAGCCTGTGCAAGAAGTGTGGACACCTACTTCAGAGGTCTGCTCTGGGACCATAAAAAAATTGACCTTTTACTCCAGTTTTCTGGGCCTAGATCTGCATGTTCTCAGTAGATCACAGTACCTTGTTCACTTCAGTTGCTGTTTATCTGTCCATTCTTCCTCTTCCCTTCCCTTCCTGCTCATGAAGATGAAAGTTCACTTATTCCTAAACATGTTTTCTCCTCTGCTTTGGTATTAACAGCTTCAGAGGATCCTCAGCCTCAGCAAAATCCCACTGGATGCTGCTGGACTTGCTGCAGCTAAAGGGCACCAGAACACTCAATGCAGCACATGCACTGATGTGTTACAGCAGCTCCTGGGGGCTCATGTGGAGGCAGAGGGACCATGACTGTTGCCAGACATGGCGCATGGGCACCTCAAAGTTTACAGCCTAATCACACAAAGTTAGCCTAATCAGGCAAACAAGACCCATGATAAAAAACCAGGCAGCAGATGACACACAGCAAAATAAAGTGATTTGCCAAGGACAGGTCTGGGCCTTATCTCTCTCTGGTGAGAGCTAGGTAAGTACAGACAGAGGGCAATGTACTCTTGTTCTGGATGAACAGACATTTTGGATTTTGAAGTGGTTTTACTCCTTCTCCCACCCCTCCCTTTTGGTCTCTTTGCCTCCTTCATTCTTTTCTCTTTTTTTCCACACTGTCTCTGGTGTTCTCTGTCCCTCTCTCAGGTCACCAGGTGGAGTCTGTCGTCAGCCAGCCCTCGCTTCCCTCACAGAAGTGCTTGCAGGCAGCTAGTGCCAATTCCTCTTTCCTCCAGTAACAATGGATTCCCTGGGACACACTCTGCCTTAGCTGTAATTTTGGCCTTGAACAGAATAAGTTGACAGTGCTAGTACCTGGAAACGACAGCTACTTGCTCAGGTCTTTCTGCCTCCTCCCTGTGCCTGTTTACAATTCCACCTGCTCTCCCCTGCCTTGCCTGGCAGTAATCTGATCATTCCCTCAGTTTCCCAGCCCTGGGTCCCCGGGGCTGCACAATTATGGAGAGAGAAACAGCCCTAGACCAGGGAGATACAGCCTAGGGGTTTGGACAGTGGTATTGAGTAATTCATCAACCACAGCATCCCTGTGGAAAACAAGGCATCAGCAACGTGAGAGGTGTGTGACCTTCCCCTCCGAACTCCGAGCAGCCTAGGGCCAGCTCTGAATGCTAATGGCTTCCTGTAGGGCTCCTTCTCCTCCATCTGTGCTCTGAAGCACGAGAACAAATCTGCTTCCACGGGAAAACACTTCCAGCAAGGTCCATAGGGGTGTTTGCAAGGCCCCACAGAGTGTCTGTGTAACTCCTTCAGCAGCTTAGAGCTACTGAAGGCTTCCTCCAAAAGGGCTCTGCCCTGGAAACCTCGTGTGTGCACAGCGCAGCAGTTGGTGTGGTCTCCTGGTGTTGTGCAGGGTTATTGCTGCTCTTGCTGTGGCCAGAGCTCTGTGCTGCTGCAGCACTGGGGCCCACAGCACTCATGGTCGTAAGCCATATCTCTGAGCCAGCATCTGAATCACAGCTGTCCAGGTTTCTGTTTTAGTCACAAAAGAAAAAGAGAATTTTTGTCAAAACTTTGCTGCTGCAAAGGGTGTGGGGGAAAGAGCTTGCTCCTGTGCTTTTCCTAGGAGTGCTTTTCTGCAGGATACTGCTGCTGATAAACTCCCACCACTGTTCTCTTAGCCCATGCATCTCCTCTCCTATAAATCCCTTTTGTGTCAGTCCCTCAGCCCGATGCAACATAAGGTTTGTGTGGCACAGATGTCCAGTGACCTTTCCTGTAACAGGGGAGTCCTGTGCTTTAAAGGATACATTGGCTTTCCATTCCATACCACTCAATATTAAAAGTCTCATTTGATTCCCCAAACCTTAACTCAACCAGATTTTTGCTCTTACAGATTTGCCCTGCTTCAATGACTCAAAACAGCCTTGTTGGCCAGAAAAAAGAACTTTTTTTTCCCCCTTCAATTTTCAAAGAGAGATTTGTGTGGGCCAGCAAGTCTTCAAAGCCTATGGTCTGTGGTCGGAGAGCTAAAAACAGTCACAAACTCCACCACCAGATGGATGAAAACTTAAGGCTCATCTTGCTCCTCTTTCTCCTTCAACAGTAAAAAAAGGAGATGCTTTTAAAAGGATTTATCAGATGGAATTTTTCTCTGCCTGTAATTGGGAAGAAGCTAAAAAACCATGGCAAGATCACAGATTTAGACTAGCTACAGGATTCACAGTCCTGAGAAGTGTTCACGTAACCGAGTGAGGTATCACTCAAATATGTAAATAAGTTTCCCATGGGGAGCTCTCAGATTTTGCCTCAGAGGAGGAGTTTTGCTTAAATAAGCACAGAACAGCTTTGTTGTTGCAACTTTGTGGAGCCTGTCCCTTCAGGCTGCTAGTCCCAAAAGCTGTGTGAGTCGTGGCCAGGCTCACTGAAGAGCAAGCAAACGTGTCCAGCTACAGGCACTGCCTTCTCCAGTCCTGCCACTGCTCCTCTCCCAGCTCTGCTGCTGCCCTTTACTAATAATAGAGCACTTGTATTTTTTTTTTCAGGGAAGGAACATAGTACATGTGGGTTGTGCACAGTGAGGGTGATTCTGAAATGCATTTTTTTGTGAGACTAAATTAAAGTGATTCAGCTTTTGGCTTGCTTTGACATTAGTGCAGTCATGCTATGACAGTTGTGGATCCTTTTCTTACCAAAAATACAATGCAAGTCATCCCTTAAACTAATGGCAAGTCCTGCTTCTCTGGGGCAGCCTCCTTCCTGACACAGAACACTATAATTGTTTTGCCATTATTTTTGAGAACTCTTCCACCCATCCCCATGTCTTTAAACCAGAGATTTGGAGATCTTCTGTGCCACCATGAAGAACTAATTTAAAACACAGAACACAAAATTTTAGATAAATTTTTCTCAGAATAAATTATTTTCAGATTATTTTAGGAGAAGATAGTTCAAGAGATCCAGAGAAAATAGTCACGAAATGGAACGAAAAGGAGGAGGAGGTGTAGGCATAAACAGAAGATAAGGCACAACCAGGAGACAGGGAACGGAAACTGGATGAAATCAGGATATAAAAGCTTATAAATCTCTTTATTTTAAGGTACAAAAAATACCAAGTCCCAAAATATGATCTTTTCCTGGCAATGGCCACACTGTTAAGAAGTTTATCTTTTGGAGCAAGAAGTGTGGGTGTACTCAGGGACTTTTTTCCAGCCTTGTGCTTGAGACCTCTTTTCTCCTGTGCCTGTTTCAAGCAAGTGCTATTGCAAGCCACACATGGGCACACACACAAAAACCACTTAAGAAAATAGAAGTAGGCTTTACTTGACACAGCAAAAACAGAGCAAGTTTTGCATGCAGATGGCCTTCTCTGGAATCTGACTGGCTTTCAACGTGTCAGCATGGCTGTGTATCTCTCTGAGTTACTGTGACAAGAGCTGAGAATGGATGGCTGGCTGGTTTGCTGCAGTTTTTGAAAGCAGCTTTCAGAGATTAGGACTATTTTAGAAGGCCAGGTTTTAGAATCTGCTTTCAGGAGGTGTTTGACATTGCAAGTGACTTATGCTACTCTGGTATTTCCTTCAAAGATCACAGAGGTTAAAGGAAAATCAGTCATAAAGGAGAACTGAGTTTGGCTTCTTGTCACATTGTGCTTGTCTTGGGGAGTGTTTTCCAGAGGTTTGTCAGACCCCACTTCATAGCATGCATTCCAACAGTGAGAAAGGGCTGGGATCAAGGGAATAAACATATTCCTGAGTACAACACATCTGCACTGGCTTGGCATGTGGCCTCCTGCATTGGTTGGAAAGAGGTGGGATCAGCAGGTAATAAAACAGGCAAATTGATTTTGATTGTTTTTACTAATTATTTACTTTTTTACTTTTTATTTTTCTTCAGATTTTTTGCTCCCCTTGTTGGCTTTCTAGTGTCCCAGGTTTACTTTCTGTTTCTTACAATCTCAGTTGTTAGGCTCCCTGCCCCCGTGGGAAATCATTCAGCCAGCATGATAAATGTTGTGTGGCTGCTGTCATAGAAGAATTTCAATGAATGCTGCTAGTACTAATCACTGTATTCCTGAAGCAGTTATGTAAGGTAGTGTCTGGAGAAATGAGAGGAATCATATTTGTATGACAAACTGCCGTAACTCCATTGACACCCAAAAAGAGCAGTTACTTCACTTAGCACTGACTGGGGCCTCTCATCTCATTTCAGAATGCATTTCCCTCTGAAATTCACGTCTGCTTTATACTGAGCATAACTTCTTTCTGTCTAACTTGGGTCACATCCACTGACTCCAGTAATAGAGGAGGGACCAAAACTCTAAAGACGCGTCCCTTAAACATTGCTAAGAAGCAAAAAGTTGATGTGTCCATCCGCAGTTATTCTCTTTACCTTGTTCTGTTCAGCCTTGGTACAAGAACTTCCCCAGATCTCATTTTTTGCACACTTTAGTTGTTGTAGCTTGTTATAGTAGAAAAGTATAGAACAATATTTTCAGAAAAGCGAGATCTCTAGGGAGAGACAACATTTTTACTAGCCTTGCTGATATATTTGGAAAAATCGGATATGCTGTCAGGTTCTGAGACTCTGCAGGTGACTCAGTGCTTGAAAATGTTTTATATCTGCTCTTATGAATGATGTCAGCTCTGTTCCAGGCTTCGCTTTCTCTGGCCACCAAAGCTACAGCAATGCTACTATCAAAAAACACACAGAGGATCATTCTTTCACCCCAGCCTTCCACAGGCCATTAAAAAAAGTTATTATTGTATGGCACTTCAGATGTTGGGAGTGAAAAAGAAATGTTTTTATATATCAATGGGCAACATTTTCTCTCCAGCTCTTGTCTGGTGTTGGCCTTTGATCACTCCTGATTCACATCAGTTGTGATTATCTCAGTGCTGAAGCCAGCCTGAATCCTACTCACTTCTGGATATTCCCCCTGCTCCCCACACAACCTACCAGCAGACCAACAGCTTCTACTCTGTTTAGAAACACATTTCATAACTGTCAGCTTCTGGAATCAGCTTTTATAGAAATTCAAAATAGCTTTCCTTCCCCCAGCACCCATATGCTGAACTACCAGATTACAAAGATGCCCTTTTTTAAAGTTCCAATTTGTGAAGTCTCATTAAATAGAGAATTAACTGCAAAGTGAGATTTCAAACAGTTGCCTCTCTTAAGCAGTGCTACATGGCTAAGAATACTGGGTTTTTTTAAAGCTGAGTTTACCCTAGTTAGTGTCTGGTTGTGAATCTCAGACCTAAAATTTAGGTTTTAGTTACATTTAGTTCAATTCCCAAATGGACTTTCAGGGGAATTTTTCAGCCAAACTTCTGCATCTTGGATCATATGCCTGACATACTGAAGAGAAACAGAAATCAGGAGAGAAAACAGAAGCTGGAGAGGCAGCATTTTATCCAAGGTCAAAGGGAATGGTTGGAGCCAGAGCAGAGCTGCACCATCTCAGCTCTAGGATGTGCACCAGGTGCTGTTCCTGGGCTCATTCCCTCCCTCCCTCCCTCATGTTTTGTAGCAGCAATTTTGGTAATATATTGAATGCAAATGTTTATATTAATGCACTCCCATAGTTCCATTTAGGCCAGGAAGGTGAAGCACATTTAACCAATCTGTTAGCTGCCTATGGCTATTTTCCTGAGGGTTACCACAGTGGATTGTAATGCTCATTTAAATTCCAGCATCTTCCCATCTAGGACAGGCTGGTATCCTGGCTTCACTGTCCTCCTGTTCACACAAAAATCAAGCACTGAATATAGGCCTGGCTATATTTGCACTTAACCTGGATACAGACCTGCTGCTGGAAGAGAGGTGTGGCACAATTTAAAATGGTTTGGGCCAGTTCTATGCCAGGCTATACCAGCAAGAATACACATAAAGCTTCTAGGTGTTTTTATCAGTATGGTTATAGCGATTCCAAAGCAAAAAAAAAGGCTGCAAAAAAAGATCCCGCACAAACATACCAAAGCCCATATTTGTATTGCGGGCTGAACCTGATCATCTTTAAAATGTGTTGATTAGCAACAGATGAGCTAGCACACCTGCTAAACATTTCACTTTTATTTAGAGAACAAGCACTGAGAAGTCTTGGCATTGGATATGTTGACATTTCTTGTGATTCTGTAGCCTTGTGCATGGACCCCCCCTGAATTTCAGTCTGTCACAGTAACAGCAGTGCAAGGTGCCTTATTCTTAGAAAAATGAACAGAGACTCTTTGTTTCTTGGGCTTTCTTCAGTTTAAACATTCAAGTTTATGAAGTTTTTTGTTGCATTTGTATGTCATGAAGAGCAGGTGACATCTGTGAATGACATATTCTTTTGCTGACCTTGTCTTCATCCCAAATTGAGGATCTTTTTGACTGATTGGCCCCCATATTTCCAAATTTGGGTTTGATACATCAGGGCAGAGGCATAAAGGCTGTCTCCAGGTAGAGTCATCTCAGGCTGTAAGATTTCAAACTTGAAATGGTTTCATCTCTGAGTGCTCCTTGGATGCCATTTTGTGGTAGCTTTATAAAAGTATGACTCAGAGCCTGTAATTAATCCCTAAAGCATTTCATTCTTTGACACGTCTTGCAACACATAGGACTTCACAATAATGGTGAAATCATTTCCAAAATGTCTGTATGAGTTCAGCTATAGCAATTCTGCTGGGAATATAACAACGTGTTTATTTCTGTGCTCAGAAAGAAAAATCCAATAAAGATGGATGCATTTCACCTTAAAGGAAGGAACAAATTGTGAGAGTCAGAAATACCTGTGCATATATATAAAGTTTGTAATAGCCTTCTGTAGTTAAATTTCCTCATGATTTGTTAAACAGGGAAACTGTTTCCTCACTTCTGTTACACAGAAGTGCTGGGAGAACTTAATGACGACTTAATGGGAGAAGGCTATTGAATTTCTGGGACATTGTTCACAGAATTATCTACACTGTTTGGAGGTAACTATCCATATTGCTTTCCAAGACTGATTCATTGAGTGTAATTATTTCAGTGCAGGATTAGAATAAAGATTAATTTAGGTAATTTGCTGTCCAGGGCCAGGAGCAGATGCTTAGAAATGAGCACCAGCTTATGATTTCATAATACAGCTTAAGCCACGATAAAAGCTCACTGCTGCCAAGAGGGAAGGGTCCTGCCCTTCTTTTCAGCTCCTGCACCCCCAGCTCCTGGCTTCGTAAACCCCAGATTGCCTGTGCATTGCTGGTGTTCCTCCAGACACACAGTAAGCCAATTTACTGCAGTGGCAGAAAGGTCACTTAAATAATAACAAAAAGAAGTGCTTTTGTCTGTGGTGAGTGGAGCTGGCTTGGCTCCTGATCCGTCAGGTCGCAGCGCCAGACGGAGGGGTCACGCACTGGGGATCAGTGGATGTGGGAGGAAAGAGCAGGGAAGGCTGGACAGGAATGAAGGAAAGAACTAAGAAGGAGGGCTAGTGGGGAGTAAGGCTTCCAAGTTGTGTCAGCAATGAGACATTTATTTGGCTAAACCTTCTATGTTTGCCTATTTGACACCTACTGGAAAATCCAGCCGGTCTTCCCAGAGCAGCATGTACAGTGGGTGGAAGAGCTCTGTCCTGAATGAAAATACCTCATTTACAATTTATGAAAAAGTCTGTGTGGGGGTTGTGGGGGGTTGTTTTAGTTTTTGCACATGTGCATTACTTACAGTCATTCTTGAGTTTTACTGCCCATTTTATTGCTTGGTCAGTCGACATCATGCAATCTTTCTACAACAGTTCACAGTAGCCAGAGCTGAAGGCCACACATGATCTCAGTACCCGGAAATTCTTGTTTCATCTGAAAACTCCATTATGTGAATTTTTAGCCTGTTTCATGTAACTTATAGATATGTTAAAGAATAAAGATCCCAGCATTGAACCTGGGAACATCATAACTGTGTTTAGTTCGGTGTTTTCTTTCCTACTTCTTAAACCATTCAGTCTTTGAGGGAATCCTTCCTTTCAAACCGAGAGGGCTGAAGAGCTTTCAACAAGGAGCACTGTTGCCACCTTTTTTTGGAAGATGGCAAACTCATCACTCGAGCACTGATTGTCCATGTGATGGATGACATGGATATCTTCCCTGGAGAAAATGAATGCGGATACATGATCATACAGACAATATTTACTATTCGTTCTCTTCTTTGGTGGGGAATTTTTTTCTGTGATATCCACCAGTGGCAGGGAGCCGTGGTTTAAGGTTGGTGCCATACTGCCACCTTTCATTCCTCCAGCACTTTGTCGGTGCTAAACTATAGATCACACCTCATGGCAGCTCCATAGCTGAAGTGCTTTAAGCTCCTGAATAAATATCATCTGATCCGGGTAGTTTTTCACTGGTTCAGTTTCTCAATTTGCTCCAAGTCATCCAGTATTGATTTATTAAGCTGAGGTAATTCTTCCTGGTGAAGAATGTCTCCACTGTAGGAAATTCATGGAGACTTTTAGGGCCGTTAGATGCTTCTTAAAATCTCTGAGTTCTTTTGTAGCTTAGCAATATGTCCTGTCACAAACATTAAATACATAGTCACTCTGGGGTGTTGTTTGCTGTGTCCCACCCCTGATGGGCACAAGTCAGGGCACTGTGGTTTTTTCTTTTTTTTTCACGTATTCTATAACAATAAGTTAAGGCTTTATTTTGTCCTCTAATATTCTGATGCTTGATATACCCTTTGGTTATATTTTCAACTGTTGTTTTTTCATAGAATCATCATAGAATCACAGAATGGTGTAGGTTGGAAGGCATCTTAAAGATCATCTAGTTTCAACCTCTCACCATGTCGTGAGGTTTTTCTCCCTGAACTGCAAAATCTAACACAATATAGACAGAACTTAAATATAACAGCCTGCATTTTTATTAAGATTTCCCTTTATGGAATAGTTATGAGACAGTTCACAATCTGACCATTAGATTATTTATTTATTTATTTAAATTATTCTGAAATTCAGACCCTAAATGCTTATGTAGATTTTACAAGGCCACATGACATGAAAAGTGATGAACATGTACCAACTTCTGTTGCCTTTCAGCCTTTTTACTGTAACTCAAAGCCCTTCCCTTGTACTTTAACAGGCAGATGCTCTTTTGTTTTACCCATTTCTGAAGGCAGAACAGGAATTATTTTATTACTCTCTTTAGCCTAGGTCAGATGCTGGGAGTGCCCAGCTATCCAGATATTCACCATACCAAGGCAGACAGGGCATATTCCCTGAACAGACAACTTCAGGGCAAGGAGAGTTGTGCCCTTTGGCTTTGAGCTGCTGTTCTTGAGGCTGGTAGACACCTTTCTTCTTAGATTGATGGCGGGTACCCAGAGTCACAGCCAGTGTCTCAGCATCAGTTATTTTGTTCTGATAAAGCTAAACTGGAATGTCACTTTGATTTGTTAGTTAATCATCAGCATTTCACTTTTTTTTCCCTGGAACATCTTTGAGCTTTGGGGCATACTGACTTACAGAAACTGCTTACTCACTTGTTTCTCTCTTAGATTCCTTCCAGTCAAGAGCATAATGAATATCAGCCAACGTCACAGTATTGCAAATATCTCCAAATGTTGCCAAACTGCCACACCATAGATTAAGATTTCATTGTGGAAACCAGAATTTGATGAGAAAAGCACTCTAACCATGGGGACGATTGGTCATTGGAATGATTTATCTGTTGATGAGAGTGGTTAGTAAACCAGAAACTGAAATCAAGGGCACAGGGGTTTTTGTAAGGACATGCTTGTTTCAGCCTCAACAAAAACTGTTACAGAAGAGAGAGATGGTAGGAATTAGGTTATATTATGACAGTTTTATCTTTTTTTTTCCTCTTAAAACAATCTACACTCTATCTCTTAAGATTAGAATTCTGAATTATTTACCAGTTTACATTTTCATCATTTTTCTTCACATCTTCACTAGAATAATAAAAGAATAAATAAACAAAAAGTTTGGGCTTTTATTTCTTGAGAGCAGAAAAAATTCACATTTCAAGTCACAGTCAGCATCCCCTCTTTTTTCATCTCCTTTTGGTCACCACTGAGGACAGACATATTCCTCTGCCTCTCCCTAGGCACGTGCTGAGCTCAGAAATTCCACATCTCATAGCTGTCTCCAGAGGGAATTGTCACATGCCAAAGTCCACAGTGGAAAGGACTGAATTTTTACTGTGTTGTGTATTTTTAATATCTATGAGGACTGCTGAAAAGGGTAGCAAAGCAAACTAAATTAGTACGAATCTCAAAGTGGAGATAACTCATCCAGCAGACTGAACATCTTTGCTGTAAAAGTTTCTTACTATTCAAGTCTGTTTCAGTCGAAGCCAAAGATGCTCAAATTCAAATGCTCAGACAATTTTACAAATGAATCTGTGGCTCATTCCTTGATGCACTGAAGGAAATGCTAGTTCCAGTTCAATTCCTAGGAAGAAGTACACACTGCCTCACATTGCCTGCTGTCACAACTGCTTGTCGCCCTAACCTTTGATCTCTCCCAACCCACTCAACTCTTCCTGCTCTGTGGAAAGCTTTGCTTTCATACTGAAAAGTGATCTTTATAAGTGTTTACTTAAATGAACAAGATGCTGCTTTTTTACTTGTTCTGTGTTTCTCATACCACTAAATAAGTCCTTTTCCATTAATTCTATGACTTCAGAGATCAGTTCTTTGCCTTCCAGAGTAAGGCACCTCCTGGAAGGCAGCACACCGCATGGCAAACACCATCTTGCTGTATTGGCTTGATTCTAGCTCAAGCAAAGTTCTTGCCAGACTTCTGTAATTGTGGTTTTCACTGGCTGCCATCACTTGATTGCTTTAATTAAGATTATATCCCTGAAACTTTACTGTTTCAACCAAGTTTCCCTGCTCAGAATACAAGATTTAATCACCATGTTCAGTGTTAAACATGTTGACTCCCTTACCCTTTTAGCCCAGGAGACTAATCACAGCATGTGTCAGCTTAAAGTTCCAGTGTCAATGAATGTTTTTTTCACATGAATAAAAAATGAGGAAGTGTGTGCATGCACGTTTTCAAGCAGGTGGTTTCCAACAGCCTGAGCCACTAACCAGCTGTTTTCTTTGTTCCCTTCTCATGGCTTCTGCAGCAAACGTTATTCAGAAGATTAAGATTTTGATGAGGGAAAATGGAAAGTCCCCAAACCATTCTTTTCCTGCAGCCTGCATGGCTGGCTGGGAAATATAAGATGTGCCCACTCGACAGCTTAGTGGAAAGGGGTAGAGCCAGCCAATTTATTTTCCTCTGACAGCTGAAAACCTCTAGTTTCTCTCCCCTTCCTGACTCCCTTGTCTCTACTTCTGATTGCAGGGGTCACTGAAAACTAGTTCCAACTGGTTGCAAACAGCTGTGCTGTTAATTTCTTTATTGGCCATAGAAGATTCCAACAGGTAACGCTTTTGCTTGATTTCCCATCTCTTCTTTATGTTCCTCCTTGTCTCTGCAGTGGGAATCAACAACCTTCCCAAAGCAAGAGGTGGATGCTTAAAATTATAATGTATTTAATTACAAAGGAATGTTTGAAGGGAAATGAAATGCACCGTTCTCAGACATGCTTTGGTACTTCTTTTTGAATTACAGCCTGCAGGAAGACATTGCTTCATCTGTTGCCTCTGCAAAGCACCACAGTCACAGGGTGGGATCACTCTGCCCCCTGGAATTGTCTGGTTTGTGTTGATTATTGTCTTCAGTCTCCTTTTATAAAGCCACATTTTACAGGGTTTTACCAGTTATAAAGTCAAACATTATAGGTTTATTTTAGGGAGAAATTAATGGATTATAGAAGATATATATGATATAAAAGCATATATAAACCAAGATTATTACTCTAAGGCATTAATTCATTTGAATGGTTCTCATAAAGTACAGTAATGTTAGAAATTGCATTAAATACACCTTCATTTCATGGTTAACCCAAAAACCACCTTAATTTTCTCCCCAGTTCTACTATTTAGGTAAAAAAATTTGTACTATTGAACAACTACATCCTCCCCAGTAAGGGTGGCTACCCTTTGGACTCCAGGTGGAAGATATCCAAAAAGCAGGAAACAACAAGGACTTAATTCTCCAGTATTGTCCCTATGAATCCCCTACATTTATCAGTAAATAACTGAGACTATTAACTTAGAGTGGCAGCCTAATTCTTCTGGTACTTTTTAAAGGAAATACTGTTCTAAAGAAATAAAAAAGCAACCACTGAGGAACCCATCAGAACCTTCTGGTATCTCCATGCCCTGCTGAAAAAGAGTTAAAATTTTCCAGAAGTGATAAAAGGGAAATGAAATTATGTTCCCTGAAAATGAGTGGGATTTCTTAACAACACTGTTTAAATTTAACTTTGATTGCACTGAGAAAGGTGGTGATAAATCTTCTGGCAAAATGAATTGGTAATAATTGCAGCTAAAAGTACAGCAAAACATATGAAAAAATTGTCTGGCTGTTGTGGTGTGCCTGCTACTGATAGCTTTTAATAATTTTAGAGTTAGATAAATATCTGTCATTTTTGGGGCAGTCCAGGAGATCTTGCCTTAGGGCAGATGAATAACTGGTTATTAGACTGATGTCCCTACGGCCCTAATTTTCTGTGATTGCTCACCATCCCAAGGAAAAGGCTTCTGCTCTTGTCACCCAGGCTACGAATGATCAAGGTCCTTGGTGTTGTCCTGGATGTCTGGAGCCTTGTTATGTGCCCAGATAATGAGTGGGACAGTGGGGAGGTGAATATTCCTTCTGCCTTGTACTGGCTGACACTGTTTTACCCTGAGAAAACCTTTTCAGCCTTGCCCACAGCAGTGTTCTGAGCCTGGGCTGTAGTGTGGAGTGTTTTCCACAGGCAAGGGTGGTGGTACAGCAGGAATTCTGTGGGACAACTGTAGAAGCAATTTCACGGCGTTTGTTCTATGGAAAACAGCCACAAACTTGGGAGAAGTAGTGTAGGTAGTACAAGTAGTGTACATCTGTAGGTGTTGCATCCTGCTGCAATGCTTATTTATCTGGCTGGCAACACTGAAGTGTTCAGAGATTTAAGTTATGCTCTGAATTCACTTTCAGGGAGTTTCCAGAAAGTCTGAGAAAATCTATTCCTTTCCTGTTTAAAAACCTCCATAATTTGTGGAATGTAAAACCATTGGAAAGAAAAAACCCCCCTTTTTTCATAGGATGTTATTTTTTCTTCTATTTTAAATTTTCTGATTTTTTTATTCCTTGAACATGCTGGATAGGCCTACTAAAACTTCTTAAGCATGTGAAATGTTTTACCTACGTAATTTCTAAGATGAAAAATGGATAAATGCTGTTAGCAGCTGATAAAGAACATCTCACTTAAGGTTCATCTATATTGTTTGTGTCATCTCAATAAATTGCTTGGCACTTGCTTCAAAGCTTGTACTGGACGTCAAACTTGGTATAAGTGTAGCAGTAATGGAAAATTACATTTTACTGTTATCTAAAATTTTGCATGACAAGGGGTTTACAGCTGGGTGGGCTCAGACTAGAAACTTCTTCGTGAGATTCTTTTAAATGGAACTTATTTGTGAAAGAAGTGGAATCAAATGAAAATTCGTCTTAAAAGTGGTGGCTTTCTTTAGTCTTTAAAAAAATTGTAGGGTCCAAGATGATTTGCCACATAAATAAACTAGATTAGCAAACATTGTATTGATTCCTTACATTTACATAGCGCTATTCATCTGGGAAAACAGCATCCTGTGCTAATTTACATCCTATTCTCTTTGCATATGTACCAAACTCCTAAAATAAGTAGCAGATCAAAAGCTTTTTACCACTGCAGAAAAGGATTAGAAAAGCAAAGGAAAAACATCATAGGTATATGGAATTATCAATGGAAATGCTTTCTAAGGACTAACTGAGACCAGACCACGTAGATTTTGGAGAGCTGAAAGTTACTAAAAGTGACCTCTGTCCTGACTGGCTCCCAGGTAAATAAAACATATCTATTTCTATACTTTTATTCAGAACTGGGCAGGCTTTGTCATAGTGGGGTAAATCATGAGTGTGAGGAATTTGTATAAGTATGTGCTGGGAGAAAATTCCAGGAGTGATCACCTAAGGGTTGTGAAAACCGCAGGTACAGCTTCCAGTCCCAGTGGGCCTATTTACAAGAACAGGAACACTTCAGAGACAACACATTCCTCAGCATTGGTTTTGGGTTTGCTGTAAAAGAATGCTATCAGACTGTCAGAGAAACAATATTAAGGTATGTTGGCTGATGTGTATTTCCTGCTGCCGTGGGTGAACCAACCACAACCACAACCTCCTGTGCCAGCTTCTGTTTCTGCCTTACAGAAACAGCCTCTGAAACCAGACATTTCTAGACTAGAAAAACAAGGAAATGGTTGATGTTTGAAGTCTCTCTCTGCTCTGCTTCCCTTTCACTTTGCCATGCTGGTAACTGCACACTTTGGAGAGACCATATGACCTGCCAAACAAAGCAGGGAATTATCTTCATAGCAGTGCTGAGATAGCATCTCTAGGGGCACAAGTAGAGGATTGCAATCAATAAAAAATCATGATGAAGTGGATCGGCTTTCTCTCTTTAAACCTCATTGTACTGGCTGCTTTAGGAAACACTGAACTTAAATGTGAAATATCTCCTTGAAACCAATGTGGAATCCCAAAATGGGACCTTTGGCAACAGAGCTATCTAGGTAAGAAAACTTTCCAGAGGGTGCAAGTTAGATTCCATGTCCAGTAAAACACAGGACCTGGCAGCCTCTGGCCCTCAGAGGGAAATAACTTAAAATCAGTGTATGAGTCATGGAGACAGGCAGATACACATAGTCTTGTTAGTTCTCTGAGAGATCAGCATTCCCATCAGGCCACCACCCTGCTAGGTCTTGTACACATTCTCAGCTCAAAGCAGATAAATAAGTCATTTGGGAAAAAGGGACTCGAAGAATTACAAAACTTCAGTATAGGAAATGCAGTGTTACACTGTTAATTTACTGATTAATTTCAAAGGTACTTCCCCAAAGTTTGGGTTTAGCTTTAAATATGCTGTGTCTATGTCAAAGCAGGAATTCTAAGGTAATTGCAATCTTGTGAAGGGCTGCACATCCTTTCACAGACAGATGAGTGCAGAGAGCCATTCAGGACAAGAATTGCTTGCTCTTTTTCTGTTGTTCTCTGAAAGGAAGTCTTTTTGACTTCTCAGAGTGAAGCCCAATGTTCCTGTCAAGGTAGAGAGCAGAGAGAAGGAACGGGGGGAAGACTGATGGGAGTATTCTTCTGTGAATTTGTCTCATTGTTTCTGTAATCTGCATGTACCTTTGACTTTGTGAGCTTCCAAATGTAGAGATTTCTACAATGCAGTATGGAGTTCTTCTTTTTCTGTGTTGCCAAGAGAAAGAAATTCCTGTAAGGCCTTATGGTAATATTCATGAGCTCTCCTGTTCACAGCTGTTGTTTAATGACAGATAGAATCAGGCATTTGGACATGGCCAATGATGAAAAGTGACTCATTCTACCTGGTTATCTGAGTTATGTGTCTGTGAACAACTGAATTATAATACACACAGGGAAGACAAACTGATGTTAAGTGCAACAGTACAGTCACAGACAGGGGAAAAGAGTAAAGACATTGCTAAAACAAAAGGCATTATTTCTCCAGAGTTTTAGCTATCAGAAGCTTTTATCTGTCTGGTTTCCAAACTTCTCAGAGTTTGTTCTATTATTCCTGCTTGGGTCACATCACTTGTGTCTAGAGCTGGTCAAACAGGCTTTGACTGTCAGCAGAAGCAGACAGATGCTCCCACCTCTGCTCTGTCGGCAGGTTCCGAGGAGCACAGGGAAATGCTCCAGGCTAAATTCATGACAACACTAACAGTAGTCCTGGCACATACCTTCCAGATGATTTTATGGGAACCAGCACTTCATGACTGTGAGTAGCACTCAATATCTTTCCTTCCTTCACCCCTGCTGCTTCTACCTTAGGACACAGGACTACTTTTCCCTGTCTAATGGAAGGGAATCACATCAGCAGCTCCTCTAAGATGAGAGATGTGGTGGCTACATTAGAGTAGCCACCATGGTGTCACCAGAGCTGTAGGCTTGCTTGGAATAAGTGACTGTCACAGGTCACTGAAATATCTACCTCTAATTTAACAATTTATACATAATATTCACTCTCACATATATGGCTTCTGAGATATTGCAGCCCTTCCTTCTACATCAGGTTAAGAATTCCATAAGGAATACTTTGGAGTTTATCCTCTGGGATTTGCTCTCAGCGCTTTACAATTGCTGTAAGCAAAACTGTACAAATAACTAACAAGTTACACATGGAACTTGAACTGAGATGTTGTCTTGCTCTTTTCAATTTTCTCTTTTTCTTTTGTTGTTCACATTTCTAGAACCTACAGACAGAAAATGAGATCTCTTTCAAGAAAAACAGAGTGCTGCCTCTCTTTTCCAATTTCTCTGTTCTTCGGGGGCAATGAACTGACACTGCAATCAGTCAATACCAAACAAAAGCAAGGTACAGTAACATGACAGCAACAGTCTCTCGTGCTGTGCAATTTGCTAATAAATCCCTTGAGTATCAGGCAGATTACCTTAGATAGCCTGGCTTCCATGCCCACTCCTCCTGTATATCATATTTGTCCTAAAAATATTGTGCCAAAATTTACTCTAACAACTGATCATGAGAAATGAGCTTGACTTTTGCAGGCTTAATATTGCTGATATTTCTCCCTCCTCCTCCTCCTTTATATGCTTTATTTCTTCAAGGGATCTAGCTCACTTTACCCACTCTTCAAAAAATATTTGGTTATTTCCACAATATGTGGTTATAACCAGGGTTTATCTCCCTGGTAATGGCAAAAACAAATTAAACAAAAAGAAGCCTGGATTTCTAGCTACCATTAAAAAAGGTTGCCTCTGTACCACGTTCATATGCTATTCATGGAAGATAGTAGGGAAGTGGCAGTCAAATCCACAGCATCCTTAAGAATCCTTGACTGTAGTTAAACTCTAGGAAAAGTTTCTCATTGACTTCCTCTGAACCAATAATCTTCCAGTCTCATCAATGTTCATTTGTCTTTGCTGAACTGCCTGTAAAGAGAGGTGAATTTTTCAGACTTACCTCAGTCTGAGCCGTGTAGAAGTTACTGTCTCTTTGAAATATGTTCTGACAGACATGAATTCTAATCAGGCACAGATGATTTTTCATTCACTGAAGACTTGAACCAAAAAGCAAGAGGTGACAAAGCTCCAGCCTGCTAATCTTCTTTCCTCACTTTGCTAAACTTAATCAGCAATTGCTGGCACTGACCTTTCTTTCCTTGACATCAAGAAAAGGATGCTCCTACTGAATTAATCACTTCCAGCCTGATGAGGAAGCCCACACTTCTAGTCAAGTGTGGGATGCAGATAAGGACATGCATTCCCTCTAATGATCAAACACAGGTGACCCCATTGACATCGTTTGTGAGGTGGACAAAACACGGCAATCGAAAGGCTGAAGTAGAAGTAAAGTGATCGTTACACTTGTGCAGATCTTTCCCTACACCTCAGGGAAAGGGGAAAAAAACTTTGCAGATGGAAACAGAATGGAATTACATTCTGGACATTATGGGACTTAATTTCATCAGGCACTTTTTCAAACCTAAGTGGAATGTGTGCTTTTTTGTAAATTAATTAATAGAGGACTTGGCTCTGTTGTGTGTGATGTGATGAATCCAGAAGAGCAGTGTACACTAACATGTCACACATTGGCCACATAAAGCCTTTCTGATCTGCAACGAGGAACTGCTGGTGATGGAACAAAACTCTTCTGTTACAGAGTTTCAAGATATTATATTATATTATGAGCTTATAATCAGAATTCGTCTTACTTTCTGAAAAAGATATTTCAAACAAAATATAAAACCTGGAATTCTGACATCCTCCTTTATTCATAAGAGATTAATTCTGAAGTAAGCATGAAGAGATCTCATTACTCTTGCCCCGTGTGTCTGGGAGCTGCCTAAAGGACCATGAGACTTTGTGATTAGGGAAATAACAAGGGCAGAAAAGAGAGTTGAAACATCGCTGAAATACATTTGCAATCAAAAGGGAACAAAATGTCCCTTTAAAGATGGAAATGAAGACACTAGAATAGTATCTCTTTTAGGTGGTAACCTGGAAAAAGAATATTTTTTGCATGAAGTTGTACGTGAGGTCAGCACAGATGCTCTCTCCATATTTGCCTTCCACAAAAGATATAAAACCAAATTGAATCAGGAGATTTAACTATATTCTGAGTGTTAGTGGGTTTGTTTTTCTCCTTAAAATGTCTTCAGTTCTGTAAACAAAATTTTGACATTCTGACTTTACAGTTACAGAAGATCTAAATAAAGACTTGTTGAGGAAAAAAAAACAAACTAAGAAGATAGCAAGCCAATGCACATCATTATTAGCATTAGTATTAGTATTATTAGCATTATTCTAGTAATTAGAAAGGATTGCCCAATAAACTCCCACTTTTTTTGGTAGGTATTATTGCCATGACCCAAGAAAATCTTCCTGAAAAATACTTGTTGCAACAATTTCACCTGGGGAGACAAGGCTACCACTAACTGCAGGAGTGATGCTTATGGATGCATCATGGTTCTGTCAGGTCCAGACATCTTTTGTGGGATCTCATTTAAGCCCTTTACAGCACAGACACTTATGTCTGAGCTCTTTATCTAACCACCCTGAGAGGTCAAGGGAGAGAAAAAGACACTGACTAATTCACTTAAACTCAAGGGGACATTTAAGGAGATCAAGACTATCTGCTCACTAAAAATGTCAAATTCTGTCCAGCAAGCATGAAAAGAGTCCAGGAGGAATACCTGGCAGGCATTTAGACTTAAGCAAAATTAATCTCACTCTTCACTTCAGCAGGTGTTGCATAAATTAATAGATCACAGACACAGGAATAACCAGATCATGTCCCCCATATGCTTCCAAATATGCTTGTGTGACAAAACAGTGAAAATATTATTCCATTGTTCCAGTAGCTCTCTACATTTACACCAAACAGCTCCCATCTGCTGATACAGCCACGAAACAGCTGCAGGAGGGAGGTCAACATTGCTGGGTGTTTGCTGGCTGCTGTATTCTCTGTTTGTGGCAACAAACCAAATGGAGCACAGAAACACAACAGGCCTTTTTGGCTTGCAGTCAAACTGTGAAATGGTCCCATCAGCTGGGCTGTGGCCAACAGTGCTTCTCATGTCGGGTATCCAGGGAAGAAATCAGTCAAGCCTGCAATTTCCGTTTTACCTATTCCCACCCCTCAGACTAAGCCAACCATTTTAAATTCATCACTCTCTTTAGCCACCTTTCCTGCTCTGCTTGTGTTTTTCTACCTCATAAAAATATATATATGTTATTGTCAAACATAGCAATCTGAGTGTTATTACCATAGAAATTATGTCAGAAAACTATATAAAAATTCGTTTCCTTTATCCTCTCCTTGCATTTATGGTCCAACTGGTTCAATAGACAAAAATAATCATTCCTGGAACACATCATTACTATTGGAAAAATTAAAACAGTCTGGCTATCTTAAAGAAAGAAAAATAGCAACCCACACACAGAGGAGCAAATTCTGCATGTAACCATCCAATCCAAATTCCAGGACATGGCCCCTCCTTGGTAAAAAATGTCTCAGGACGCTGCTTTCCTCCCTCTGTCCAAGCAGACCCGGAGCTGCAGAAGAAAGAGGAAGGAAAGGCAAAAGGATGTGATTAAAAACCATCCAAACAAACAACAGTGGGGAAAGTTCTCTGTCTGCAACCTGCCTGTAGCCCAGGCAAATCAATCAGTCTCTAAATTGATTTCCAAAACAAGAGAGGAGGCTGGGAAGGGCCAGTGCCTTCAGTGTCTAAGCCATTCCTCAGCTCAGCTGTGCCTGTGTTATTGCACATAACGATATGTTATGATTTGTACTAAGGAGTGCTAATTTATTATCCCAAAAAATGTGCTGGACAGCTTCATCACACAGACTAGAGACTCAGGCCTACTTTTTGTGAGGCAAGTTTTAAGAGAAGCCTATTGCTTCCTCTACTTTTGATGAAAATACATTTAGGCTGTTTTATGCCAGCTTGGGTCCTATTTGATAGGTTCTATGTCCTAATGGCAGCATTTCAGTGCCCATAAAGATGTGCTCAGGGAAGAGCTGCTACAAACATTGCATTGGAACAATCCCTGGGTTGCTCAGCGCTCGGTACAGTGCAGGCGCTCTCCTGACTGAGGCCTCCGTGCTCTATTACCATACAAATTATGTTAGAATGAGAACAGGAAATGGGAAAAGTGTTTCTTATTGATTATGAAGTTGAAGCTGTTTTATAAGCAATGTGGGATAGTTTACCTTGTGACTCATGCAGCTATACAATTCAATAAACCCTATCTTTTCCATAATGCTATAATCGAGTCACACTGCTTTCCTTGAGGCTGCTGCATCTTTGTGTGCATCCACATTGCAGTGGAAACACTCATTTGCTAAAATAACCCTAGGTGTGTCATCCAGAGCTATGTCCTTGGCAGTCTCACGTTACTGTTGAAAGCTCTGAGTCCCTTCTGGCCGTCTTTGATTTCGCTCTGTGTGTCCCTCAACTTCCAGGGAGGTTGCTGGCACAGCAGCTCCAGCTGCACTGCCCAGACACCCCGGGCTGCACACACAGGGCTCTTCAGGTCTGCACACTGGGCCTTTGCTGGCCCAGGTGAAAGCCATACAGATCCCACTTGCTGGGAATTCTGGTGTCCCTTTTTCTCTTCTTCACTTCTTGCAAGCAGCAAGACTGTGTAGAGATGGAAATTTTCTTCTGACCTCCTTTGGATATCAAGGCCTCGTATCCTCAGGGAATAGACAAGTATGTGGGCTGAACATGCTGCTTGACACAATTTGTCTTAACAAAAACACTTGGCTTGTGAAAGTAAACACTTGCAAGAAATTGTGCCAGCTAAAATTCCATCACTCCGCTGCCCCTATTAAGCGCTTTATTAAAAAAAGTTGTCTCCCATCACTGCACACAGCTTCGTTTTTATAACTTATGCTACTGTCCCAGTGCAGTCACAAAACCTGCAGTATTAGGAAACCCAGCTCTCACTGTCTTGGGACAGGCCAGGCCAAGTTGGCCTAGGCTGGAAGGGAAGTCACAGGGTCACTTGATTGAGTTTGTAGTTTCTTTTGACTTGGAGCTTTGAGGGTTTCTATTTTCAGCGTGTTGGTAAATTGACACCTTTTTCTGTATTTAGAATGGTTTTGGGAAATGAAGATGAGACACAAAGCTGAAGTTGGAGGCTTGGTTGTTCTGACTAACCACCAGATTCGTTTATTTGCTTGTGATTGCAGAGTCTCCTATTGTGGGTGAGGTTGTCTGTGTCAGAAAGTATGTGATTTAAATTTTATATCCCAGGGTAAATAGCAATTACTTCGGAGACAATAACCTCACAAAGCTGTGTTTTCATCACTCTGCAAGTGTAATTATGCCAGACTGATATGAGAAACAGGCACAAGAATTGGATCATTCAGAATTTAAGGTGATTGTTCCTCACCAAAATGGTGAAAAACACCACTGGTTATGATAAAAGATATTCAATATTCGTGCTTCCGGAGTAGGGAAAATATTTTCCAAGGAGCTATTTCTGAGGCAATGATAATTTTTCCATCAATAATGCTTTGAATAATACTTCTATACAATTCTTTGTGTTAAAGTTGTTTAAACATCTTACCTTATACTTCTATATGAAAATTTGTTAACTTTTAAACTACAGCTTATACACTAAATCTCCTGGGTCTAAGGAGAATGACAACATTAATATGATTTATTTCTCAGCTCAGGTACCAGCCCACACATTCAGTTCTAAATGAAATGTTCTTCCTTTATTTTTTATATATAAAATGTTCATATTTGAGCACCCAGAAAAAACTCCATTAAGTAAGACTTAACTGTGTAAAGGAGGTCAAAAGAGCCTATATACCAGACAACTCTGTGCATTAAAAGCTTCACTGCTCCTACTGTAGTTCTACCTTATGCAACCAAATACCAGTTACATGAAAAATTGTGATAACGTTGCAAAAGCTGCCGGAGCTCTGAGATGAGCTTTTGTACCAGTAACAATGAACAACACTGACAATGAGCAACACTTTTTTCCTGTTAGAGAAAAAAGAGCAACTCAGCACAGCTAACTTTGGAAAGAACAAGCTGCCACTGTGCTCATCTTGGAGCAATTTAGAGGTGCTTATGAGTTCACTCTGCCCTGCTCTAGGACAAACACATAGGAAAGAAGTTTATGATCCTCGTTTCTTAGGGCCTCCCTGGTTTTGTTCCACCTAGAAGACAGAGGGGAGACATGGTCTGAAAGGCCACCAATAGCAGAGTAATGACCTATAGAGGGATGGTGAAGTTTTGTTATGGAGAAATCTCAGCATATCACCAACGGGTTCACTACTAAATTGTTGTAGTCTTGCCTTCAGCCTCTGTAAGAGCTTAGAAAGGGCAGGATGCATCTGGAGATGGCAAGTCATCAGCACGCCTAACCCCTGGAGTGGTTGACTGTCACCTGGAAATTTTTCTGTTTAAATCTATGGAATTTGAGTGAAAACTTTCAAGTTACTCCCAAGACTCCCCCTCCAGATTTCCCTCCATCAATGTCCACAGGACAGGTTCTCCCTGACTTTCTGCTGTCCCACTGATCTGACATGCATTTTGTTAGACGCTGAGTCCTGCTACAAACTTGAGGGGATAATAAAAAAATAATAAAAGCAGCATTAAAATAACAGAGCTTTATATTCTCTTTTAAAACTGTTTGACATACAGAGGCCTCCCATTGTGTATCTAAATCACAGGATAAATTCTTCAGAAATCCAGAGGCTTCACCCTGGAGAAGCACCCAGAGCAGTCCAGCACAGACTGTAGCACAGAGCCTCACTGCATGCACACAGCTCTCTGGATTTGTCTGCAGCTTCTCACCCCAGCAGACTCTGGGTTTGTTCACTGCAGAGCAGCATGGACAAATTGCTGGACTGAAATGTGTGACTGAGACACGAATTAGCATCTCCTGACTACTTGTCTGCAAGGAGCAGGTTTTGTAGCTAACAGTGAAATATTTCTTTGGTCTTCATGTTCTTCACCCTTGTACTAGAGGGAGTTTATTTATCCAGGTTTGGAAATGGCAAGTGCAATAAGGCAGTGGTCTTTCACCTCCCAAAAGTAAGAAAGAGAGAAAGAAAGGGTTGTGATTGTGTATGCTTCCCTTCTAATTAAAGCCCATTTTTTGCAATTACCACAATGCCTTGGATATGCTGCACCTGCTAATTGTTCTCAATTCTACTGCCTTTAAGTAACTGTGCCTTGGTCTGTGGCTCATCTGTTGTACCTTTGTTAGGAGCCTTACTGGAACCTGTGGCACAATTCATACCTACATCAGCCTATTCACAATTTTTTCTGTGTTTCTCAGTGCTGCTAGTTTCATCTTTTGTTATATTAATACAGCAATGATTGCTGCAGTTCAAAGTCCTATGGACTCTTTCTTTTCTGTCAGTCAGTCTAGTTTTTAGGTAGGACAGTAGCAGAGATTAAAATCAAATTATTTTTAAAGCTCACTGACAGAGCCAGGCTGTATCCTACCTCCTTTTGGAAGCAAAAGCATAAAGGTTATACAATGAAATACTCCACAAACACATAGAAAAAGTCTTCCTTTGCTTTTTAGTCCTTTTGTGTGATTTCTTCTTTCTTTCCAGCAGATTAATAACCGAAGTAGACACCCATAAAATCTCAGCTCCATGGCATGGGATGCTCTTTGTCTACAGCAACTGAGACCTCAGTGAAGCTATTAATTCTCCCTTGTGGCGTGGTAGAGAGACATCACTCTCAGAGACAGAAACCCTCCTCTCTGTGAATAGCACCAGGTCAGGTAACTCACGTTTGATCTTCCCACTGTTTCCTTGCTGCAGGCCCTTATCCCAGCTGCTCCTCTGCTGGTACTTCCTCGACAGCTCACAGGTTTGGCTCCATCAGCACAGAGCTGCACGTTACTGTCAGGCCAGGATGGGCAGATCTGAGTAATCATTCCACAGCACTCTTAAACAATTTCAGATCATGTGGAATGATGGAAAATAATTTCAAATGGTGACAAATGTATTTTGGTTTTCCAAAAGTAGACTGCCTAGCAAATTTTCCTGTAGGAGTGTTCCTAGCCTCAACAGAGGATGTCTCCAGCACCCGAGAACATCGAGAGCACCCACCTGTTCTCAGTGTCTGGATTTGCAAAAAGCTTTCTGGGAAGCAGGTCAGAAACTGCCAAAATAACCCATGCCTTCCAAAATCACACAGCAAGTTGTATATGATGGAGAGCAATCAGGTCCTTGGCTGGTGGCAGGTGGGCTCCCAGGTTCCTGGACCCACAGTGAGTGGTGTTTTATATGGTGCTCCCGGGCACTGTGCTTGCTTCCTGCTCTCTTCCCCTTGTTTTTCCTTCCCTGGAGGCTGCTGCTGACTCCAAAGGAACAAACGTCTTGTGTGCAGAAACAACAGGGTTGTTTCATGGAAACTGTGTCCATGCTGAAGATAAGACTCCACCTAATGCTTTTGCCAGATCAAGACCAAAATATTGAGCATCTCCAAGATTGTTATTGTCCTTGTATAATCCACATGATTGCTGATTAAATCAAGGATATATGGCAACTAGTATAGAGATTAAAATCTCTGATTTGGCACAAGGAAAGGTGGGAGCTGAACAAGCATATAATAAGCAATGAGGAGTCAGGAATTTCCCTCAGGACTAAGCGTGCATTTCTAAGAATATCCGTGAAAATTCTGACTTTCAGTTCCAGGTTATACATCTCCAAGAAAGTGCAAGTGGTGCCTGTCAACACTACAGAGCCAGGAGAAATCCTGTTTTCCCTCCTATCCTATTACTCAGGGTTAGTCACAACTGCCCAAAATAAATGTGACTTTATAACATAAGGCCTTCACTATGCCTTGCTATCCATCCCTCTGGATTATTTAATTATTTCCTTCTTTACCTTACTTGTCCTTCTTTCAGCTTATTGATTTTAAAGGAGTGTCTAGGGCTACACATTCACTTAAATTAAAAGAAAATAAAACACTTCAGACTCTTCTGTTTTCAAGTGAATCAGGAAATGCACAATTATCAAATTTAAAACAATTATCAGAAGCAAAAATCCTTACCAAGACAAGAAAACCCCATCCAAACTCAAACGCTGCATATTATCTCTTGCTAACATCACCATTAATAATAATTAACCACACTGGCAGAGGAAAGTAAATGATAAAAACCCTCCTCAAAGGACCAGAAAATGAAAAATAAAATCCTGGAAGTTAAACCTTGACTTTTCAAGAAGGATGTCAAATGCAAACTGCAGTAGCTGGTCTCTTTGCTCTATTGAGTGCCCTGCAAGGGAGCAAAATGCCTGACTTTAATTCCATTTCAAAACAAACAAAACAAAATATTGCTATTTCTCTGATATTTAAATGACATTTTCTTTACCATAGGAAATACAAGAATGTATTTCTTTTTATATGCAGTTTTGTATGCTCAAAATTACTGTGAAAGAGAAATATGTACTTTTTTATCATTGTTAGTAATGAAACTTAAAGGTGTTCATTGGAAACAGAACTGAGATGAGTTTCACAAATGAGAAATTTGTAGGCAGGACATTGATAGATTTCCATATCCCACCTTACAGCAGCAGAGAGAGAGAAATTTTTGCATTGTCTTGGATATTTCTAATGTTAAAAAGCAGAAAGATCAATAATTTCAAAGCCCAGAGTAACTTTGCCTTTTTCAGCACTTGAGATATTCTCCCTTTCATAAGATTTTTACCATGGTTTCTGCAATATTGCTGAAGTTTCCCCACTGGGACAGTACAAGCCTGGATTAGCATTTGGGCTGAGGTCTGGACTATTGCATTAGGGATGTTTCAATGCAAAGGATTTGCTGCTATACCAACCTCTTTTTTATTTTCTTTCTTTTCGACTGATTTGGTTCTAGAAAGTTAACTTGAAAATAACTTGACCAAACAAAACCCAACAGCTGGATTATATTTTCAAATACATAAATTTAATTTAGTTCCACTACAATCCTAGTTAGAACATCTCTGAGAGTGAGCATCTGATGGGAACAATAAGAGCTGTATGTTAATGAATATTCCTCAGTCTATAGAGGGACAGAGAAATCGTAAATGTGTACCCTTTAAAGGTAAAATCCACAGAGAGAAGCATTACCATTTACATTACTGAGGTGCCCTTTAGTTGAGATCCAAATTTATCTTACTGAATTACAATCTTCAGGCAATCATTCTCTCTGCAGGTCGAAAAGTGCTGTTTTGTATGCCCAATATAATGTTGTTTAGTTATTAATATTCACAACTATATCAAAAAGGGATGGCACTGTTGTTATTACACACACTTTTAGTCTTCCTGGCAGAGCTGGAGTCACACTGGAAAAACTGAGATGGCACCTGGGTGTGGTTTGTTTTACTCAGTATCCAAATGCCAAATAATAAACTTTGTGTGATATCAACTTTAGGCAGCCCAACTGAGCACAACTGGCTTTTGCAAAAAGGTTATTGAAGCTTCATATCAGCACATTTTCATTCAAGATAAACACAACATTAATAATAACTAGCAACTTTCAGTGATACAACACGGTGCTCTAAACGTGGACCAATATTTCAGTGCTGCAGTGACTTTGGGTTTGCTTCTGAGGTGACCAGTGTGGAACCAGAGCTCTTCCCAGGGTTTCTGGTGCTGTCTAATGGCCCATCCACTCACCCATGCCACATCCATTCATCTTTTGCTACAGCACTGCCCAAGTGTGCCTTCACATAATTTGTCTGAGTGAATGGTGCCTGCTCTTGAAAACTCAGATAAAAAAAGGTTATTCAGTGGGGTCTTCCGATTTGTAAAATTAAGTCATTCATTTAGTCACCACATTGGGTGATGTTTTGCACTCTCTGAAATCAAGTTTCTTACCATTTTCTGTCTCAAATATATTTAATTTAGTATGCTGGATGCTCTACCAAGTTGACAATACCAATGCATCATTCATGCTCCATGAGCTTCACTTGGGACTGCTTTATTTCCCCAGCTTGGCAAAGTCTATTTGTTTCACTAAGTGCCTTTCTAGCTGCTTCATTAAGTGACTTTCAGATCTCAGCATGGACCTAATTCTCCACCCTGCAAACAGGCCTGAGGTCAAGAAGCTGATCACTCTTTCCTGTGTTTCAGCATTTTGTCTCTAAAGTTCTATCTACAAAGAGATTTCCTCATTCTGTTATTAAAAGCAGCAAGGATATCTGGAGGATGGCTCCCACCCGCTGCAGGGAAAATACCAGGTCCAATGTCAGACATCTAAGTGATATCTGCAAGAACTGGAGCCTTCTATCCAACACTGTTGGATGAAACCCTATTAACTCTATGCTTGGGATCCCTGAGTTGATAATATGTTGAGTGCATAATATCCCTTCAAATGATAACATGAAGTTCATTATTTGGCATTTGGATGCTGAGTAAAACAAAACAAAACAAAAAAATATCTCCTTATCCTTCCCCACCCTGAAAAGAACAACTTTTCTCAGGAGGAAGCTCGCTTGTGCTTGAGATACAGGAGACAAAATCTTGCAATCACATTCATTCTTTTATCTCTCCATGACTTGAATACATTTAAATCCCAAGTGATTAGAATGAAGAAGAGCAGGAAGGAAAGATTGTTTAGGGTGACTGAAAAATTATCAACCCCCAACAATACCTCTTAAAGTGTGTCTTGGAAATGGCATCTCATCCTCTCACAAACACTGTTCTTCTGCAGAGCTTGCTGGGAAAGATCATGTAGTAGCAGAAAGGTAACTAAAGCCTTGGAACAGAAGACTGAAACTAAGACAAACATGGAATTGCTCAGATAGTTTTAGTTATCTGAACACTCAAGACTAAAATACCAACAGGAAAAGTCTATAAACCCCCAAGAAAATACAAGTAGTGAGATAGATGATGACAATTTAGCAAGAGCAAGGCTTTGAGTGTTCAGTGGAGCAATCAATGAAGGAGAGAACTTCCCTGTTCCGTTGGCCCCTGCCCCGACTGGCAGATTTTTGAGGGTGAGGAAGGATGTTGCATCACTCGTAGGCTGCTCAATCATAATCATTCACCTCAAACAAATATTTAGGGGCTTGTATAATGGTGGCATATCAGTGCCAGAGACTATGAAACCTGAATTGCCCCCATCATCTTATCATGTGGCATTGTGAACAATCAATTGGTTCCTTGA
Organism: Cyanoderma ruficeps; assembly: GCA_008694505.1. Taxonomy (NCBI): domain Eukaryota; kingdom Metazoa; phylum Chordata; class Aves; order Passeriformes; family Timaliidae; genus Cyanoderma; species Cyanoderma ruficeps. The sequence goes on from VZDJ01000426.1 coordinate 6,130,289, forward strand.
GTGCTGTCTTCCAGATTTTTCCTTCAGTAGTGAAGGCCTTGAACAGCAAAGCTCTTTAACATTCCTTCCCTTGGTTTGGCCCAAAAGGTCCTTTTCTGTCTCATTCACACACTGGTTCTCTTTGCCTATGGACAGCCTAGACTGAATCACAATTTCCATTCCAGAGGAACCGCTGGTAGTTTATCATTTTCTAAAATAATGTCTTGGAAAGCTGACATATTTTGTTTTAACATTTTTGACTGAAATGAACCATGTTGATCTTCCCAAATTAAAATGTCTGTCTTGCTGAACTCAGTTGGAGTTTTATTTGAAGTCAATTCAAAATGAGCATACCTCTGCCAGTGGTGCTGCAGGCTCCTGGCTTGCCACTTGCTTTGGGATGAAGCTGCAATGACCTAGGGGAAGTTCAGGGTGGGATAAAGGAGTCTGGCCTGTAATGGAACATGAGAAATAAGTCATGTGAATTCTGAAATAATAGGATTTGAAGGGTTCAAGTGGAACATATTTCTGAAAAGATGATTATGTCCTGCAGCCATTCTGTCTGGGAGAAGGGATGTACTGGCATGACAGAGGCACAGGAACAGGACATCCCTACCCAGAGAGGAGCACTGCTGAGTCTCTAACATTGAAATTTTTTGCAGTAGGTCAGCATGTGTTTTGTTCCAGAAACAGTCCACAGCAAACTTTAAGGAAGAGAAGGCAAGTTCATGGTGTGCAAGAAAAAAGGAAAAGCACTAATCCTGAGCCTGCTTTTCAGTGCCTGTTAAGTCTGAGGGGAAAAAACTCAAACTTGCAGACAACAGGAGAGCAGCTGGTTAGCTGTCTGCTTCTTCTAGGTCCTTCTCCTCCAGCTCCTGAACAAATTGACTCAACATACTCAGGCACTGGGCAGGATACTGAAATATTACCTCTCTCTTTCTCTCTCTCCTTCTACCTAAAATAATTCCTTCTCACTTAGTGTAATTTACTCATTTTCCAGGGAGAAAAGTGGAATAAATTGTTAATGTGAGTAGAGAGGTAGGGAGAGATTACAGCTCACTCTGTTGAGTACTGATGCCACTGTGGGGTTCTCTATTTTCTGTGACAGCGCTACTCAATGTGTGTGACTTTGGTTAAGAACTTGTCTAAAACAGTGTCAAAGACCCAGTATCCTATGAAATATTCTATTTTTCTCCCATTCCAAAAGGAAAAACAGCATCTGAGATTTCTTGTAGACATTTTCCTGCCACTAACACAATGCTGTGGGGAGCCCACCTTGTCATGGCAAGGACACAGGTCCTCTTAGGACTTGGGGAAGAAGCAATAAGAGGAGAACAAGAAGTTGAGAGAGAAAGCAAAATTCCCCAAGACAACAACTCAGGGTAAATCAACTAATTCCGACCAAAATAAAGCACCTGACTTCTGCAGAGTATGTCAATTCCTCGTATTACTGTCAGAGGAGAAAGCATTCCATGTTTTAGCATGCACTGTTCATAAGAAAATTGTGCCATCTTGTGGGAAAATGTAGAAAATATCAAACCATACCTTCACATACATTATGCAAAATGAAAGGCAGGTGCCTCCAGGATCAGATATTTGAGGGAATATTCAGGAGGTCACCATTCAAAGGGAAACCCTCAGCCTGAGCACTGAAGGACCAAAACCTTCAAAAGACAAGTTCAACTTCCTGATCTAAACACTTATGTGGGCTTGTTAGTTCTAAGACTGAGAAGACAAACTCAGCCAGGTGATTTATTACTGAAAAGTGCCAGTCTGGCAGATTTTTCCCAGCCAGCTGTGAACTTCCGCAGTGAGCTAATTCTTACCCAAAATAAATCAGCACATGCTAGCTAACTCATACCATCCTAATTTGGAACCTTTTTAAGAAAAGAATATGCAGGTTGATCAGAAGAGACATAAATGAAAATTAAGGGAAAAGAAGACTATCAGAACTGGCAGAAGAAAAATTGTATTATCAGACCATCAGTCTCAGTCTCTGTGATTCTTGGCAAAGAACAAGCCCACGGGACTTCATCTCCAACAGAATCCTGTTATATTAGCAGTAAAAAAATAAAACCTAGATAACAGCAACAAATGTCTTGGTCAGAGTTCAAACGCTCTACAGCAAATCCTTGGATTATTTATATAGCTTGGAACAATGATGCTTTTCAAACAGACATTTAGACATGAATATTACTGAGCTGCTGTTGCTCAGGAATCCTGCTGCAAGAGGCATCATAAGGCAGAAAAGATGAAAGAAAAGGGACTTGAATCTGTGGGGCCAGGGCACAGAGGCAGAGAAAAAAAGGTGGGGAAAGCAGCTCAGTATCTTAGAAAAGAATAGGTAGTACAAATCTGTGGCAGAGGAGGGCTGCTGTGCTGTTTCCTTCCTTCTCCAGTGCCTGGAGTGCTTTCCCACTGTTGGAGCCTGGCCCTGGTGCTGTGGAGGGAGCTCAAAGCCACCTCTCAGCCCCTCTACTCGCAGCTGCTTCAATAATTGCAGCACACTGCTTCTAAAGGGTGAGGTTAATGAGCTCTGTGCAGCCCAAGCTGCTCAAGCTGCTCAAGCTTCACAGCTGGGCTTACCCTTTGACAGGAAAAAGCGTCAGATGTGTCTTATTAGCTGCACTGCTTTCCCACAGCCATTCAAATAAGGCAAAGCATGGAAGAAAATTCTTGAGTGGAAAAGAAGAAAATAAACAAGAATGCAGGTCAGGACAAAATGCATTGCCATAAAATCATATTTGGGACACACATGCTTTAAATATAAAAACAACTGAGAGATGCTAGACAGTGGAAGGAAAAAGGATATTAAAAAAATAAAAAATAAAAGACTGTCGGAAGGCTTAATAAGCAACAAGAAAGGAAATCTGAAAATTTATGTTCTTTGCTGCTTGGAAAGCTTGCCTTTTTATTAACAGTCCCTTGAGATATAAGGGAGGGTTCAATGGCAGGGAGAAAATTTTTAGTCCTTTTTTTTTATTTTTATATTAAGAATAAGGACAGCACAAAATAAGGAGAAGGTCAAGCATCAAAACAAAAAGTAGGTTTATGTGATATGTCTAAGATGTTGACAGAACCTATTTTAAGTGAGAGTAGGTCCATGGAGTAGGGCAAGGCACTGAACTTTAAGCTAAGATGGAGATTCAGTGCATTTCTTTTCCCTGGGAGTCAATAGAGAGAGGGGCTCCAGGGAGAAATGTACAGGATTTCTCTTCAATCCTGTTGCTTGAACTTTGGCAAATTGAATCAGGACCTTTCTGTGGCCAAACTGACATTGGGGATGTTTGGTTCAGGACACCAGATTTATGTGCTGGTTTTGGCTGGGCTAAGAGTTGATGTTTTTCACAGTAGCTGGTATGGGACTGTGTTTTGGATTTGTGCTGGAAACAGTGTTGATAACTCAGGGATGTTTTGGTTATTGCTGAGCAGAATTTACACAGAGTCAAGACCTTTCTGCCGCTTTCAGCACCCCACCAGGAACTGGGCTGGGGGTGCACGAGGAGATGGGAGGGGACACAGCTGGGACAGCTGATCCCAGTTGGCCAAAGGGGTACCTCAGACCAAATTTGTCATGCTGAGCATATAAACTGGGAGGGTGGGGGGGCTTGAATCAGAAGGTAGAAGAGGGACATTCCCTCCTACTCTTCCAATTCTCTCCCCCAGCCCACCCAGGGGGAATGAGCTGTTGTGTGGTTGGTACTTAGTTGCTGGCTGGGGTTAAACCGTGGCATTATGTCTAGTCCAAAGTAAAACTTCCCATGGTGTGTTTGTGCCCTCAGCAATGTATTCTTCACGCTGTGGATCTGTCCTGGTTGTGCCAAACTGTTGCTCATGCGTTTGCTGAGGCAGCACTCCAGGAAGGGAGCCTGGACAGAGTGCTGAATAGCCACTGTAATGTCCACAGCAGAGCACCTCCTTTGCCTGGGGTTGCTAGGAAGGGCAGAGAATGACAGAAATCAATCATACTGTCCTCTCAATTTGATCAAAGCTGTTATCCAGCACCCTGCCTTGTGGCACACAGGATTTTGCACTGGCATGCAGAAAAAGCAGAGCCAGCCTTGGCAACAAGGCTTTTGGCACCTGCAGCCCTAATAGTCAGGGCAACCATAAAGGCTGCTGTTTCTGCTGGTGCAGGAGGATGTCAGCCTGTACCAGCACCAAGTCCTTCACAGCAAAGTGCAGCAGGGATTTTTTAAAGCAGACTGAATAGAAAATGAGCCACAAATTTGGGATCTGGCCCTGATACTGAGACGAAAGAGAGCGAGACAGAGAGAGAATTCACAAGGAGTCAGCCTCAGCACCATGCTGCAGTAGGCTCTTTTGCATGTGAAGATGGATTATGTAAACCTATCCTGAACACATCATGCATTGGTGAGCTCCACTTAGGAAGGCTGAGGCTTTTAGCTTTATTAATTGGGGCTTCCTCTGATGACAGCATCAACTCTGCTGAAGGAAATAGGAATGTATTTGAATAAAGACCTAATCAGGCCAGTAGCAACCATATTCCCACTGCTGAATGGCCTCTTTGTCAATTCAGCACAGATGTTTGATTGTATCTTGGTTTCTTGGCTTCCTTTTCATGCACAGACTAACTAGTGTGATTAAAAAAAATTGCAATAACATTCCTCCATATTTGCTTTAAATTCCTCCCAGTTGGTTTTGACTTTTCTAAAAATATAACTACATGTGGGTTTTGACTAAGAAACATTTTTAATTCCCCTAGTCTCTGAATAAAACAGAACATTGTGATCATCCACTGAGCCTGGGGAGCCCATGACAAGTGCTGGGGAGCAGACATAAAGGTCTTTGGAGGAAAAAAGAATATTTACAGGTTGAGAACCCACAGTTCATCCATTAGGATAAACTGTCAAGGGCCAATAGTTGATGTTCACTGGCTACATTGTGTACCTCTCATTCTTTGTTTCTCCTGGCAATAGACATCCTACTGGCCCCTTTCCCAGTCCAAGCTATTCAGATTGAGACAGTGCCAAACCACCAAATTTGATCCAATTTTAATCTCCCAAAGCTTGGGATAGGGTTTTACTCTCATACCTTGTTATAAGATTTCTTCTCATAACAAAATCACTCCTTTCATATATTCAGAATATACAAATTGTTGCTGTCAAATCCACATAGTACATTATTTCAATTGTTTTCCTTTAGTTTTTCAGTCTAGCCCATGAAGAATTGGCATATAAGCCCACTGATACTTGCCTCTTCTGACTTTCAGCTGGATTTATTGCTTTATTTCCTCCAGAGTCTTGAAAACCTCCAGCCATGTGATTTTTACCAGGCTCACTTCTAAGGCAGACAATCTCTTCTCCTGCTTCATTTCTCTAGGAAAACTGCCCTCTACTCTTCCTAGTGACAAGTTCTGCTTGAATACAAGGTTGTTTAAAAAACCCAACCAAACAAAAGAAAACAAACAAAAACCCAACTGCAGCTATTTTACATGGGATGGGCAGTTTTCTCCCTAGCACAGCTATGCACTGAGGTGGATGAGGGAGGGTACAGCCTCATAGCCCATGGTCACAGCATGGGGGAGCCCATGAAGGTCCCAGAAAGTGGGTAAAGGTGTGTTATTGATCACCTTATCCAGTAACCACCAGCAGATGAAGGAAAGAAGTTATCATATGGTTAAAAACAGTTCATTGAGGTTTTAAATCCAAAGTCCAAAACCCTGATTGGCAATATTTCATAATTTTTACTGTCTTCCAGAAAGGAAAAGTAGGTGACCTTATTTCTGCTTGTAGAAGTCTTCACCAGTCCCAGCACATTGTGCAAGAGAGTTTCTCCCTGTTCTGCACTGGTGATGGCATCTGCTTTCTGAAGCTGGATCCAGTTGGTGCTAGGTTGTTTTATGGATGAATTGCACAGGCACTTTTCAGTCTGTGTCCTCTAAACCACATCGTTTTTAAGAAGTAGACCACAGTATTGTCCTTGGCTGGAGTTTCCCAGACTGTCTTGAGAATTTAGTCTTGCCAGATACTGTTATCCTGATCAGTGAAACTTTTCACTGCCCTGATTTCCCTCTGCAAAGCAAGCAAGCTCAGGCCGGTGTATTTCCAAACACTGAATGCTATGTAGGATTTGTGCTGAAAAATCTGTGCTGGATCTATGTGCCCTATGAACAGTTCCATGATTTCACATATCCACATTTAAACCTTTGTGATATGTAGTGCTGTTCTGTGCAGTTCCCCAGACATCTGCAGACAGCACAGATTACAGTATTTCCTTTATGTTCTCCCATTAAGAGATACGCTCCATACCAATTTTCTTGTCTGCTGATTAGACTTCTTAAAATTTGGATCCCTGTTTCTTCCACATGGTCATTCTTTGAGCCAAATTCATCTACAGATGAGTAAAGGAAAGAGAAAAGGCTGCATAGCAGTGCTGCAGTTGTTGCCCTACAAGGCCCTAGAATGATTAAAGCTGATGGTGGAGCACTCTCCCTCTTTGTCTCAGCACTCAGTGAAAATAGAGGCCCTTTCCTTCCATGGCCTTTGCTCCCCCTCACAAGCCACGACAAAAATGATTTTGTTTATACAGAGATGATGTATCTTCTGACCCTAAAGCGAATCTCCTGAACTTATAAATGTTCCTTAATATTTTCACACACGCAATCCTCCAATTTCAGCTGCCATGCCAATGCATTGGGTGTTCAGTCCACAGGATCAAAGACTGAGACAGTCACGAGTTGTGTGATAAATGACGAGTGTCAAAACTGTTTACACTACTTCAGGCTGAACTTTAAAGTTATTTAGATATGTAAACATGCAGGGGAAGACCAAAAATAATTTTTGAAAGGCCTTATCTTGTTTAGGAACAAGAGCACCAGATTTTAAAGGTCCAAGACTGCAAAAGGACATAGATGTGTAAAGTGAAGTTTAGGTAAGTACCAATCTTACAGCCTGATAATCTGCTGCTCCAGCAGAGTTTCCCAACACCAAGTTGTTAAGATACATCCTGCACAGGAGGTTTAGTCAGTTTTCTGATGTAGTTGTGATTTTGCCTGGACTCACTGAACTGTCCCAGGACTAAAGAAAGGTGACAAACATTATTCCCCCACTGAGTTAAAGGGGGCAAAGTGAATCAACTGACAAAATAAAAGGATTTCTTGATTGAATCCTTTGGGTTACTTTATAAAAGAAAATCTATCTCATCAAATTTGCCTTAGGACCTGTATGAAAATATAAGCTTCACTTAGAAGAGACAAGTCTCCAGTTCCTAACTCCAGGATTGGGTCTTTTTAGCAGATTAAAATCATGATTCCCATCCTTTGGTATTTGGCTGAGTGAGCCAGAACAAGGTTTTTCGGCCTGCCTGAGAGGAAGGGCACATGCCATCACTCTGCCTGTGTCACTGCACTGCCTGGGATATGATGAGATTTTGCACCCAGTCCCACAGTAAATGCCCAGGTCATATGCCATAAACCTGACTCTTTCCAGGACTGTTGCTCTTTGACGTGCATTCAATAAATCATCAATAAGTCCTCACTTTGAGGGTTTATTTATGACACATTAGCAAGTACATTTTTAATGGGTTTACAATGAATTATTTATTGGTTTTCTATTTTAGTTCCTGAGAACCTGAAATTTTTATTTTATCATGGCTTAGTGTCACTGAGCAACTGCTATTGTTGAAAACCTTATTAAAAGTATTTTCATCTCTTTCTGCCTTTATTTATAACAATACTAATCGGAGTAGTTAATAAGCCAATACCTACTTACTGCTAAGGGCTGCTTTTCATTGTTGCTTTTTGAACTGCGGCGCCAGGTTAGTTATTCACATTCAATATCCATTCTCTGGTGTCCTGATCTCAGCGGGTAGGGAGTGTGAGAAACACCTGCCTCAGAGAACTCAGATCTTTCACATTATTTGCAGAGTAACACAGACTTGGCAATGAGCAGATGCAGCAGTAAGGGGAAGCTGGGGTGGTTTGGGGTAAGAAGGGAGCAAGTGCTTGTTACCACTGAGCGTTCACAAGGCAAGCTGCCGAGAAATGTGTGTGGGTCGGGGATTTTTTTTTGGTTCTTTGTTTTTAAGAGAAAGCAGATGGAAAGTTCAAATACCAATTTCCAGCCTAATCCGTGCCTGGCAGAGAGGTTTCAGGCTCCTTGCCTGTTTCATTGCCCTGCCCAATGACACCTCACTGCTGCTGCTGTTCCTGGGAGAAGGAGGGAGTCACCCCACATGCTTCCCTGGCAAGGTGAAGCTGCTGCCCTGCAATGGTGCAGTAGCTGGCACCAAGTGTGACACCTTCAGAATGAGGAACTCTTGGGACAGCAATCTTTGGAGGTGGCACATTAAATCCTGTTAATATTGCTTCTTGAGAAACAGGGTCCTCTCTGATCCTCTCAGATCCTCTCTGCTGGTTCTGCAGTTTAGACAACCACTTTTGTGCTGCAAGTGGGAGGGATGATGCTTTGGTGATCATGAGAAGTCCCAATGGTAGGAGGGGAAAATGTGACAAAGAATAATCCTCTGCTAAGGAGCTTGCAATTTAAATACAAGCCCATTGTTTCAGGATTTAAAGAGATTAGTGCCGTGTAACCTGGACACTGGGCAGGCTAACTCTGGCCTGCCTGGTCACCCTTCCCAGCCATCACCTCACTTAAATGACCTGGTGTGGAGGACACGGTTGCTTTTTGCTCTCGGCAGGTCTGTGCATTGCAGTCCTTGTATTATCAGCTCAAGCTGTCTCAGCAGGTCCAGCACAGGCTAAACACTGTATTCCTCTTCCTTCCGACAGCAGGGAGATTTTCAGTAGGAAAATGGCTCCCCAGACTCCACCCTCAGCTGATACTCCAGGCCTCGCAATTTGCTGTTTTTTGGAGAGCACAGCTCCTTCAGGCTACCTTTGGGTCACAACAGATCACTGCATAAACTGTGTCCCACACACCCTCTCAACAAGATTCTCCAGCTTCAGGGCTTTTTTGAGGACTGATCTCTGTACTGGCAGAGCAGATGTCTAGCTGGAGTTTGGTATTGAACATAGACTATCACCCTGCAATTATCCAGGGATTGTTTCCAGGGAACTTTTACATAGCACCACATTTTTCCAGCTTATTCCTTTCTCATGCCCCATCAAGGCACATTCTCACTTCTCTCTTTCAGTCTTTTATAGCATTATCAACCAAAACTGATGCACAGCATTCAAAATTGTCACGCTTGGGTTATTCGATGTTTATCATGGTAAAAGTAGATATATTTCCTTTTATAAATAAAACACATCACCCTGTTGACTATTACTATTATCCTGTTTAGAGGCTGGCTATGTTTAAGCAAGAGTTTCTGTCACTCATGGTATCCCAAAAACTAGTCTTATATAAAACATCAAGTACCATTTCAATACGAAGCTTAAAAGTATTGTTTTCTGGGTGTGAAAAGGAGAATATTTTTCTGTTCCAGCATTTTTTACCCAGACATCGGGCTTTTAGGGTTTGCTTACTCTGCAACAGGTGGAGTCGGAGTCAGTGTTCTGTAGTTACCTTCCCATGAAATTACTTAGTTTGAGCTGGGGTGATCACCTAGGAATATGCAGCAAGAGCAATAACAGTGCTTCAATTAAAAGAGTGCCTAGGTTCACTGCTTTATGAGGTTTTGTAACTTAATTACCAGCATGTATATCAGCACTGCCTCAATGTTCTAGGTGAACCTGCTTTAACAAGGGGGTTGGACTAGATGATCTCTAGATGTCTCTTCAACCCCAAGCATTAATGATTCTGATACAGCAATATAGCAATTTATGTAACAATTAATCCAGTGAATTAGTTCTATACCTATAAAATAAAATACTATCTACTTCTGCTCTTCCATGCACAGAATAGAGATGTTATAGTTGGTTTCACATAAAAGATTCACTTTTAACTTCCCAGTATAAAAGACCAAAGGTAATTGGAGAGTAGCATTGTGGGTATGTCTGGATAATTACTTGAAATCAAAGACCTGTAAACAACATGTTAATTTCCAGCTTTGAATCACTTCCACTTGATTTTCAGTGCTGTTTGAAGAGGACAAGTACAACAATAAACATTTTGATAGCCACTGCAAGATCACAAGACGTGCCAAATATTATTATTGCAATGGGTCTTACAGATGCTTAAAAGCACATAACAGATATTAATGTCTTCTTCCATTTCATTGCTGCATTTACTGAAGCAAGAGTTTTACGAGAATTTGGTATTGTTGTCACTGACCTTTCCTCCCGAAAACACTTACTACCATATTCACCATCACTCTTCCTTTCAACAGCATCTGTTTAGAGGAAAAACAAATCTTTCATTTTTTCCCTTTATAGCTTAATCTTTTTTTTCTCATTATTATTTTGACTTAATAAAAGGCTTTTTAAAATGATCAGTAACCGTGCCTGTGAAATGTACCATCTGGGAGCAGAAATAACCCAGAATGCAGATGAGTCTTAAAAGAGAAGTATTTTACAAAACAAAGCAGCCAAAAAAATAAAAAAAGGAGGGTTTTTTTATTATTTTTTTTCATGCTGCCCCATCAAATATGGTTTCCACTAAATGACAGAGAGGAGGGAGAACTAGAGAAGAAACTGCACTAGTGAAAGACAAATTGTTTTTTATACTGTGTAATTTATGCTTGGGGTTACAATGCAGAAAATACTTAAGCCTGCTGTGATTCAAGTTGCATATGAAAACAAGAAAGTCCTCTGATTTAAAAGGAAATAAAGCGCTTCAATCTCAGGTTATCAACTGTGGCAGTGAGGACAATGTTCCCTCCTCGTCTCTGCATTTATGATGTTTCTTTTACACCACTATAAAGAGATGTTCAACTATCAGCATGAGAGTATGTGGCAGGCAACAAAAATAATCTTGGAACTCAGAAGGATTATAGGGAAAAAACAGCCTCACATGAATCTGGCTATTACGTCCCAAATTTCCATCCAATTCTTCAGCATCTGAGACTCCCCTTAAGATGATCCACACTTAATGCATTACCATAACCTAGTTCTAGTACAGTCTGAGAGCTCTGAAAATGCTCTTCACCCCTGTGTTCAGCAATTGATATTGCTAAAAAAGCATCCATCCCTGATGTGAAACACCCAAGGCCATTTTGTGCTATAAAATAGCACTTCTGTGGAGTGGCTGGGAAGTGCAGACTTGCTGTCGTGGAACAGTTCCACGCAGTGCAGTTAGCCTAGGAATGACTATAATCAAAAGCTACTGATTTACCCTGTTGAAAATTATTGAAATCTTTCACGCTTGCTCTTGGTCTTATGAATGCTGTCATGCACTGTCATGAGAAGAGTGCCTTTAAATAGCTCATGACATTTCCTGTGTTAGGGCTATTTCCAGGATCCATGCTTCCCATATTTCAGAAGGATCCTTCTCAGAAACAAAGATGTGATTTATTAGTTATTCGAGGTGTATAATGATAAAAGGCCATTTCTCATGCAGGGAATATTTATCTAGGAAACATATTTGTTCTTTCTGCTTATGCAATTCTTCTGTAATACTACAGTGTATTTGTATGTCGGATGTAGTATGTATTTGTATGTAAACTTTCTATCAAGCTTTAAAAATTCTCTACAAATCCATTTCCCACATTTGTACAATCAAAAATTTAGCAACTACATTAACAACTAAAAAGTAAAAAGAAAAGGACATGCAACTTGACAGTTTAGACACTCTTAAGTTGGATCTCTTCACACCATTCTATGAGGTCACAGAATTACAGAAAAATTCAGTCCAGAAGGGACTCTGAGAGAACATCTGGTCTATTCTCTTCCTCAAAATGGGGAAACTTTCAAAGTCCAAGGAATGCAGGAAGCATTAAACATCTCAGGTATAACTATTGGAGCTGGGAACAAGAAACATCTGCTGTTGTAGGTGTCATAGAAAGGAAAACCAAGGACCATCTCGGGAGGAAAGTGAAGTTATGTGGTGGTGTGAAAGGAGGCACTCAGCCACTGTGTGTGCCTTTTGATTCAAACCAGGATTCTCCACTAGGATGCCAGTCAAATATTCCATGTGGGTGTGAGCCTCTGGATCCTGACACAAACTCCCTTGCTATTAAACCAAAAGAGTCCCTAGATGTCAAAATTTCTCTTCACCCATTCTTTGGCCCATAAGTCATGTTTCCTATACTGGGAACTCTCAGACTGCCAGTACCCACCCAGAAGGATGAACCAAGAATGGAAAGAGTTACATGAGGCTGGATCTTCAGCCCAGCATGGCAACAGCTTTTCTCATCAATATAAAGTCCCATTTTCCTAGCTCAGAAGTGAACCATACACAGGTGCCTTTACTGCTCCTTACAGAGGTTTTTGGACCATTAAAGGCAGTAATAACACAGCTTCACCATGATTCTTATATAGGTATGAAACATCTTGAGGCCTAAAAAACTAAATTACCAGTCTTACTTTGCCAGAAATACATGATCAATTATCTGTCTGCTTCAATGGTGTTAGTAATTTCAAAGTTGTAAGTAAAGAGAAAATGCAGGCTCTTTGTGTATAAACTGCCCAATTATAAAATGAGCTAATGAACCTGAGAGATTAAAAATAAGACATTTACAAATGAACATAAAAACCAGAAAGTGCAATTCTCCTGCCATTTCTCCACTGAACCATTTCTAAGCTTAATTTGCCTGTATTTGAGTCAGCAATCAAAGCAAACATTAAAACACCTGAGAGCTAAGTAATCTAATAAGTCAACACAAATTCAGCCCTTTTCTCACCTACAGAAGCTTGTCTTTAAGACAAACCCATAACAGTTTCTTCCTGGAGCAGTCGTAGGAGTTTTCATCTAGACATCTTTTTACTAGAAACCCTTGGCAACCTTGGGTTAAAGATAATGGGCAAAAAGTGACAATGCTCTTTTTTTTAAAAAAAAGGGTGCAATGTTTTATCATTTTGTTCTTTCCTGTGTGCCTTCAGGTTCATTCTGATGTCTCAATAATGAGACACTGTTTTATGAGATGCATTAATCTTAGCTGCACCTTCTGAAACCGCAGCCACTGTGCTTAAAGCCTTGTGTGCTTTGCACAGACATCAAAACAAATCTGGGCTGAGGTGTTTTACAAACATAGTGGTAGAGCCAAAGGCCCAGAGTATGAGTTCCTGTGAATTCAGCAGGTTTTGTGGTACTGAGTACATTCTTTCACCGTACTGCTGTGAAGGATACCTTACCTGTGCTCATTTGCTCACATAACTGTGCTCTGAGTCTTGGAGATATCTTTACCTTTTAATTTCAAACACCCACAGGGCTATGAAAGTTCCATTTGTGCTGTGATTTTCCTCATTTTCAGAAAGGTTGAAAGCCTTTTCATGGTCACACATATTTGGCATGTATAAGTTTAGATACGGTCAGAGATTTCAAAGTAGATGATGTGTTCCTGTTAGAATAGAATCATGGAATGTTTTAATTGTGAAGGGACATTAAATATCATCCATTTCCCTTCATGGGAATGGACACCTGCCACTAGATCAGGTTTCTCAAAGGCCCACCCATTTTGGTCTTCAGGACTTCCAGGGATGGGGCATCCACAGATTCTCTGGGTGACCTGTTCCACTGTCTCTCACCACTCTCACAGTGAAGAAATGCTTTAATGCTGTTTCATTTTGTCAAGAACTTCAGGTCATCTGGAGGATATGTAGAGCAGTTGTAACAATGAAGACAATGAATTTTGGAACAAATTTAGAAAATACTTGTGAAATCCACCATAAATATGCACCATTTACCAAGATGGGACAGCTTCCCAAATGTGTAAGTCAACCACATCATTAAGATGCTCATTGGAGCAAACAAGGAATTGATTGGATCCAAATTTCTGACTGATGCTTTGCCATAGATCACCTTGTATGACTTTCACAGTTCCTTTTGATGTTTGATAGGATTGTTAAATTGCAAGCATGAAGATGGGCCAACCCAAAAATGCCTTTTCCTGCCTCTCAGTGATTTGTCAGGATGTATGGAGAGGTCCCAGGAGCAGTGGGGAACACAGCAGGGAGGTTGTGTGGCTGTCCCAGCAGTGCTCACACTCTGATATTTTGTACACCTAATACCTGGTTGCATGGCAGTGTAGAGGGCATCCTAAAATATGGAATGTTCCAGCAATAAGTATGTGTGATCCAACTGCAAAGCACCATGAGCCAGTTGGAAATGCAATATTAGTCAATTAAGAATTGAAGCACTTTAGTATTATTTAAAGTTCAGTCTTTGTAATTACTTGTTTTTTAGCTATTTTCTGGATGATTATTTCCTTTTATTTCAGAATAGATTTAGCCTTCTAAAGCCTTAAAAAATTATATCTATATCCAAATCTACATTTTTCTTTCTGTATTCATCCAGCCATAAGGAATGTAAGTAATTTCTTGTTTCCTTTAAATGTTTATAAAATAAATCATACAAATCTGCAAATTTAGCAGAACAGATTTCTTGTGGTTAAAGTATCCAGCACATGGATCATGTTTCATGATAGAGAAAATACTTGCTACTAAGTAATTTCACATTTTAATTATGTTATTTTTTTAGAAATACTTTATAAAAAGCTTTATTGTATTTTGAAAAACTAGGTTTATGGTGGTGTACAAAATAATAATTCAAATACCATTTCTATTTTTTTTTCCTCATGGATTCAAACTCATGTCATTAATCTTACCTAAACTTTGAAATAGGAGAAACACAACTTGTGCCCCCTATTTCAAGAAGAAATTAGAAAAGTCTTGGTATAAAAACTGAAACAAAGTTTGAGAAAGTCTGAAAGTCTGGAGCTATCAGAAAGTGGGAAATGCAGTTTTCAAATTAAATGTGAACGTCTCAGTTTGAAGTCCACCCTATTTCTACAATTTCATCAGGATTTGGGCCCAGTCCCATGCCCTATGGAATTCCTTCACCCTCTTTTGGCAGTAGCCACCCACTGTAGTGAGGCATACAACAGATATAATGCCAGCACAGTGCTTGCTCACTTGAGTTACAGTATTTTCTTTCAACAAATTTGAGATCTGTTTTACAAATTTTTCACACTGTACATTAATGTCTTATGTCTCAACCTTTTCCAGTGGTTCTGCAAATACTGATCTGTACTCAACAGATATTTTATTTCTTTTGACTATATATAGCCCTCACATAGTTACAGGTACTGTTAGGAGGGGTTTTACTATGTAGGTGGAATTTTAGTCTTGCAGTCAGTCATGCATTGAATTTCCCTTTCAGGAAAAAAAGAATTTCATGCAAATGTGGAACAAGACATCTTAAATACAAAAATAGCTCCAGGTCCAGGCAAGTGGTCATAAGGCTGTAAAGAATATGACATCAATTTTCTTATGACCATTTAAACCAAATGCAAAAAGTATGCAACAAACAGTATGTACCTTCCCAGCTAGCACAGACACCAAATATGAATGGTGTCATTTTCTCACCACAAACAGCTTATTAAAAAAAATATAAAACTATGTAATGCTCCCTTGTAAAGAACAGTTCATTTAAATAGGATTCATAACTTTAGTGCCAAGTTTGAGAACCTGGAAAATTAATCTCTGTATGGGTGTGAAGAAGCATGCTTTTTTCCTTGACTAAACACAACTGTTCTCATTTTAAAAAAAGAGCCCTCCAAACCACAGTGGAACTTCTTCCTGTGGTCTCCCAGGTGACTTGCCGTGGTGACAGGGGGTGCACATTCCATGAGTTTCCTTCCCAGGTGTTGGTGAGGCTGCAGAGCACCTGTGTACAGAGAGCTCCTGTTCCTCCTGCACAGCCTGTTCCTGCCACTGCAGGGTTCCCCCTCTCCTTCCACTGTTGTTTATCCCAGTGGAACAAGCTGGGATGGGCCATGGAGTGCCAGGACACAGCAGGCACTGGTCAGCTTGGTTTGGCTCCAGGGTGTGCAATTCCATGTTATTCTGATCCAGCTGTCAGCACACACCAGCACTGCCCGTGGTCCGAGCTCCATAGCTCTTACGGAGCGTGGTCTACAGAGCTTTCCCACCTGAAATCAGGAAAGTTATTCTGCCCTTCGTGGGGCTGGGATTGGAACAGGAGCTGTTGGGAAAAGGCCTGAGGGCCTGGAGATGTCCTTCTGCACTCAGACAGGTTGGTCTGTCCCCTCAGAGCAAGGAGAGAGGATGCCAGTCAAATCCCAAGAAGAGCCCAGGGAATAACATCCAGGTATGGAAATCTGCTATCCAGGTCAGAGGCTACTCCACACAGGATTTTGCTTTAACTGTGCAGAGAAGATTCAGTCTGACACAGCCACAAGCTATATGAAACCCATTTTTCCTTTCCCTGCCAGAGTGGTGACAACGAATTTTAAAAGTATGTGCTCTTTCTGAGCCTGACTAATAGCCCTTTAGGCATCTTAATTACTTCAATAGCCTTGGGTGGGGCTCTTGAACGTTTTAGTTACCTTTTGTGCCAATGGGGTCAGCGGCTTCTCCTCTGGTGGTGTGTGTCCACATGGGAGAGAGACGCAACATGGGGAAGGTTTTGGCACATGTCTGCTCTCCTGAAATTCAGTAATGCCTCAGCAGACTGATTAACAAGCCACAGGGAACCACAGAGAGATGGCATTTGTTATAATTAGAAGTAAACTGTGAAGAGCATTTGGGCAAAGAGGGAGGCAGAATAAACCACCACAGGTAAACCACAAAGCCACAAAGTTGGCATGCAGTGCTTGGCTCCCAGCCCACCTCTGCCCCTGCCATTCCTCCAGCCCCAGAGCTGGATACCAGGAGGAAGAAGGACACTGGCTCACTGCTAGAGGAGACAGTGGGACATGGAGGTAGGGAGAGGTAAGGACAGCTGCTGGAGAGAATGTAAATCCTCCCTAATTTGCAGCTGCTATGGGTCACTGGGTTACAGTGGGAGACACAGTCTCTGCTTCACCATCTGAATGTCCTGTCTCCTTTCTGTCGGTCAAACACCAAACATTAAGTTCTGCCCTATTCAGCTATCCATGACGACCTAACAGCTCTGTTGCAAATAATATTCTGTGATTAAAACAGGGCTCCTGAAATATGTTTGGGCCCCTTGCCCAAGAGAGTGTTTCAGGACCAAGCCCTAGTTTATTAGGGAAAATTAGAATAACATCAGCACTATTATATCCCTGGGATACATGGTTGAAACCAGTTATCTGCTCAGTGTCTTACTGCTCTCCAGCTAAAGACAGTAGGCCATGCACATCCCCAGAGGGAGGTGATGGAGGGAATAAAAGAGGTTATTGTCACAGAGGCAGTAACCTGTAAAATCTGCAAAACTGCCTTCATCTTTTCCCTTTGCTGTCCAATGTTTCACCAACTTAGCTCAGCTGTTAGTTTTCTATCAGACTTACTGTCAAAATAAAAAAATAAAAAAAAAAGAAAGATGGTGGCTGAAAGAGAGAGGGGAAAGAGAAGGGATCAGCCATCTTCTTTTTTTTATAATTTCATAAGGGATTATGTTAAATTTCTCTTTTTTTCCCTGCTTCCCAAGTTTGTTAACATTTACATTTAACCTCTCTTTAATACTTCCCGGAATCTGTTTCCTCTTAATATGTCACCTTCCCTTATTCTCCTATTTTAACTCAAATGTGGCATAGCCATTAAATCCAGCTCTTAAGAATAAAGGGTCAATTTTGCTTTCCCTCATTTCTGCTGTCAACAGCCAGCATTGAATGAGGACACAGAGGGACCTGTTAGAAGTGAAATGTGCATCATTTTTAAACCCTCCATTCATTTGGACCCTTTGTTTTAATTTAATGATCAAAAATTTCATAGGTTGCAGAAGGAGGCTATCTGATACTGACCTTAATAGTGACATAGATCTACATTTAGAGATCACTGGGATGTAGAAGTGGTTGCAAGAGGACTGTTATCTGAGCAGCTATTCCTACTCTTTTTTCAAGTCTTCTCTGGTTCCTTAAGAACCTGCTAGCACAGACTATGCACAGCACTGTTGTTGTCACTGTTACTTGGGCCTGCCTGTGTCCAGATAAAATTTGCCACGTGTGTTTTCTGTACCCAGCTGGCCTGGCACCCCTTTGCTAACACAAGGCACAAGAGCTGACCTGGAGGGGCAGCTCCAGGCCAGTGAGGCCAAGCAGTTCCCAGGTGCACCAGCCTGACCAGAAAATTGGCCAAGAGGGGCCCAGAGTTGTAAAGAAGCCACAGGAGTGAATGAAGCCATGCTGGCCGGGGAGCCTGTCCTCATCCCCCAACATCAAGCACAGGCTTCTCCTGGTGTCCAGGAGGAACAGGGGTACTCATGGTGCAGTGAGCACCTTAGTGAAGACAGCCAGCTGGAACCTGTGGAGACAGCCAGCTGGAAATGCCCAGTATCCTGAGGTTATAACACTCCAGAGTGATGTTGTGACTAAATCCTCAGAGCATTGTGCTAAAATGGATTTTCTGTACTTTTTTCTTATATCCAGCTCTTCCCTGCAGTTTGGCTCACACCTTTGCTGCCATGCTGCAATTGCACATGCATTAGACAGGAGGTTACCTCTTCCACATTTCTTCTCCTCTGCTGTTTTCCTCCCTTTACTGCCTGCCCTGCAGCATTACCCCAGTGGGATTATTTATCTCCTGTTACACCTCTGCATGCTCTTGCCCACTGTGAGAGCTTTCCAGTGTCAGCTGCCTCAGGCAATCTCACCGTGCCCCTGGTGCTGCATAGCTGTCCTCCCCTGGAGCGGGGAGGTTTTACAAACAGGGGGATGTGTCTGGTGTGGCTCTGCCCAGCTCCCATCACACCTTCCTCTGGCTCTGTTGATGCTTTTGTATTTCCAGCACTCTGAACACTGATACTGATGCAGTCCCCCTTGATGCTGAGCTCTCTAAGATCCACATTATTAGAGATATGAATTCTGCTTGAGGAAACATCATAGCTGAAGCTTGGTTAAAAGATGTCTCAGTCATGTGAACACAGATACATGAAAGGGAGACAGGCATCTTGTTTCACACTGGGCATTTTCATGTTTCTACAAAGAAGATAGTCATGTCTATGGATAAAAACCTACCACTGCTTTCTGTGGAGCCTGGACATAATTTGGCTCCAAGGGAAGACAAACTTCTTCATTTCTTCAACTGTTTGCATAATCCTTTTGAGGTTTTTAAGCTAAAGTAAAAAAACCTAAATCCAAGCCATTACTGATTTGACTTTTGGTGCCCAAACCTCATTTAATGAGGTGTATTAAACGTAGTTCACCTTATCATATGTCCTGTTACAAGGACATAATTAATGCCCAGTAGAAACCAGGTTTCCTGCCCTGCAAAAATTTTTCAATTGTCAAAAATGTTGAGGCGAATCCAAGACCCTTCAGAGAAAGAGAGGTTTGACTTCACTCCTTTTGTTAAAGTGGTTTCACTTTGTATAAGGAAATACTCATTAAGAAGAAGAGTGAGGAAGGTGCTCATTAGGTTTATAAAATGCTGATGGCATGTGAAAGAGACAAGGTGGAATATTCTCTTTCTTTTGACTGTAGGTAGCCCTCACATAGTTACAGATGCTGTTAGAAGGGCTTTTACCCCGTAGGTAGAATTTTAGTCTTTTAATCAGTCATACATTGAAATATCCCTTTCAGGAAAAAAGGAATTTCATGTAATTGTGGAACAAGACATCTTAAATACAAAAATAGCTCCAGGCCCAGGCAAGTGGTCATAAAGCTGTAAAGAACATGACATCAATTTTCTTATGACATTTTAAAGCAAATGCAACAAGCACACAATAAACAGGAACATACCTTCCTAGCTAGCACAAACACCAGATCCATTAATACTGATTTTCTTGAAGGAAATGGAGTCCTTGCAATGGAGGAGCCTGAAGGATTCTCTCCACATGTAGGCAAGTGACAGGTAACGTTCCTGTCTCAAAGCTGGGAGTCACAAGGGTTTGAATCCAAGTTTCCCATGTTTTGTAGCAATACACTAAAAGATTTCATTCATCCACTGAGGACTGAATGCTCACTTAAGTTGGACCAACAGTTCCTTCTGGGGTTTAGAAACATTTCCTGCCACAAATGGTACACAAATTTTGGTTTCATTTAGTTGACATTTTCCAAGAAGAAACATACTAACCATAGAGGAACATACAGTTCCCTGCCACCTCTAGGTTTAATTGAATTTACTGTTTAGAAAAGGGAAATGGTACTTTCTCTCTCCCTTTTGCAGCATGCCTTCTGTATTCTGTAAACNAAGGAAGGAAGGAAGATGGGTGGTCGGTCAGTGTGGCCTCCATGACAGTTTTCCCATTGTGTACGACAGAAAGAGTTGGGAACAAAAGTAATGGTTCAAGTCCCACTGAACTAAAGTAACTTAGCAATAGGGAATTGTTGAGATCACAGATAGGATGGAGGTCTCAGTGCTCAGTGGATCCTCAGTTCACTGGAGGCTTGGTGCAAGTCAAGCTAATTAGAGTGTTCCCCTGGTGTCTTGGCACTTGATACAGCCCAGAATGCAAAGGAGCAGCTGATACAACCTCTGATGAGTGACAGCCATCAGAGAGGGAAGGTTGCTGTGGTGCAGTAGATTCTCTACTGCTGAGATTCACAGCCATGAAAGACAACTTGTCTCCTTGCTGATGGAGCTGCTGTCAGCTCTCTCCTGCTGTGTGGTTGCACACAGACATGTGAACATGCCTCCATGTATAGCTCTTCAAGGAAAACAGAGGAAGTGAGAATTTCCTGGTTTTTCCATTACATTTGCCTTCAAGCTTTGGTGCCAAGCTGAAGAAGAAAGTGAGAGCACATCAGAGAGGATCCAGCCCACACCCTTCTCAGCAACAAGAGAGGTATTTGGTTGTGTTGCCACCCCTGCACTGTGACATACATGATCAAGAAATCGTGGCACATAATAAGAATACTATCTATAAATGTGGGGGGGTTGTGAGTGCTAGCACTGCAGGGGCAGCCTATTCTGGAAGGGATCAGAGGAATGGAGCAGGCAGCAGCAGCAGCAGCAGCAGCTCAATTTTCCCCGCTCCTGAGGCAATATGTCTGACACAATTGGCAGCTCATTTCTCCTGCCCTCAGATGTGAGCTGCCTCTGAATGCTTCCCTTGTGCTAGGGCTGGTACTGAGCTAAACGTGGGCCTGGTGCCAATGATTACAGTTCCCATTAGCTGGAATATACATTAACTTCAGAGGTTCCAGACCTCTCCAGCAAGGGAATTGCCTGCTGTATGCATCCATTATTTTTCTGGAAGAGAAAGAACTCTGTTTCGTGCCTGTTATTCACTCACACAATCTGTTTGTTTTGGTTTATTCTGGGGTTTTTTAGGAAGCTGGCACTGTTAGAAGCAGTTTTATAAAGGCCCTGAGGGAGTTTTGTCACCACAGTGTAGTGTTTTACGCTGTCATGCTACGTGGCACTGGGCGGCTGCAGCTGCTGGGGAGGAGGACATGCCACAGCCACAGGCAGCTCCAGGAGCCTGGTGGGATGGCTGGAGGGTTGGAGCTACCTCTGCCCCACCACCTGTGTGCACAGAAGGTGAGAGGATGCCCTGTGAGCCTGAATAGAGAGCCAGGGATCACAGCTGGGAAGAGTCTCTTGAAAGCTGCAGTGATTTAAAGCGGTTGTGAGAGCTCTTTTAAAGCCAGGGTGTTACCTGTGCTTTCCACTCACCTTTGCTTCTTTATCCCTGATCAAATCTCACATCCTGGACAGATTTTAGCTATAAGCCTGAGTTGCTAAATCAATGAGCTCACTCCTCTCCTGAAGCCTACGATACAGTCTAGGGCTTTAAAATGCTATTCACTTTACAGCTGTTTATCAAGAAAAATCCTGGTTCACAAGTCTGAAAAATGTGTTTTGAACAAAAATCCAACACTTAATATGTTCAGGTTATTGATTTTTACTTTAGTCTGTGCAGCCTAGGAGATTTAATTGGTTCTGACCTCCTTTTCCTCCCCAACCTGTGTGTTATTTTCTGTGCTGTCAGTAAAACTATGCCTCAACTCTTATCACTATGATATAGATGCTGTTTCACTAAAGGCAGCCAAAGAAAGTCCTGAAGAAGTGAGTTGATCTGCTGTTCCTCTTGTGTCCTCACACCTCCCTACACCTGAAACAGGTGTCTTGATTTTTACTCTGAAGAATCTGATCACTTTTTTCATCTCCTAAGGCTTCTAAACAAAGCTGTGTGCTAAATATTGCTGTTGGTTATGTCAGCTGGGAACTCTTCAGGATTGTGGCCTGTTTGAATAACATAAAGTGAAAATTTCTTTCTCCCTACCTTCATCCTGGCGGCTCACTGCAGTCATAGGCACAGTGTGGGGGATTGGTCAGACACCTAAAGCACCCCAGGGCATCTGCAGGGGTGAGGGCTTTGTGTGCTTAGTGTGGCACAGACAGGCTCTGGCTGAAGGATTTTAGAGTCTAAAGAGATAGACAAGGAACAAGGACAGTGTTGTCCTTCCTTTTCTGCTCACAGGTAAACAAGGCGGAAAAAAAGTCAGCGTTTTACTCAAAGTTTTCCTTTTCCCTGAGGCAAATGTTTGCCTGCATCACACAAAGAAAGAAATGGAAGTGTCCGCAAATTACTCTTGAAAACCTTTGCCACAACATTGTTTCATATTTGAAAACTTTGCTGCTTCAGGAAATGATGAATTGGTCCCCTGGAGGTGTGACAGCCAAGTGTACTGGTAGCAAGGAAAAGTAACTCTTGCCTCTCTAAAGATCTGCACATTCTCAGTGGTTATGAGGTGTCAGACACTCATTAGACCTCCCATTTTTTGAGAATGTTTTGGCTTGCTGCATCCTACCTTACTGGAAACTGGTTTAAGGGGCTTATTTAGGAGACTAGGAACTATCAATTTTCATTCTGCAGAAAAAAATGCAATTGGTTTGTGATACCTCAGTGTAAAAAGGTTTGGTGTGGCATGCAATGCTCATTTTCCAGAGGGCAGTGTTTGGTATCTGAAGGTCAGGCTTTGCTTTGCTGGCCACCTGTTGCATCTCTCATTGCTTTGTTCACATGGCTGCCCAAGAAGGGAAGAGCTGAACCACCCTTCTGCTTCTGCCTGAGGGGAACAGTTTGAGTTGTCCTCTCATCTCTTCCCTGTATTTAGTCCCCCACCCTTCCCTGAAGAGCCCCACCAGTGTTCCACTGGAGTAAACATGTGGGAATATCAGTGTGTTAAAAGCCAAAAGCACCAGATGAAAGTTTTCAGATCCTGAACCAAACTCACATTGCACTTCTCTTTGACTCTGGTTTTATCTCAGAGCTTTTGCACAAGACCCCAGCCCTGTCCAGCTCCTGTGTCTGTTTGCTGATGTCATAACCTCACCTGCATCTGGCACCCACCCCTAACCCTGCCCCTCTTCTATCATCCTCTTTGCATGGTCCAATCTCATCCCACTCCAGTCTGAGCCTTCACGCAATTCTACTTCATTACACCCCACCTCTCATACCACCACCACATAATCTATCTTTTTTGTGTCTCCAATCCCTTAATTTTATAATTATTAGCCAGAGTCTTTGCCTCTCTCTTCACCCCAGAAGAATTTTATCCACAATTTCAATAAGCTGATGAATCTTATACTCCGAACTAAAATGTAAAATCTGTAGAAAGTTCTGGTCTGGCTATTCTTGATAATGAGTGGAAATGAGTCTGTGTTCAGCATTTGGTGTTTCACTCTGCCCCTGAGACAGCACCAGTTATTCCTGGGTTTGTATTGTCAAGCTCAGTTTTTGTTTTGCTTCGGATTTAACATTTCATAACATTTACTGAGGAGACTTCTTTTTCCCTGCAGTTCTGAGGATTTAATCATGAAACTCCCCCTGTGATTGTTCACTGCTGTCATTACTGGCTTTGCAGGCTGAAAAGCAGGAAATGCTCTGCATAGCTGACCTTCCTTTATGATATTAGCAGTGATTTGTGGCAGATATTTCTTGCCTGCTGCATTTCAGACCCCGTTTTACAGTAGCACTGCTCACAGCCTGTTTTCTGTTGCTTAACTGTAAGTCACGGCCTTGGTGTTTCCATTGGCCTTGTGCCACCGGAGCTTACACTGGCGGCCAACAGGTTGCAACAAAGCAGAACTGATGGGATCTTTGGAAAGTTAAACTATCCAAAAGGGTCATTCTGCATTACCCACCAAGGCCTGCATGCTTACAGGCTGGTATCAAACCTCAGAGACTCTCTCAGGGAGGTGTAGCTATAGGGATTAACATCAGCAATGCCCAACAGCCACAAGGAAAGTTAACAGAATGCATTTTACGAGGGGCAGCAAGAGAAAGAAATCAGCTTCCCATCAGTGACTTTCTGTGTTAGCTCCTGCTGACTGCTGTCTCCTTCTCCTATCTCCATGCTCCTTTCTGACTGATGCTTGAGGGACTGAACAAAAAAAGCCCCTGCATTTGCATCATGAGGTTGCATCATTAGCTTCTACGTAGTCTCACACACCATTGACCAAAGCTGCGTTACTGACACATCATTCTTTATGAAGTCTTTGGTTAAGGGAAGACTCTGGCTCACTGTTGCTGGGCTGAAACTGTGAGCATCACTCTGAGCTGTATTCACAGCTCCAGTTTCAGTATTTGGGCTATCTGTGCAGTGCCTGGGGAGAAAGCCTGATTTCTGAGAATGTTTCACATAATCCAGGCTGAAATGCAGAGACTCTCTAAACTAGTGAAGAGGAAATACCAAGAAGAAAGCAGTACATTAAACTTTGTGTCTCTTTGGAGCTTAAAGCTAGTGGGAGTTATTTGTCTCTGCTCAAGTTTTCATTGCAAACAGGAGTCCTCTCCCTCTTTTGTACCTGAAGCAGGAGAGAGATCTCTCTTAGATACTTAGCATACTTGAATAAGAACCAAGAACCTGGATTCAAATACCTCTTCTACTTGAGGCAACTTGAACTTTCCTCTTTTATATGAGCTTGGTGAGTAATGCAACATCGATGGAATGTATCCTGCCTCCAAATGAAAGGATGGCTAGGCAGTAAAACCTGCATCTAACGTGTGAGTGCTGCCATCATGGCAAAAAGCACCACCTTCCTTTTCCTTCTCTCTGCCACAATAAATATGTAATTACCTCCCACAGATAGTAGGAGATTCAGCAACCGAGTCGAAAAGCTCCATCCCAGAAGATCCTGTAATTCAGGTCTCAGGGTAATTCTTACCGTGTATATCTACATCTCCTCAGGCAGAGAATGGGCTGAGCCAGGACACCTTATAAAGCAGACAACTTCTCAAACCCACAAGTCACAGAGTAAAATATGTTCCCCATCTGCTTCCTGAATATGTGAAAAAACTGAAATGTGCAACATGGGACTTGAGAGGGGCCTTTGCAGTCATACGTTTTTGTGAGTAGCAAGAAAAGACTCAACATTTTGTTTGAAATATGAACTAGGATGTAAGAAGCTCTGTATTTTAAGGTAGATATAGTAATACAAGCATTTAAGAAGCCTCACAGGGGAAGCTCAGGCGCACAAGGAATTCAGATATCTGCAAAGCTGCATGTGCAGAATTTAAATTTCAGTTATTTAAATGTAAATCTGTAAAGTATCAGCTCAGCATCTAAGTGCTCCTGTGAATGGGAGCTCAGGCAGCTAGATGAAGGCAACAAGGGAGCTCTGGGGCACAAGGACAACTAAAAGGTGCCCTAAAGTCCCTTCCGGCTTCCAACTCATGGCACTGTGTGGCCATGTAATGTGGCCATTCTGGCTGTGGCAGCTCTGAGGCTTGGTGAGATTCTGACATCCAAATTGTTGCTGCAGGAAGCTGCAAGCTCAGCTGAGGGGCCAGCAATAGTCATTATGGACTATGGGGTTCAAATGCCAGTAGTCCAGTTTCAAGAGATCTTTTCTTCTCCTAGGAGCTTGTGTAGAGCTTTTTTCTCCCCTCTCTTTGTTCTCCTTGTTAAGAGGGTATTTCTTTTCTTCTTGCAGAAGAAGCCTCTTTCTCTTTTTGGTAGATGGAGTGGTGCTGTGTGAGCTCCAGCAGTGTCAGAGCAGTCCCTTATATTTTGGGTGTGCTCTCGGTGTCTGCCCCCAGCTCTAGCATCAGTTCATTCAGTGAGTGAGTCACCTTGTGTGCATGTCTCCATTTCTCCATCCCTGTGGTGGGCAGGACATGAGTGTCTGTGCCAGGCACATGGTTCCACGGTGCTGGCAGACTGGCAGGCAGATCCTGCAGTGCCTATGGCACAGGGCAGGGCTCTGGCTGCAGAGCAGAAATTCCTGCTCAGAGGAACTTTCCATAAGCACTCTGTTTTCCTTCTGAAACTGGGTACTTTTAAAAAAAATAAAAATCTGTCTGTTTGACAGAAGATTTGCAAGGCACACTCACAGTGACTGGGGTGTCAGGACAGACTGCAATCCTGCCTTGGGTTTGAGACAAGCTCATCAGAGCCAGAGCTGAGCTGACATCATGAGCTGGTATTCCCCAGTGACACAGAAATTATTTTCCTTGGAACACGCACAGGCTCCTGATCACCCATTACCTTGCTTCCCCTTCCAGTCACTTTTTAGATGATATTATTTCACACCATGAGCTACTAAAAAGAACACAAGGGACACCTTGCTTGATACACTGGTCATTCCAGAGCATCTCCTGGGAAATTCAGGATTTCTATGTATCCAGCTGGCTGAAGTTGTCCTTCCACCATGCTAACATCTGTGATGGGAAGAAAGACAGCTTTGGAGTACCACTACAAGCCCTGCTCTCACCCTGCCTGCACTGCAGAATGTCAGCTGGCAGATTCCCTGTTGGGGTCTTCATGCACTTCTTTCCACCTTGCCCTATTTCCAGATTCCTCAAAAGGACTGTGTGGGAATAGCAGCAACAGACAGCATTAGGATGGAGAACTTAAATGGAAAAGCTGCTGGTTAGTATCTAGTCACTGGAGTTGCATGCATGTCCATTTTTGCCTCAAAAAGCCTTCCAGAGGCAGCAGTCACACCTTTCCTGTGCCTGACATGTCTCACAGGTACTGGGAGGACTTGCAACTCCAACATCTACATTCTTGAAACTTGGTAGAACATAAATATTCACCTTAAAATAACTGTGACACTTAACTCTAGCACTGCTCTGATTTAAGACCTGAATGTTGAACCAGGCAGCAGCCCTCAGCCTCCTGGCTTCAGCAGCATGGCACCCTCTGCTTCTGGATGCATCTTCAGGATGAATTCTTCACTCCAAAGCTCCCCTGCTATATACTTCCAAAGCAATGTAGGCATAGTTAATATTTATAAACGGTGAAGATTTCTACCCTTCTTAGGCATTCACCATAATTGCAGTGATTCAAACCTCCAGCATAGACAGGAACTGCCTTGAGCTGAAACTGAGCAACTATCTAATAAAATATAGTCATGAGATGAATAGGACTTATACAGTTGAAGTGCCTTGAGCATGCTTGAAAGATTTATTTCCTGGCTTCCTCTGGAGGGCTTTTTAATAGGGAGGATTTGACTCTGTGTGTATATATCCATATAAGAGAGAAAAATATTTTAAAGTTTTAAGGGGGGAAAAAAAGGGACCTTTACACTACTTGAGGAGGTGCTACAGAGAAAGCATTCTTTATTTTCCATGGACCTGCTATATTTACAGCTGCTGAATTTCCTGTAAGAAAACAGATGTGCACCATTCACAGTGTTGCAGGCAAATTTGCCCTGCAGTTGTGGTACATGCAGGGAGACACACAAAGCTGTAGTGCCTGAAGACTGCACTGTGGAGTGGGATGTGGGTAGAGATTGTGTTTGAGCTCAGACAGGGAAGAGGCTGCCTGAGAGGATTCTGTAGCCAGACTCAGATTATGGAGAAATAAATTACAATGAAAAAAATTTATTATGTAACTTCAGAGCAACATCTCCAGGGTCTGAAAAAGGAGAGCTCAGTAATCATTTCATGCTCTCATATCCCTTTGATCTGTATGCCTGTTCTACCCCACATCTCTTCTGTCTCAGATGCAACTCCTCTGTTGCTCCTAGGATTCTTGCTCCAGAGGCTGGAAGTAAAGGGGAAATTAGGCAAGGAAATTCCTAGGACTCTTCTCCTCAACCCTTCTAGGCTGCACATATAAAGCAGTGACAATTAAAAAAACAGAGGAAGTGTGCCATTGTGGCCAGCCAGAAGAGAGAGCCATTCCAAAGGGCTCTCTCTAGAACCTGGTTCTGGCTTAGGGGGGCATAGAGCCTGTCTAACCTCCTTAATCCTCTCTTATCAGCTGTTATTACCTTAAATGTAAGGAATTACACAATACAGCACATGAGAAGTTTCCATCCATACTCTCCAAATAACGCTGTAAAGATTTTCCTTTGTCACTCCACAGGATTTTAGGTTATCTTATAATTTTCTTCTGTTTCTCAAGTGTGCAATGTGCATCCTGAGTAATGCTTCTCCCTTGTTCACCTGACTTTGAAATACCTAGTTCACAGACCCTGCTGATATTAAGATCACCATTTTTGATGCTCATCACCTCAGAACTGGCCAAGCTGATGACTGAATCTACCTGCTTAAGAACAACTCATCCTATCCTAAGTGGCCTGGGCAAAGTAGGAATAATCCTCTCTCTTTCTCTCTCCCCCTCTCTAGGGAATATAGAAGTCAGTTTCCTCCAGCTCTGTAATTTCTGGACAGACACAGGAGTGATCCCACACCTAAATTTAACCCTGCATTCAGACCCACCCTTAATATGCTATGGTAACAGAATTGTATATGGAGAGAGTTGGTGAGCCACCCTCCACTTGAATTGTACCTTTTGTCATCTCCTTGGCATGTCAAACACTGCCCTGCATTCATGTGCTGTTCATGTGGGAGTAACCTGGGGCAGCCTGAGCATAGGAAAATCTGTACATGTAGGAAAAGAAGTGGAGTTGCCTGCAGCAAGACAACCTTATTTGACCCTCCTCCTTCCTTTACAGTTGGTTTTCAGCTGGGACAGAGAAGAATGAAGGGGCTGAGGCTAAGGCCAGATGTTGGCATCAGGCACACGGGAGTTGAACAGGTTTTCTCCATGTCTTCCTGCCAGTGCACATTAATCCTGAGCCACAGTGCCCTCTGTCATTCCAACTCTTGATCCTTTCCCTTAATCCTTCTATTTATACCTTCTGAGCTGGAATCTTCTTTCTTATGTGCTAGTTTTACACCAGTATAAATTCGTGGATGTCTGTGGGTTTGTTACTGGCTTACTCTCCCCCATAAAAGAAGAGAATTAGACCCATCACTTCTAGGTACCAAATGGAGTATCCCCTATCCCTTGGCTTTGTAAATACTCCTTGTATTCCTATTTTTCATCAGCCTATTCCGACACACACCAGCCTGCTGTTATTTTGGTGCTATATTCCTAAAATGCACCCCATGATGCTGCTGCTGCAGCTGTGTCAGGGACAGTAGATACCTGCAACTTCCCTCATGCTGAGCCAGATTGGGATAGACTCTTCCAGGGTTGTGTTCCTTAGCACCAGCATCAGCCAGGAGATGTCTATCAGTAGCCTTTTATTTTTCTCAGCTTCACTCCCCCACATTCAGCCTGGCTAATGTATCCTGTCCTTAGGATTGTTTATTGTTCCTCATGGTTCCCTTGAGGATAGCCAGTTAAATATCTGGACCTTCCATACTGGCCAAATGGAGGAAAAGACCAGGACTTGTCTTGCCTAGAGCTGAAATCTAAAGGCAGCATGATGTGTTCTTTACAAAGGAGCGATTATATGAATCACAGTAGCAAAATGTTCTTGCAGAGCACATGCCTCCCTCCCTGACTTAAGCATCCAAGGGTGGCTGTCCATCATTCCAGAAGAGGGATTCGCCTTGGACAGGGGTTAGTGAGTGTGTAGCCCCCTGTGTTACAGAGGAGTAGCTACAATTCCAGAGTCTCTTTTAATGAAGTTACTTGTGGCTGTTTATTGGACGGAAATAAATTCCAACTGGCCCATATAACAAATGAAACTCAACTACAAAAATGTAATGATATTTATTCACCCAGCTGCCAGCAAACTCACATGCACTATGAGTCATTCCAGATGTGGATAAAAACAAAGTCTGTCTGTGAAAGTAAGTTTCCTATCCCGAGGAGACTTGGTTTGGGAGAGGAGCTGTGCGCTGACTTCAGCTCTACTCAGAAGAACAGACAGGTTCTTCTGCAAAGGGGGTGGGGGAGAGGAAAAGCCATTATTTATTCCTGAAAAGAAAGGAGCTGGGAAAATAAAAAAGCTACTGTACAGCTAGATATACGTATTTTAAAGAGAAGGATGCTTTGGAAGACTTTGGTGCTGCTGCTGTTCTATTACAGTGCTCATGCCACTGTGACCCACAGATGGAGCAGAGGTAAGATTTCAACCTGAAAAACTATTTAAGAGAAAAAATGTGAGTTGTAGGTCTGGTCTGAAATTATATTGCATTATACATGTGTGTGTGTGTACATATATATATATACACATATACGTGTGTATATATGTATATATACACACAATTATAATTTTTTTGCCTCCCAACTCTGGAACTTTTTTTCTCCGTTAAACAGGTGAGCTAAAAATATATATAGATTAAAAAAAAATTACACATTAATAAGTGCAAAAAGGTAAAATTATGTATTCTATTATAATAAAAAATATATAAAATAGCCCAAGAACCAGAATTACATGCTTTCACTTTTCCCCCTCTTCTATCTAATTCTTCTTCTGCACTAACAAAAAATACAGCTTATGAAACCTTAAAGTGAAAGCTTGTGCAGTCACAGGTGGCATAATCTGCTCTAGCAGGAAGATACCTGGCAATAGTAAAGCAAAGAATGCCTAGGTTGTGAAAGGTGCCTGGGAATGCTGCTACCCTACCCTGACAGAGGAGCACAGGTAACATAGAGAAAGTGACCTGGTGTGTTACCAGGCTTCAGCTGCCAATGTGACAATACACAGTCGTGACATATTTGTAATTTTTTTCAGTGTGACAGCAGCATATGCAATGTTTGGGGACTATTGGATTGTATAGGAGATGCTTGCTTCAAAGCTAGTGATGATGTCCTTTCCCTTTTTTGGTTTTATTTTATCCTCTGGTATTTGGCACTGGTTCAGTAGCTGCTGGAAGTGGAGAAAGGAAACACCTCCCAAAAGATTTCTTTGGTTCTGATATAGAAATTCACAGACATTTAAAGGAACCAGAGTCTGCTAAAAAAATAGAGCATTCAAATGCCTCCCTCCCTACTCTGGTCACCCATGTCTTCCTCATCATAGCTGGTACCATCCCAGTCTGCCATTTGGGTTTGGTTTTGATTTTGTAGGAGAGGGAATGGTTGAGGGAATTAATGAAAACTACACACAGTCTGGCTCAGGCTGTACAAATGCTTAACTTTTCCTTACAATGCTTAATTTTTCCTTTCAAAAATCCCTATTAGTGGGAGCCCACTTGCAGGACATTGACCTTGGGACTGACCATGGAAAGTTATTTCCACAATTTTTTCATCACTCTCTTGGCTGATATTGCATGGGTCATTGTACCTGCATGTACCTTACTTTTCTCTTCTGGTATAAGACAGGAAATAGCACAAATATTTGTCATAATATCCTGTAATTCTGTAGGTAAAAATTTGTTGTTCCAGGGGTGAACAAGGGTGTTACGGGAGTGTTCCAGGGTTTTTTTTGACAAAAAAAAAGTGAGAAAAGCAGAACTAGATCTGTATATATTAATTAAAAAAAACCACAGCCCCACCCTTTGGAAGAAAGATGTCATCTTGCCTAAGAAATGGAAAAAAAATTTGAAAAGGGAGTTCAATTTCATGTAATAATCACTGTGTAATTTCAAGATGTTCTTCACTTTTGCTAACACACTTATTTTAATTAAATAACATTACAACCCTAAAAAGAATTCATGCAACTAATAAAGTTCAATTTTAATCACCATGAATATTTAAAGAAAAACATCAAGACTCTATTGTGGCTTTTGGGAAAGCAGATACGTTTTTCAAGCTGGAAGCTCTAGTGCTTGTTTATGGAGACTTTAGAGGGAAGAGAAGATTCATCCCCTGTTGTGATAAGGGAGTTCAGTTGTCACAAATAGCGTGTGCAGGCATTTTCTGAGGAGAAAACCAGATTTCTTTTTACATCTACTGTGACTATTCTGCTCTAAAGATGTTTTAGAGGCACGACTCCTTCAGCAACAACTGCTTCAGTGAACCTCCGCTCCCTTGAACTGTGTGTCAGCCCAACCAAATCTGCAGTATCTTGAGAGGGTTCAAGCACTATCTTAATTTTTGAATTGCTTAGAAACCTAAGACAAAATTTGAGTACTGAGAAATGACACATTCTTCTGCACACTCAGAGCTCTTCCCTTTCTCCAAAACTGACAACTGAGTCTTGTTTAGGTTAAACCTCAGTCATTTAAGGCTTATCCAAGTCCTGATTTGAGTTTTGCAATGAAAAGGCAAAGACAGATCAGCATCTGGTCTGACGGAAATGAAAGACAGATCTGTGTATCATCTCCATGTTGTTTACAAAACAGTAGGGGAAAGGTCTTGCTTTAATTGCCATCAGTTGTTGTTTGCAGTAGAAATGGGCAGTCAATATTGTATACAACCATGTCAGGCTTTGACCATTTTCCCACTGGGAAGCACTGGGGCATCCTGGGATCCCCAACCCTTGCAACCAATCATTCAAGCTTTGGCTCAAGAAAAACTCAGACATGAGAAAAGATGAGCACACTCGTGCTGACACGGACTGGGAACTCCCAACTGCCACCTCCCTTTTCCCTTTACTTGGAAGCATCGATGAGTGGGGGAAAAAAAATCCAAAAGCATTTCTGGCAGGAAAACAGAGGGCTTTATTCATTCTTTTTTCTTTTTAAACTGCCTCAGCCCTTTGCATTAAAAATCTCACACACATTCCTCAGCCTGCCTTGATTGAGCTGTGGACACGGGTCCAGAAGTCACAGGCAAAACTTAGTCCCTAGGATGGGTGTGTTTAAAATAACAAAGAAAAGATCCTGAGTTATGATGAAATAATTTTCTTGTCATCACCTCAAGTTTCCTTGAGCCTTTTGTAGGATTAGCTGCATGGAAGTATCCTCTCAGACTTTGTGAAGCTGCTGTCTAGGGAAAAAGGTAATGAAAAAATGTTATTAGAAGTCTTTACTGACTAAGTATTATTCCCTATGCAATGGCAGAGGTGAGGTCATATAAATCCTTCAAGTTCCAAATAAGAATTCCAGATCTTAAGAGATGTTTCTTCTGAAGAAACCAAGGAACAAATCCTGGGTTTTAACAACAAAAATAAGCAAAAAAACCTTCCATGCACCTATGGCAACCAGTGTCACTGCTTGCCAGTTGCTTCCCTCAAATTTTAAGGAGTACCAATCCACTGGAGAGCAGAAGCCAGCCCTATGAGCATTACAAGAGCTGTCTCTTCCCTGAGGAGAAACCCTAAGGCAATCTTTATTAGCACATCTCAGCTGGCTGGAGTTCATTTGCTGTAAAGGCTGCCTGATTCTAATAAATGGGACACACAAACAGTAGCATCCTTGCTGTGTGTTTACTCAGGGAGGGAAGATGCAGATTTCTCATGGTGGTGGCTTTTGGGCAGTGCAGAGGCAGCTGCAAGGGTAAGTTCACCCCTCAGTGGAGGCTGGAAAAGGAGATGTTAAAAGATACAGAATAAGAAGGTAGAATGGTTTTCACTCATCAATGTCAAAAGGATATATCAGCACCACAGAGGTTTCATGCTTTTGGGGAGTTTTTGAGTGGCTCCTTCCATAGCTCAAAGGCAGCATTACAGTTCCATCCAGATCTATCTGGTCCATGAGCATTATTTTCTACCCAATCTCCAGTGGCTGGTGAAAGTCAAATGGCTTTTTGAGAGCACCAAGGGAACAGTCTGCTCTCCTTACAGGTTTTCTGCAGAGGGAATTGCCTGAAAGAACAGAAAGCCCATACTCCTTGATTTCCCCACAACATTGCTACTCTTATTATTTGCTCTGGTGTGGTGGGAGCTCAGTTTGTGGGTTTGATGGAGCAGCTGCTGCCTGAGCAACTTTTGCCTGCTACTTCTGCTTGTGGACTTAGCTGGAGCAGGCTGGCAGCTCTCCAGTGCCAGGAGAGGGAAGACTGTGTAGAAGAGAGAGTCTGGCTGTTGCTAGAAAGACAGCCAGTACTTGTACTTCTGTAAAGAAGCGCTCTTTAACATATTCTGATCTCTGGGGTCATTTGGTTGCTGGTGATCTCTGCTGTGTGTACCTCAGAAATTAGAGCATGGCCTTTAGCCCCACTCCTTTTCATCTTATTTCCCTCTCTTCCCTGCTGCATCTCACATTGCATCCCTACAGCCAGGCACTCCTTGCTTGAGCAAACTCTGGGATTCCATCACTGACACTAACTCTTGTGTGACATTTTTGGCTTGGAGAGCATGAGCAAAGGGAATGTGGCCTGATCATAGCCTGTAATTATAACACAAATGGTTGAACTCATACACATTTATGTAGCCAGTGGTCCTTCAGTAAACCAGGTTATGGTTTGTGTTATTTCATGTGTGACAAGGTTTCCAGAGATCTGGTCCAAGAGTAAAAAGAAGCTACATCAGCTGGACCAGCTACCAGAAATTTTTAAATTGTAGCATCTACCCAACTTCCTTTAATTTTTATGAAGACATTATTATCCAATTCAAACATGCAGTGTAAATGAAAGATATGAAAAGCTACGGAACAGCGCCAACTCTGTCTAAGCCTGACTGTGTAAAGAACGTAACTTCTTATGAGGAAAATGCAATATTTCCCTTTTCTCTGGCTCTCATGTGATCACTTGGAAAACTGCCTCAATTGCCCCAACTTCCCTGCTCGTTGGGCCCATTCCAACAACCTCAGTGGAGCTGCAAGAGGGATGACTGATCTGCTGCAGAGGTTTTTCCCACTTATCCAGAGCCTGTTCCATGAGCGTACCCAGTTCCTGGGAATGCAGGTTTGTGGGCTGGAGTCCCCAATGCAAATTATTTCTGCACCAAATACTGCAAGTCTGACTGTAAGGAGGTGAAGGTATCTCCTAAAGAAGGTCTGGAAAGAGATTAGTTATTAGTAAAGTTTCTTGGTGTTGCAAAGGTAGCTGGAATATCACAGTCTCTGAATGGATTTTAACCATGGTAGGATAAATATCCAGTAAGGTAGGGCTGTGACTGTAATCAAAATCCATTCTAGCATGTCCTGATTCCCAAAATGCTCCTTTAGGACCAGACTTAATTAATTTAACCTGCATGGAGGATGATCCTTAAATCAGAATTCACAGTGGGTACCTGAACCTGAAAGACATGCAAAGGATGCTTAAAAAAAAATTAAAAATCAAAGTTTCTAATCTCTTCTAGGGCAAAGATGATAAACTCTGATGAGATCAGAGGGAAGATAGATTATGAAAGTTTTCACATTTTAGTTTAGATCACAGGTGATTTTGTACTCTATAAGAGCAGTCATGCTGTTAGGAAGGAAGGATCTAAGTGATTCTGTAACTTTATTCACCACAGGAAGCAGCCAGAAAACGGCTACAGCTTACAGCTCACACAGCAAAAGTTAAAAAAAGAGAGGAACTAGACAATTTTGAGGAAACCTGAGTAAATAACAAGAGGAAAACACATGAAGCAAAGCTGTTTTCTCTTTGATATAATCTAGACCAAATGAAATTTATGTGCTGAGGGTGGCACCTGTAGAATCTTCCTGGTGATCCCAGTTCCATCCTAGTACTGAGGACTGGCAAGTTAGTTAGACATTTGCTGCCACTTTGATCATCTTTTTCAAAATTCCTGCATGCCGTAGTGTCACATCTATTTGCCCCAGTTCCAGGAATGGATCTGTCCTGGGATCTGGATCAGTTTGCACAAAGGTCTTCCTGCCCCAGACAAAGCTCATCCAGGAGGCACCTCCTGCCCTTTGAGCCCCTCCTTCCACTTTCACCTGGAAAGAGCTCCCTTCACCTCACCTCTAACAACCATCTCACTGCTCTTAGTGCCTGTTGATCTGGCAGTGTTCTCGTCCATAGGTGAGGCAGCTCTGTGATGGATGACATAAGTCATGCAAAGGCTGTAAAACACTGTCAGTCCCCTCCTGGTTACCTTATACTCAGCTGCTGGGCCGAGACACCTCAGTGGTACCTGGCATTATGCAAACACACAGAATAAAAAATAAGCTGTCCTTCTCCAGAGAACTTTCAGTGTAATTAAGGAGAGGAAATATTAGCTTTTTTTTTTTTTTGTCGTGAGGCACAGAGTCATTAAATCCCTTGCCCCAAATCTCTTCAGGATGGCTGTGTGTGTTTAGGCCTGTGTATTGTTAATAGCTGAGCGCTTTCTTTTTTTTTTTTAAATTCTGTTTCTGAAGCATAAAGTGTTTTTTCTTGTTTTCCCGGGGTAGATCATGCCAAATTCAGCAGGAGTGTAATGACTCCTCACGCAGAAAGGAATCCCGTCATAAGCACTGAATAGTGCAATCTAATTGAACAGGAAGTCAGCAGGCCTTAATGAACATCATCGGGCTGCAGAGGCTCTGATTATTCAGATGGTGACAGGCAAGATGTAAATTGCTGAGGTAGAGAACTGAGTGGGGCAGCAATTAACTTTGCACACAGTGCCTGTGCCCGGGTTCAAGGCAGGGCAGGACACACAGGACAAGCCCAGGGTGCTGGAGGGGAAACTGGTGATTGCCCACAGGCACAGCCAGGGTTCTGTGAACATCCCTGCAGCACAGGGGCTCCACTGAGGAGAGCTGACTCCATCCAAGAGGCAGAGAAGCCAGCTGGGTACATGGGCCTGGCTGCAGCAAAACAGGGAGCTCTTGGTTTGAAGGGGACAAACCTGTCCCTTCCTTTAACTTCAAAAGCACTTCAGTGTGTAAACCAGTGTGACAAAAGTCAACAGGAGTGAGGCCACAATTCACTATCTGGAATCTTGTTTCCTTGCTTTTTAAAAATCTTCCAGCCCAAATCAGTTATTTGTTATTTAAAGGGGTTTTCAGCAAAATGGCACTGGCAGGGGTGAAGGTGATGCGGGTCAGCTGTACAGAGAGCTGATACTGGGAAGAAGAGGGGGGAATGTATCAAAGGATCATTTAAAGGTAAAAAAAGGCAACTTGAGAATAAGCTGCAAATTACACTTTTTATTTAACACAAACAAAAATACCCAAAGGGACTGTCATCTATGAGGTTTTCCCTGTAACTGGAGGGAAAGAAAATCAAGGCAGGGATCCTGTATGTCTCTATTGTGCCCATCTCCCATTACAGCCAAATCCTGTTTAATTTGGGAGTTGCTATGGTAGCTTTATGATATATCCCCTACAGCATACTTGCTCATTCAGAGACATTAAACCAAGTCAGGTCTGTGGTGTTCCCATGCCTACTCAGTGGCCAATCCTCAGCCATAACTCCTTTTGCCCTCCCTGAGATGCTCCAGGCTGCAGCAATAACCTGTCTCCACTTCTCACTAGCACAGTGCTTGTTACAGCACAGCCTCAGTGTCGGGCTGCAGGCTGAGAGTGTGAGGAGGAGACAGGCAAAGTTAAATAAGCTCTACTACTCCCAGTTTCCACAAACATTCCTTTCCTCTGGTGAAAGCATATGTGAGGCCTTTCCTGGCCCAGTTTGCTGGTTAGGTTTGGCAGCCCCTCAGTTCCCCTGAGAGCAGCCTGCATACCACTCGTCCTCTGGAAATTCCTCCCTGGCCACAGGGAAACAGGTCACCAGCCAGGAGCCAGGCTCCAAACCACTGAGTCTCCCTCTGCTCAGGAGGAGCCAGGTGGGTAGCTGAAAAAAGATGCTGAGAAAGGGAAAAATAAGTTGTTCAGTGCTCAGAGGTTATTTGGGAGGAAACGGGACAGTGGGAAGACAGTGCTGTGCTTCGGTGTCACATTGGTGACCCAAACTCACAAGGTCTTATGTAAGGCCTGCCTGGCCCCTTCAGCCCCTGGCAGGGCACAGGGGAAGCAGAGCACTTCAAAGAGGTTCTGTCTAATTGTAAAGAGAGTAAACTGCACTGGACTGGATGTGGATATCTGCTGCAAGCCAGAAAACCAGGATTTAATCATCTCCATCCATTTGGCAGGTAGTGGTGTGCCACAAAAGGACTTGATGCTTCTAATCTCTTCTCTGTCGTGGGAAGAGTAGAGACTTTGCAGTCTGGCAGGGATAATTTGAGCCACAAAGAGGGAGACAGAGACAGAGGCAAAGGCAAAAGACAGATATGCTGAGAAAGAACAGGGAAAAAGCTGGAGGTAAAAATGAAAATGGTATTTGATGAAATGAAATAATGAAAATTATTTGTGAAATAATGAAAATGGAAGAAGAGGAAAAATGAAGGAAATAAAGGAATAAAGGAAAGGTGCAGAGAGAGAGAAAATGTATAAATATGGATGGGAAGTATCAAAGTGCACCACATCAAGATTAGAGTAGCATTGCCTCCCTTGTCAGCACAGTAAGCATCCATTTGAGCCCACACTTCAGCAGATGCCCATCTGCCACAGCTGGTCTTCATCCTACCCTCTGCCTCTCAGGATCTTGGAATGGTTGCTTTTCTTTGGAGCTGGCTCTGCCTTTTTCTCATGTAAGCAGGTCTCAAGTTTACTTCTAGTCCCCAACAGCCTCTCATCCTACCAGGATACTGAGGGCTTCTAGTCTGGGCAATTGACCTCTAGTCACAGTATAAAAATTGAAGTTACTGCTACTAAATCATCAGTGTGTCAGTATTTCTTCACTTTTTTTAACCCCTCCCTTTGATCTTCTACACTATGTAGGTATGCAAAAAGGCTCTTGCCACTGCCCAAGAAACAGCCTGTTTTATTCCACAGAAGCTGCAGGAATCTTGCAGTTTTACGGAACTATGGAGCTATAACATTTCCCATTAACATCAGTCTTAAGAAACAGCACCACAACTGCACAAGTCCCTGTATCTCCCTATCACTCCCTGAAGGAATGGATGAAGTTTTGAGAGCCCTCAGTTTTCTGCCTGGTTTTCATAATGCTAACAGCCATGACATAAGTTTTTTGTTTATGCTTGGCTCTGAAGAAACACTAAGTGTTTATTGAATTTATTTATTAAGCACAGATTTTATGTCTCAGGGAACTATTCATGTTTTAAGTCCCTTTTAAAATAAAAGACATTTAAAACAAGCTTCATTTTTTATTTACTGTAATTATTCATGGCTTGGCACTGAACAAACTCCATTTCCAGTCAAACACTACTTGTGGACCTCCTAATATAGTACAGCATGTGTTGAGTGAAACCAACCATTTTTCATAGTTGCAGCAACTTCTGTTTTCAGGGATTACCATGCCAATTTGGCAGAAAGTTTTGGAAGGTAATAGTCTAATGATAAAAATGTATACACTACTTGTTCTGTTGCTTTCTATTGCCAGGTTTTTTAACAAGCAGGACTCAAAGGTGCTGTCCTACCCTGACTTGTACTTAGCAAACATAAAGCTCAGTTGGGTCCTCACAAAGAAATGAGGATAGAAAAGTATCCAAAGATTTTTCCACATTGGGCTGTCCAGAAATAGCAGGAATCAGATGCAATCAGCAAAAATGAGATCTATCAGCCCCAGTTAGGCCCAAGTGGCACGGGACACTGGCTGTCTGCCCTGTTGAGCTCTCCAGCAAAAGGAGGGTGAGGATGTGGCCCTGTGGACACACAGGACACCTGGGAAAAGCCACGGGGAAATGAATGGGCAGCACAGCATCTGTTCTCTTCCTAAAATCATCCTACTGCTCTGAGAGAAGACAGCAGCCACTTGGCTGAGGCATGGGCACTGCTGCATATTAGGGATGGAGGGAACGAATCCTGCAGGAGGGCAGAGAGGAGGATGGAGATGATTAGCAGTGGGACTGAGAGACATGGGGCAGTCACACAGACTGGGGAGTAGTGTTGCCAAGGTGCTGCATTTTCCATGTTCACAGCAGGGAAGTGCTGTGGGCTTCAGCTGATGAAGTCTGGTTTTGAGGAATCTGCCTGGTAAATACCTAAGTGTTAGGGACACCATAACAAATTGTACTTCCCTAGAAAGACACTCCTTTTCTAGCCAGAAGCTGTATTCTGGGAGCAGGCTGCTGGACACTTGCTGGGAATTTCTGGATACCCTTCAAACCCTGAATGACTAACTGCATGTGCCATAGCCCATCAATCCATCATGCACCCGGTTATGTCAGCCCCACTCCCTGTGCATGCTGCTCACAGCCAGTGTGGTCCAGACAAAGTGAATGCCAGAGCTGAAAAACATGTGCACTTAGATCCTCCAGAGGAGCAAAAAGGGGCTCTGAAGTCAAATATCACCATCAAGGTAAAGAGCTCAGTTTCTGCTTGCACAAATTTGACAGTGTAACCAACTTGTTGCACGTCTTAAATACTCCCTTTCTATTTTCATGAACAAAGATGGAAAGGTCTGTCATGCCCAGCTGGCTTTTCACACCCATCCGTGATATTCCCCCAGGAGCTTTTCCCTCCTGGTTAAATTCATGCTACCAACCAAGATGCAAGCTGTCAGAGAAGCAGATATATCATCCCTGATTCCTCTGCACGTGAATGCTGCTGGACTTGAGGCTGGAGCTCATCTCCCCTTGGATGTCTGCCAGCTGAGGTAGGAAAGAGTGCCAGTTCTTCTCATTGCAATTCCAGCTGGGACCAACTGCTGGAACATTGTGTGGTTTACTGAGCTGTTTTCAAAGCCCAATGCATTTCCCTATGGGTGCTTTTGCTGACAAATTAACACATGTATTATTTAGACAAAGTTATAAATCACCTTCTGAGTGTTCCTTTCACAACAAATCGGTGTGCCCATGGCAGCCTGTCTCTGCAACCCAGCTCAATGGTTAACAGCTACTAATCCAAGGAGCTCAGCCATGACAAGCTAGTTTTCATTCTCCTTCATCCATCCTTAATCCTTGGCACTCAGAGGTCAAAGCAGAACTTAAAGATTACTGGGGGTAGCATTTGGAATTATAAATAAGGAGACAAGTAGTCCCTGCTGTATTTTGTGGCCATACTAAATGTCAGTCGACCCCTACAAATGACTACTGTGTTCCAGTATCTCAGGAAATGATTACCCTAACTTGACAAAAGGAAATCATCTGAAGATGATGTAAGATGGGTATCAATCACATATTCATAACCAGGTGGTGTCTATAAGCTTACCTGGGAGATCACCACCACTAGCAAGCTGAGGAAGATCTGCCATGCAGATAAATCACATGCTGAAGTCCAGCTTTGGCAAGGAGTGATTCTGTAGGCCAGAGCAACAGACAACAGACTGACCAGAAGATTTTTCTCTAGCAGGATGTAACCTACACACCAGAAAAACCTTTATAAGGAAGCTCATGTCATTATGCAAGCTTCAGAGTCTCTGAACTAGTAAGAAACCCCAACTGTAGGAAACAGCAGGATGAGATTTACGATGAGTATCACAGCATCTCATTTAAAGTGCTTCTCCACAGTAATAATGCCTTCAACACACAGTCCTCACACAGAGTTAAACCAAAGAACCAACTCCCAGCTGGTTTCAGTCAGCAGCATGCTAGAGGGTTTCGCTGGAAATCAGGCCTTCCTCCCTTTCTCTAAATTTATTCGTCCTAAATTTAGAAGATGAGGTCATTTTTTCCTTAAACATTTACTTACATTATTTTCCTATAAGCCTAATTCTATTTTACAAGCGGCTCCAGAAGAGCGTGTACACTAAGGAAGAGGAGCACTGAATCAAATTCATGTGACAAATTGGCAGGGTCCTCTTGGGCTGGGAGCCACAGGGAGATGGCACCTGTAGGGG
The DNA here is from genome assembly GCA_008694505.1 of Cyanoderma ruficeps. Lineage (NCBI taxonomy): Eukaryota > Metazoa > Chordata > Aves > Passeriformes > Timaliidae > Cyanoderma > Cyanoderma ruficeps. The sequence continues at coordinate 6,171,908 of VZDJ01000426.1, forward strand.
CAAGAACTGCAGCAGTGAAAGAGGTTGAGAAGGGTTTTGAATTTCCATCAACTTCAGTCACAGCTGTCAGCGTTTTGTGCCTTTCAGGTCTCTCTCCTCAGGAAACAGGATATTTGGATTATTCTGTTGGCTGTATGATTTCTGTAACCCTGACTCTGCTTGTCTCCTCTGTGATCCCAGGTGTGTCTTTCCCAGCACAGGGTTCTCTGTGACCTGGCTGCCAGCAGAACAGTGTCACAGGGCTGGTGGTGCCAGCTCAGGTCATCTGAGGATCTCACCCACAGTGTCCAGCAGCCTTTAACAATTTGCAACACTCCAAGTTTTGGCAAGGCTTTCTGTATTTAATGGTGAATGCAGTTGTACATCAGTCTTAGCTTTATTTCAGCAGATCTTGAAACCTGAAAGATCTAGCCAGGTTTTAGGAGAGTTTGGAATAACAATGAAGACTGGAAAAATGTCAGCTTTGTAAATGGAAATCCCATATGTGTGTTTGTGAAATGGGGGATGCAGCTACCCATTTTATATTCATCCTTTATATTTCAGTGTTATGTTTACGGCAATATCACAAAGACTGTCTTGGCCCAACTTTGCATCTGCACGCATTGAAATCCATTGATCAGATTTATTGAAGGATTATATTTGAGCTTCGCTAATATTTTAATATTATTTCCACAGAGGTGCAGACATCAACATAATGGCGGGGGTTGGGGGGGTGGCAGACATTCAGACATGCATGCAGGTGTGTACTTGACAGAATAGATATCTTCCCATGCTGATCCTCACTTACTTCTCCAGGAGAAACATGTGTTTGCCCTGACTCTCATCCAGGGATACAGCCCAGCTTTCCATCCTTCATGGCCTACCCATGTAACAAAGCAGCTGTACCAGTCCAGTTCAGAGAAAAACCCAAATCCATCTTCAGGTCTTGAGTCCCTTTCTCAGACTTCTTATCTTTATTGACACTACTAGAACCCTTACAATGATTTGAAAAGACATTGCCTCCAAAAATAGCACATTTCTTTACAAAAAGAAATGCAAAATCCCCATTCTTTTTGTTTACTGGGCAAGGCCGATTTATAATCTTACTCATCCAGGACATATTCATGTCATTAAGAAAACCCCAGCAGGTGCACTGACATTTGGAGCTCAATGAACAGCTGGAAAGGCAGCTGGGGTTTCCCTGCTTTTGAAGAGCAAGTGAAATCCCAGAGCAGAGGAAGCAGAAAACTGGTATTTATGTATTCATTTCCTAACAATTTATTTCAATTTGGATGGGGATCTGAAGGAAAAGGGAAGACATTTCTGATTGTTTCTAATTGGAGTGAGAAGAAATGGTCAATCTAATGTTTATTCCTCCTCAGTTCTGAGCTGCGATATTCATACTTAGGATGAGGAGTACCTTGTTGTTTCATGCGTGTGAGCAGTTCATACATGAATAAAATGATAATAGTTGGCAAGCAGATCAGACTGCTCCTAGACCCACTGTCAGACACTTGAATTTATTTCCCTGTTGAAACCATTCACAGATGTATTAAGTGAATAATTCCAGGGTCCCTGGCATTTCTGAGCTGTCATATGATCATGAAATAAAATATCTTACTACTCCCTGCTAAGTCTGTGGTTCAAACTGGACCTTTGATTATTTTCTCTTCATCCAGTCTGGGAAAAAAATTTTACATATTCTTTCTGCCAGTTGAATTTCTTTCTGCCACAGTTAAAAGCTCAGTGGGGTGTAAGCATAGAAGGGAAGAAGTGTTTTGCAGCCAATGGTCCTGCAGCCAACCCTCACCTCTAGCAGGAGCAATGACTACCTTCTTGAGGTGACCATCAACAGAAAAAAAAAAAAAAGAAAAAAAGGATCTTATCCATGTGGTGGTTAGATCAAGCTTGTGAAGGCCTGAGGAACGGCTTCTGCTTTTCCTCCCAGGGCTGATTTGCATCCTTAGGTCATCTGAGGACTTGAATCACCACCTGATACACTAGGAACAGTTAGAGCACAACTGCACTGGGAGTTTCTCACATGTAGAAATGCCGCTGGCGTAGCAGATGTGTTGTGAAGTGAGACATCTAAAAACTACCACTGTATTTTTCAGTCTGCTTTTCCCCTTCATCCACCACCAGGCAGATTCCTGGCTTAGCTGCCTGTGTGGCCGCACAGAGCTGTGTCCATGCCGGCACAAAGGGAAGGAGGGAGTGCCAGGCAGGAGCTGCCCCTCGCAGCTGCAGCTCGGTGACTGAGGTCAGGCTCGGCAAAACCCTCGCCAAGCAGTCACCTCTGCCTGCCAGGACACAAAGAAAGCCCAGCTGTTCTTCACTGAGTGAATGAACACCTTTCCGTGCCAGGAAACACCAACCCGGGAGGCGGTGCAAGGCCTGAGCCCACCCCTTTGGGCTCCATGATGTTGGTATAGAAAGGGCAAAGTGCTGAGAGCGATTCGGCATTGAAGGGCTTTCCTTCTAGAGCAGCAATAGTACCATCCAAGAAGCTCTGGGAGTTGCTGTAGTTTTGTCTTTTCCTATGAGGCAGAGCTCTGGTTTCCTTTGCTCTCTCTCCGTTGCTCAACAGCAGAGGCAGCTGCTCCATTCTGCTTCATCCTGCTCCATTCTGCTTCATCCTGCTTCACCCTGCTTCATCCTGCTTCATCCTGCTCCATTCTGCTCTATTCTCCTCCTCGGGTGCTCCCCCACAGCTCAGCACCAAAACACAAACACCCTGCTGTGTATTTCTTCCTTCCTTCCTCATCCACTCCCTTCCCTGCTGCCTCCTGGGAGAAATGGAAGTAGGTTGGATCTCATCGTTGTATCCCTTCACTTGTTCATGTGTAAGAAACTATTTCAAATGTGTTTAATTAGGGCTGCTTGGTGTCTTTCCCTTGGATCAGGACCATTGTGAGCAACACAGATAGGGATGGAGGGTGGCTCTGCAGTGAAGACTGGAATACAATGTACAGCTCCATTTCCCGACTCTGCCTGAAATTAACTGTGTTACGACAATTATTTATTGACTATGCATTAAACCTGTAGAGCAGGGTAGATATTTCTTTCCTTTATTGCTGCCCTTCACTTATACAGTTTTTGTCATAGTCTATCCCCAGTTTGTTGTAATATAGCAGCAAACTGAAGGATATAAAAAAAATAAATTTCACTTCTTCTTTCCTTCAGTTTCTCTGGGTGCATTTTTTCTGTTCACACCTTCTGCGGAGACTTTCCTCCAGCATATTAAAGGCCTCTCCTGGCTGACTGGAATGTTTTATTATAAGCATAAATAATTCCAAGTGGGGACCCCTCCTTATCACACTAAGGGAAGAATAAATAACACAGTATACATTGTTTCAGCCTGGGAGCAGGTGAAAATGCTGCATAATGGAATTTCCATATGAGGGAATAAATTCTCACACCATTTTCATTGGTCGGTACTAGTGATATTTTGAAACCATTTCACTTAAGTCATAAATGCAAATATCCTCCACATCTCACAAACACAAGCTGAGCTGACCATTTTCTTTTCTACCCATATCAATTTCTGCAAGCATAATGGTTTTTTGGTCTTTCTAACACACTTTTACATTTCTTACTTGTGCCAAGTAGCTAGACAGGCTATTACCACTCTAGGTTTTTTGCATGGGAACTCTGTTGCACATTAATCTCACACATCTCACGCCATTCATGAAGTGCAGAATTTTATGTAGGACTGGTTTCTGTTTTGTGCAACTGAGACACCCTTTTGGAATGTGTTTGTTCCTGAAAAAGGAGACAGTTTTTACTAATTTATCTAACTTACTTTGAAAAAAACTAATAATGTGTTGCACTACAGAATTGAATACAATCTGCTATTAATTTAAAGTATTTTAAACTGATTTTTTGCCTAAGAACAGTATTGCCTGTTAACTTTTGTAGGGGGATCCACTTCCTACATCCTTCTTGAGAAAATTTTCAAGACAAAGCTTTTCTTTTCCTTCAACCATTTTTTTAATAAGTAGAGATGATGCTAATGTCCATTCTCACTTTAGTCAACAGTCAGGAATTATGTTTAGCCTTAGGAGCTGATAGCAAGGATATGAACTGAGAGCAGAGGCATATTCTCTTGGTAGCTGTTTTTAAACATGTGCTAATTCATGTTGTTTTGTAATGAAAATGTTTTCTCCATCTCACTGCTGTGCTCTCTTAACGGGCGTTGGGATTTAATCCCCCAATGATGGAGATTTCAATGTATCAAAGATGGAATGTAAAATAGAAGCTACTAATGTGAATAACTGCAAATCCATACAAGTTTCAGATGGTAAGCTGTAGCACTGCAGCATTTTTTTCTTGTCTTTCTAGGATTTTTGTGCGTTTCCTTATTTTATTGCCTTTATTCTTCCTCCAAATCCCAGTCTGTCAATTTCTCCTGTGTCGCTTGGGCTGCGGTTCTCACACATTCGGGGTCACCACTTGTCGCTCACCGAGGCTGGGTGTGTCCCACTTTAGGGACAGAAAGAGAGCAGGCCAGAAGCATTGCAGTGAGGGGGAAAAACTCTTTACTTTATTTACAATTTAACTACTTTATACATTTCTACACAGGTCCAGAGATTGGCTACAGAGGTCGCCACCTCTTAACCTGGATGGTGGACATGACCATCAATCATCTCTTCTCTCAGAGGAGAAGAATGCAAACATTCTAAGAATAAACATTGTTTACAGAAGGCTACGTGAGAACAGAGACAGAAGGCAGAAAACTGAGGGCAACACTTCTGCACTGGGACAAAGTGTTCAGTGATTTCTAATACAGCAGTTTTGATACAGAAAAGCAAAAAGTCAGGGAGTGTAGCCAAAGCTCACATTCTGCCCTGGCAAAAGCTGCAGGCCCAGGACAGTACAAACACCTTGCAGATAGTGAAGATGCATCCTTCTGGGGATAAGCCAAGCACAGAACAAGGAGTAAAATCATAAAACACATTAACCCTTTAATAATCTTGCCCTTTTTGTGATTTACATTACCACTTTCAGTGCCTGACACACCTGTCATAGGTCAACATCCCCCCACCCTGATGTAAGTGATGCTTTAGGCACCACTGCAGAATGGTAGACAGGTATTTTCAAGGGTATTTCCCTGTTAGCCTGAGGCAGCAAATTGAGAATAGGGAATTGTTACTCCAGCAATGAAGCAACTCAGCATGGACCCATCGAAGTGTCATTAGACAGAAATAAAATTCTTTATATATAAGAGATACCTCAGGTCTGTGTGCAAGCCCTCAGAAGTAAGGTTATCAAAGAGAAACATGAAACAAAAGCTTTTTTCACGTGTATACAAACTTTGACCCTTGTGTCCTCTTCTGCACAGCATGGTCAAGGAGAGTTCAAACCTAAGCTTCCCACAAAAACGTGTAGAATCATCCAGACAGAATGGGCCAGGTTGGAAGGGAACACTGTGGGTCACCTGCTCCCATCTCCCTGCTCCGGCAGGGTCATCCCAGAGCACATGGCACAGGATTGTGTTCAGACAATTCTTAAATATCTCCAGTGAGGGAGATTCCACAGCCCCTGTGGACAATCTGCTTCAGTGTGCAGTCACCCACACAGTAAAGAATCCTCTTGTGACCATTTCAGGCATTTGCCCTAAAATCCAAGACAACAGCTTCTAGGAACTGCCCAGCAGTCTGCAAAAAACCAGATTCAGTCAGCCTGGATCACTCATCATTTTTTGCATGGCATTAATTATAATGGATAATGTATCTGCCCATACAATCATTTTGTGGACAGCGCTGGGTTTGTTCTCTTGGCAAAAACTTGAATTCCTCTTGAAGAATCAAATCCTTCTTGTTCCTCTGCTCCTCCTGTCCTTCATGGAAGGCGTTCTTCTGAAGCAATGAGGTAACTCTTTTCCATGCCTCTGATGACAATCAAAATAATTCCTTTTGAGTCATAACCCCAATTAAACTATTCATGTCCCTGGGGGGCTGTACTTGCTTTGGAGCAATGGTCTGCACAGGGCCCAAATCATGCTTCATACCTTTTCATAGGGGAATAAAAGGGCATTGATGATGTGCAAATAACTGAGAACTCCTGCAGCTATGCTCTGTGCTTATAGAGCAAACACAGCACAGGAAGCAACTGGGAAATAATGAACAGATGCATGAACTGGAAAGCAAAACTAAACATCTGTACTTTCACCAATCAAACTGCAGGGAAAACCTGGGAGAGGATCACAAATATTTACCACACGGCTAATGAAATGCAGAAGATTCTGGCAGAATCTCTTAAGAGAGATGAAAACATCTTTAAAATGAGGCTATTGTCAGCCTCAAATGTGATGTTATGTTTAAACCATAAAGTTGTCTCAGCTAAGTAGATAAAAGCAAGTCAATGAGTTGGCAAACATGGTTTTCTTTTTGTTTAAGATCCTGGGTAGTCTTGAAGGAGAGTGGAATTGAGTCACCAGAGCCGTAGGAGACTGGATGGGCTCCTGCAGCAAGCAGAAAATAGAGATTTCTGTGCCAGTTTTGATGGGCTGTTTTAACAAACCTTAGCAAGAGAAGTGTGGGCTGCCTGCAGCCTTCAGGCAGAGGCAGTGGTGCACTCCAGGGCACAGGATGAGGCCGTGCAGGGTCAGGCAGGGAGGTTTGGAGGGGGTGGCTGTGCTCAGATACTCTGCTCTCTCTGATCCCCCCCAGCACTGAGCCCTGAGCAGGCAGCACAGCAGAACTTCCAGGGCCCCTCTGGAGAAGGGATTTGGAAGAGGATGAGCATGGAAATAGACAGATATATAATAGAAAATGTTTCCAGTAAGGGTAATGGAAAGCTTTTTTTTCCTAACTTGTCTCATAAAAGACAAATCATAAGCTTTTTGTTACATGACTGATCAGGCCTTAGGACAGAAGTACCCGTATCTACACTGGAGATGCCTTAACCCATATGTAAGAGAAATAGAAACAATAAATCAATAGGAGACTCTCCACTGGCTTCAGAGATCACTGGGCTGCGCTTTCTCTGTCAATACTAATTGGGGATCTCTGCTGCTTAGATGTTCATGGCTACTGCCATTGAAATGAATTGGCTGCAACATCAACATAAAATCATGCACATCACTCTGCATCTCCAATTTCTTGATAGCTTTATAGAGAAGTCCCTTGGGAAAGAAATTAGTAAAAAGTTCTAAACTATTCTACTGTTCTTTGATGCCCCCAGACAACTCATGTCAGTGATGGAAGTAAATGCAGGAAGAAGTAAAAGTCAGCAAAACATTTCAAATGGAATTTGCAATCATTAAATGCAGAAACTGACTGAAAATCTTTCTATATCTCAGTTTTTGTGTTTAACTGACACGTGTTAAGCCAGTACAATGAAAATCAGAGTGCTTGCTCCAAATGTTCATATAGATTTGGAGGAACTCGTATATTCATGGAGAGGACTGTGGAGGGAGTGATTGAAGGATCGGACTACTGAGCAGGAGGAAAGAGAAAGGGAAGGACTGAATAAAATACAGATCAGGAAAATCAGATAACCATGACAAATACAAACGAGCTCTGAAAGACTTTATGAGTAGAGTCTCTAGGAACTATAACAAATTTTAATATGTTTTGGGAACGAGATAATGAGACAAGGGAGTCAGTGCTACAGACTCTGGCATGCTTCTGATATGCATAAAAATCCCTTCTCAGGACAGAGCAGCCCAAGCCCTTGTCCCATTGAATCTCCTGACAAACCCCTTCTTCTTTCTGAGGTGTTACCTGGGTCTGAGCAAGTGGGCCAGTACTGAATCAATGTTATGGCATTCATTTTTGTGTGAGTCCTTTGCTGAGGCTTTTCTGGGTGAGTGGTGATGGGCTGAAACTAGTGGCTCAGCTCCACGGTGGGAATCTCTGCTTGGATTGAAAGTTAAAAGCAATCAGTGTGATGACAAGAAGCATGACAGCACTGAAGCAAAATGCCACAGACACTTTTCCATGGCTCAGGGGATATTTGAGATGTAAACCATCTGCGTATGTAGAGGTACTCTGTGCTTGGAGTCTGTTTTCACCAAAAGGGCATCTAAAAGCTAAAAGAGATAAAAATGAATAGTCATCATTATGGACTGGATTTCTGCCAGCTGCTAAGTAATTAGAGTTTTAATTGCCCGGTAATAAAAGTTTTAATTACTCAGCAATTAGTGCTTGAAGTTTCAAGTGCTTCACACGCACTCAGTTGCATTCTTGAATTGTCAAGAGCAAAAAATGGAGTAGCTCCAGCGTGCCTCAGCAAAACTCTGAGCAAGAGAGGGAAACATCAGGGATGGAGCAGCTCTGCCTGAAACCCATCCTAACTGCTGTAGCTACCTACAGTATATTTACTGTGATGCAACAAAATATTTTACCTATTCCCTAGCTAATTCAAGGCCAAAATACCCTTTGTTGTGTCAAGCATTAATTGCTTCATACCTAGCATTATCGTGATTCATTTTTCATATGCTGGATAATAAAGGTGCCGAGGCTCTGGTTTCTCTCTTCTTGCTTTACTAGAATTTAAATATCATTAACAAGCCAAACTAGAACAACGTCAGCAGTTGCCAGTGGTGCAGGAAGCAGGGCTGCATTTAGGGTACAGAGCCTGGAAGAAATTGCATATTTATAATCTGCTTGGATAACTCCAAAGAGCCAAATTGCCTGATGAGCCATGTAGTCAGAGAGTTGGGACAACTTTTCCATAAAATAATTACAGTTGCTTCAACTTTTTGTTTTTGTTTTTTATGCATAGAAGAGAGCTTTAAATGATGTTCAGGTTATTTACAGGCAGCATACAAAATCCATTGCAAGAACTTTGGCAAAACCAGACACAATTGATTTCGTAAAAATGTTTCATGGGAGAAACATCTAGTAGAGGAAGGGTGGGTTGAAACTTTCCAGAAATTCAAAGTAAGCTGCATCTTCTGTTATGTGTTACTTGTAACTCTAAAAAATCTTAATTGACAGGAGAATCATAATGTTTTTCAAAATGTGGGGGATTTTTTTTGGTTTTTTCTTGGTTATTTCTTTTTTCTTTTTCTCTTGGTTTCCAAATTTTTCTATTGGTAAAGAGAGTTAAAACTGAGAAGTGAAGTTTATGGGAAACATACCAACAGTCACATAAGCACAAGTTAAAAAAACCCCTTTGTAGTCTTGAATATTAGAAAAAAATCCAACAAATTCAAATTATGATTACCCAAGTATCAATATCTAAATAATATGCAAATAATAATATAAAAATGAAACACTAAAAAGAGTTTTTCCCTTCTGCTCTGAAAGTAATTTAGACTTTTTAACCGTATATGGATGGTTAGTAACCTGGTTAATAACTCAAAGCATTTAGGTCTTCACTAAAGCAGCATCAGATGTTTTCTATATCCTGGACTATCCAGATCATTGATTCCACAAATGCTCTTCTTCACTGGGGTGCTGAGTTCAGGGGCTGTAAATATGTTTTCTGTCTCATTTCCCTGAGACAACGTCTATACTGCACTTCACAGTGGTGAACAGATACCTGATGGTAGCAGGCTCTGTTTTTCCCAGTTATGACACTGCAAAGTATTAAAGTCACACTAAGCTGGGATTCACCTCACTGGATGTAGCTGTCTTGTCTAAGCTGGTAACAGGCTCAGTGAAGAGACACAGACATTTGGAGTGACTCACTCCTTCCAAGTGTAAATGCCCAGGACAGATGAGCTCTCGGGTGGCTCTGTCTCTAATGAATAAGAGGAGATCAACTTTTAGATAATTGAAACCAGGAGAAGTGTAGACTCTCAGAAGCATGACAATAGAAGAATGGACTGGCAAAAGTAGGTTTTGTTGAGTATCAGTACTGATTTCCCCTTTCAGATTCAGGAAAAGGACCTGTGTTTCAGACAATGTTAATTATTCATTTCACCTCTGAGGCTGCAACTCAGAGTCCCAGGCTTGGATAACAAAGCACCCTACGTTAGGCACCCTATGGATCCAGGACAAACAGCTAACCTCCACCCCTGGTGGATCAGGTTCAAAGCAGTCCCTGCCACACATCTCGTTTACAGTGAAAGGCCACACTGTACAGTCAGACTTTGCAAGAGGCAGTCTTTTACTTGACTCTGCTATTGAAAAGTGCTTCTTCTTGTCAGTGTTTGGCACCTTATAGACCCTCTCTTTTCCCATTACTATTTTCCAGCTGTGCTTTTCCCAGCTGCTCAGCGATTCAAGAGGTCCTCAGCTGCCTTCCTCAACCCAGTGTTACAAAACTCTCTGGAAGATGTGGTCCTGCTTTATGAGGTTCAGTATATTAACCTTAATCCTTAACCAGGACTGGGGGTACTGTCCATACTGGGGTTATCCATTATCTGGCTTTATGTCACTTTTACTCATCCCAGCAGTAAACCCGTGGCTGTGTGATTGTTCACCAGAAGGGTGGGAGCACACAGAAACTTTCTGGTCTTACCCACCTCCAGACAGTGCAGCTGTCTCCGTCTGACAAAAATTAAAGACCTGAGGGTATATTGTTAATTCACAGGTACTCTGTCTGGAGTCTCTTGGAGAAAATAAATAGCTTTCTGTGTTCTGATTTTGCACCAGTTTCTTTTAGCTGAGCTTGACATTGACAAAGGTCAGAGGATCTCCATCAAAGATGAGGAGCTGGCTTCCCTGAGGAAGGCTGCTGAGTTCAACACCATCTGCAACGAGATTATCCCCAAGAGCATCACAGAGATCCGCAGGCTGAGCAGCAGGCTGTCTTCCTACCCCAGGGTCCTCAAGAAAGAAGACTTTGAAAGGACAGTGCTGACCATGGTCTACACGGCCTACAGAGCTGCTCAGTCCCAGGGGCACCAGAAAGACACTTGGGCTGAATCTTTTGTCAATCTCTACAAAGCCCTGAAGAACGACTTGATGCTCCTCTACAACAAGCAGCCCTCATAGTGGAAGAGGAGCAGCAGCTCCGCCGCCTGCTCTGACTGATGAAGGACACAATGTAGCACGCCCACCACTTTATTCTGTAAAAGTTTAATGGCCTGCTTCAAGAAAGATTCTTCGTTTTCTGGCTCCCTCTTGTGGAATCTTCTTTCTAGTTCCATGCTAAACGGTGAAAAATGCCTTCAGTCCTGAGAATTCGATTTTTGTGCTGGCTTGGGGGCACATTCTGTGACAGGAAAAGAAGGGAGTTTGATGGACACCCAGGCAGACCCTTGTTTCAGGCAAAGCCTTGATTCATCCTTTGGGTTTCCTGTAAGCAATACATAAACATACTGTGCTTATGCTCACAGGCTGATGTGTAAGTGCTGGAGAGCGCTGCTTTCCTAGCTGGGGAAACAAGTTCATGTCTTGGCTGGCCAGTAAGAGAATATTACAGAGAAATGAAGGCCTGCTGTAAAAGGAAGAGCTTTCATAACTGCTAGCCTTCAGAAATTATGCCACATATTATTCATTCCAAATGTTCTCATAAATAAGCACTCTCTGATTTGCTTCATTTGGCTGAGGCAGTGTTTAATTGCAATAACATTTGCAGAAGACAAAGGGCATTGTGAAGACCAGCAGCAAACAATGCCTATGAGCGTATTCCCTGCTTCCTGGAGCTGTCCTCCCAAACAGGCTGCAATGATTCTTCCATTATTTGCACACGACTTTGCTTCTGCTGCTTGTTTTTTTTTTTGAAAGGAACATGTTTTTGTCCTCAGTGGAATCCAAGGCAAGACAAAGGCCCTATTTAATTTAATAATGCCATATTTTTCCTGGTTCTATCACTTGAACGTGGATCGTCTAAACCCATGCTTCAGAGCGTGGGCAAGGGAGGAAGGTGCATTAAAACATACCTGGTGCTGAATTTGGCACTGTGGCTCTTTTTTTTTTAAACAGTAAATTGTATATTTGAATATGTGTGTGTGTCTGTGTGTGTCTGTGTTCATGCATGTGTGTGCACATAAGTGCTGAGCACGTAGAAGAATCCCAAATTGTTCAGTCAGTGAACAATTGCATCTGACCACTTAGCAGAAAAGGCTATTTACCAAGTCAGTGGTGCAAATTATGAATTTGGGAGCAGCAAAGGAAAAACTGTAGAAATGCTGCAACCAATTATAATAAACTCTAAAAAAACTCATGAACAGAAAATAGACAGACAAAGGACATCTATTTTGTCAGAAGGATGACTACCTATCAAAAATCCAAACTCTTCTAAGTCAAACCCCTAATTTTTGTGCACAAGAGACACAAAATCTGTTTTTCTATTGATATTAGAGGTGGTCCTACTTCCAGACAATGGGGAAAATAGCTGAACATTTATTTCATCCTTTCATATCATCGTTCTCTATTTTTCTATTGCAAAATGTATTAAGGGTGCAGGCCCAAATCCCAAATCCTCAGACTAAAACAGACCTAAGGATTCCAGCCCAAGTTCTGAATCATGTTTAACTTCTTTTGCATCACCTGAACAAAAGGAATCAATTTTTCTGTGTCCCTTAAAAGGGGTACCTCAGGGACTGGGGCTGAAAAAATCCACCCTTAAGGCCAGCAAAGAGCACAGTGCAAGCAGTCAGAGTGCACTGGCTTTGGCAAACACCTGTGGGAACGTGGAAGCACAGCAGCCTAAGGGGCAGTCTGGCCATGGCATTAGCAGCTGGACAAAGGGCTTATAAAAGACACAGTCACTCTTGTTTCCCCCAGGAGTTTCTGGAGCTGTGTGTATCAGTGTGCACATTCATTTAGACATACATATGTGTAGGTGCACTTTTGTACCTAAAGGATGTTTTTGGCCATCTTCAAAGCCTGTCTGGCAGATGGTGAAGGAAGCTGCGAACCTCAGCCACAAAACTGTGGGCCACAAATATCTCTGTCTCCTCTGCTTGCACACACAGAGCTCAGCACCCCCAAAGCAGCCTTGCACTCCTACCCACATGCCTCCTGAGCCCTCAGCTTTAACACTGATGATCTGCTTGGGATTTCTTCCCCCATCAGGCTTTATAAACACAAGAAGGGAAAATGCCACAGAGTGCAATACTGCCTTTCCAGCTCTGCTTCTTGGCTCCCTGGAACACCACTTGCTGGAAGAGCCTGGAACCAGGGCAACTCATAAATGCCTCATAGCCAGCTACTCCAAGTCTGCAAAAATAGCAAGAAAGAGAACTAGAGAAAATATTAATTGCTAGCAGTCACCAATCAGAAAAATACCTCCTAGCCATGCTCCTCACCCCACAACAGGAATGCCCAGGAGAGTTTACTAATCATAAAATATCCCATGAAAAAGAATTACAGATAATCTGTAATATCTTATTATTCCCTATGGCATACATACCTTACCATACTTAAAAATTGGTAGCTGAAACATTTATCTCCTCAACAGAAAATAAAGGTTTTATGAGTTTATTTCCCTCCTCCTTTTACTGTGTATAATGTAAGAAAAAGATTTATTCCTTGGGAAAGTGCTTGGACTGCCCAGGTTAATTTAACAGAGACTCTCAATGTAATAATAAAAACATTCTACATAAAACTTCCTGCCTTTGCATTGTATTGATTTCAGCAGCAGATTTACTATTTTGCAACTTCAGCTTGAGTAATTGCTTTATCTCAGACTGTGAAACTCTTCATGGGAGCAACAGTACAGGCAAGAAGAGGGAAAAACTCTTCCCTCTGAAGGAGACAACAAATAGAAATGACAGTGCCTCCTTTTTGCAGAGTTCAGGTGGAAAGGACCATCCTGCCTTCAGGGAAGTTCTTTGGGCTTAGAGCATTTCCCTCCCTCAGTATTGCTTAAGATGCAGGTGTAGGTTGCCTTCTCCCTATCTCAGTTTTCATCTTATCGCTTTGGATTGAATCTTCTTTATGAGCAGTTCTTATCTCACAGGTTAGAAAACCATTATCCCTAAATGGCACATTTTATCCACCCTTTGACCTTCTGGATCATAAAAATATGAAACAGGATTATATTTTTCCATTTAAAATAAAACAATTTTTCATTTTATGAACATTTTTTGACTTTTTATATATTATTTACTTAGTTTCTCTGAAACAATTGAAAAAAGAGATCCTGAGCCTTATTGACCAACCCAAAATCTTCACATTAACTATATTTTTCTTCCAGAACTAGTTGTTAAATTTACCTGAAAAGTCTCAAGGTTCTGTTGCTTGATGGAAGTTTCAAGGTATAGAAGTCTGAGATACAGTTAGTAATTTCAGGAAGGATTCACCCTGCACATCAAATTCCTCTGCACATCTGCATTTGCCAGGACTCAGGGTCACAGAGGCATCACAGTCCAGTCTGAGGAGCTCAGTTTGTCACTGACTAGAAGAGGGTGGGCAGAGGACAGGCAAACAAGTTTAGAAGGCATGGAAAGTCCCAGATGTGGTCTTTCCATGAGAAACAGGGCAAATATACATTTGTCTGTCTACAGATCATGCACGTAACCAGCCAGTGGGTTCAGTCCTAGATCTCTAGTGCTTTCTGCCCCACAAAAAGCATTAATAACAGAAGAGTTGGAGAAATGGTTGGTTTTTTTTCCCCTAGAAGACAAGAGTAGAAAGTCTAAACATTCTCAATTTGATTTTTAACCCTGTGTTTACTCAGGGCACGCAAGTCAGCACAGAGATCAGCCCATGCCTTATGAATTAGTGACATTCAAGGGTCATGATGGAAGAAACAGGAATACAAAAGATACTGTGCAGAAAACAATGATTATTTATTTATCATCGGTACAGGGGCCTTGAAACAATAACCAACTGTTCAGCCACCTCAAAAAGGTCTTTTTATATATCTGTGGGAATGTCAGAAGGCTGTTGATTTTCTCAAATGTTCTGACTGGGTTTGGGACAATGGGTGGAGCAACTTCTACCTTCTGCAGTCCTCATTGGTGAATCAGAGTTGCCTGCAGCTTTTTAACAATTTTTTGTCTTGAGATCAAGTATAATCCATGTTGGAATTACTGCCCTGTGAATTCCAAGCTCAGGGAAAAAGTAGGGTAAAGGTAGATACGAAATAGAAGCAAAGAAATAAAATCCAAAGGAGCTGCAAATGGAGAGGGGGTTTGGTCTTTTCTTTAAAGAAGACGTACCTGAAAGTTTACTTCTATGCATTGAAAAATAAATTGTTTAGTAATTTTCCAGCAGAAACTGTATTTGAGGAGGAAAAGCAGATCTTGTGATCTCAAATCACATCTTGCCTGGTTTATGAAAACAGAAATTACACCACTAGATGATGGAAGAAAAAAGCTTTATACAACATGGGAATAAGGATACAACACATCTACAACTGTGAGTCTGAATTAAAAAGAAAATTTGTCAAAAGATCATTATGCTTCAACTTGCAAACTTCTGTGTATTATGGTGCAATAAGAACTCGGATGTGCTGGTGAGCCCTACATAAACTGAATGTTTTTTTAATCTAAAAACCTTTCCAATACAACATATTGAAGAATAAATAAACTAAGCAAGGTATTTTAGGTGACTGTGGGGATAAGAGATGAGGTTGTGAGAGATCTTTGGGGGAAATCCAGGCACAGGTGGAGGAAAACGTGGTAGAAAAATTGGAATATCTGAGGAACCAGAGAAGAATCTGAAGGAGAAGAAAGCCACCAGAAGGAGTATGGCAGTGATGAAGGAGATTCTCCGATCCAGAAATCTCTTGCTCGTTGTTCTCATTCCACTTCTGCTGCTTCCTCTGCCACTCATATACCCCAGCAGTGTAAGTACATTTTCATCTTTTTTTTTAACAAAGCCTCTGAGTGCAGCAGGTAGTCCTGCTGATTAAGCTTGCAGTGGGCAAAAAGAAAGACAAAGACATCAAGAAGCACAGGTCTTAGAAAAATCAAAGATTCATATTTGAAGGACTGTGAGGGTCACTGAGAAATTATCACGAAGAGCTAGAGCTACCTTGAGTTGTGTCACAAGCAGAGCTGAAGAGCCAGGTGAAGCTAGAAAAGCATTGATTTAAAGCAGAAATTATGGATCTCTTTTGAAAATAATCTCTGTGTGGAAGGGGAAACAGAACAAACACATCCATGACATTTTCTTTAGTGAGAGGTCTTTAAAAGGAATGTTTGTAGAGTCTTTAGTTTTTTTAGTAATAAGTGTGCATGGAGGGACTTTCAGTTTAGTGTGTGTTTATAAAGACAGCAACTGAGGTGAGGCAGGAGAGCTAGGAGTCGGTGACAATGATGGCATTGGCTGCTCCAGAGCAGGTGTAGGCACCTCTGCTGGAACATTGCAGCTCTGACATTGGCTCAGAAATGCTGGCCCAGAGACATACACAGAAATGCAAAGGAGGGAATATCCTCTGCTTAAGACGCAGACCAGGGAAAGGAGTGAAAGCAGCTGTGTTCCTGACACTGCTTTGGAGATACTGAATATCTTGACCACATGGTAGAATCCTCTCTTTGCACATCTCTGCAGTTGTAACCCATAAAATAGCAATGTTTTCCTACCTTAGAGAAGTGGTGACATTTAACTTATCAAAATCTGCAATGTATTAAAAATCTGTAGCTTATCCTTCCCCATAGACCTAGCCATAAATCTGGCCAAAAGGTGCAGCAATATCCATCCCATCCTCTACCCTGCTGAAGATTAATTCTTCCTTAAAGTATCAGGGGATTTATGAATACTAGTACTTTATTGAATAGAAATGCAAAGGATTATAAATTGCATAGCTGATTTCAAAAACGAAACAGTAACATTTTGTTTGGAAAATAAACCAGGATTCATAGAAAGGGAAATGTTCCTGCACCACTGAACTGTCTGTTGCACTTTGAGTTTTCCTGCTTTGAACTTCAATGTGTCTTGGCTGTTCTCTTACAGCACTTCTTCATCTCTTTTATCTCAAGAGAGGGAATGAATAACAGGCAGTTGTGCTCTTCAGGGAACAGAAAGGCTCGCCCTTTCACAGAGGCTTGTTTTACAGGAGGGTTTAATCTCCCCTGATGTCACTGGAAGGGTGACATGAAAAGAGATGTTCCCGGGCATTCTCAGCCAAGGGGATTGTAAAGCACCTTATGGGTGCTGAAGCAGGAGTTCACTGACAGGATTTCTGCAAGAATTGCCATTGTACACTACAAGCTCCTCTGCACCATTACTCTGCACCTCGTGGTGCTGCTTCACTGCAAAGTGATGTGAAAATCCATCCAGTGGAGATTTACATCCACATTGTATATATGTGAGTGACCACAGAGGGTAAAGTACAGCTGACAATCTGCCCAAGGGCTGGACAAATGTTTACAGTGCTATTAAGGAAACACCCACACCAAGTAAACTGAGCTGGCAGTACATTGTTCGAGTGCTTTTGCGTAAATTTTACTATGTTACAACCCATTGACTATGATTACTTTTTAAATATGAAGATTAAATTTGATGCTTGCTCACATGCTTGTATTGTTACAATTATATTAGGTTTTTGTCTTTTTTATAGAGATTGAAATTACTAGGTCATTTATATTTGCATTTCTGCAGGGAATCAGCTTGCAGTTTCTTTGATGATACCAGCACATCTCTGGAAATGTCAAAGAAGTATTAATTACATGTGTAGTGGCAAGAGAGATCAAAAGGGAGCACAAGGACTCAGAATTGTTTGTAGATGCTGCTAATGGAATAAAGTCCACAGCTTCTTTTATATTATTTTGTGAAAAGAAATGGTTGGATAAAAAATAAATTCGAGAAAATTTCCTTGAATTCTTTTTCCCTTTCGGGAGTTATGACTGAACTTGTACCACAGGTTTGGACATACAGAAATTCCTTTCAGGTCAAAAAAAGTGTGTGCTTTACAAACTGAGGTTCTTTTTCTTTCTCTCCTTATTTCCTTCATAGTTTACAGTGACATGTGAGAATTTTTGCTTCTTTTTTGTAATCTTTATCCACTTTTTTTTTTGGTCATAAAGCCACCAGAGATACCATAAGGCATGCCACATGATTTCAGCCAGCTGGGGACAGGCTTTCTGTGACCACTGTTCCTGTGGCCACACTGCACCCAGTCAAGGACATCTGGATGACTCCTGGAAGTCAGCTGTTGGCAGAGCTGTGAAACCTGTAGTGTCAGGGGATGTTGGCATCTTGATATGCCAAATCAGCAGAGTGGACCCTAAGGCACAGAACGTGCTCTGAGGAGCCACTGTTGACATATTTTCATTCACCTTTGGTTTTCTTTACACAAGCTGAAGGATGGAATTTCAGCATGATCCCATAAAATCAAACATGTTATTCCAGAGGCTGGACTAGCTCTTTGCAGAGCTTAACCACACGTCTGCATTCAAGATGTGCACAGGGGAAATAAGTGGGCAAATTTTCAGCATAGAATTTTTTCTTCCTTTTTATCATTCTTGGATCTTGAGATTCTTGGATATTTTAGTTACAGAAGTTTTATGTGTGACCCTTCTTGTGGAGTTTTTAGCCATGGCTTCCTTTCAGGTCCTCTTTTCTTTTCACCTAAGGGACTGAATGAAGGCAGATAATTAGATGATAGTCCCTTCAGCTGTCACATGTTTTCCTATTCCCTGCTTCAAGCTCTGAAGTGGGTTTAACAGAAATTTTCAGCTGTAAAACAACAGGTGAGGAGCGTGAAACAGCTAAAATTACACTGCCACTGCTTCAGTGTAATACTTGTAGCTCTAGTAACCATTAATTAAATACATAAACTCAGTTCAATTAAACAGAAGAGATTAATATGGTTTCTCATGGAAACGAACTGAGAAAATAAATAAAGTTGCCAGACAAGCCGATTAAGTTTTTACTGGAGATTAGCAGGCTTGGCTTTCCCAGTACTTGCTTACAGTTTTGTACCATTTAAAAATGAGGTTTATTTTAGGTTTGTTTTTGGTTTTGTTTTTGGTTTTTTCGTTTTGTTTTGTTTTTGTAAAATTATTACAGCTTAATGTATAGGAAACAAAAAGACTTAGTGCCCATCCCAGTAAGATTTTGGGAGAGATGCAACTTCCATTGTCACATTCCATTTTCACTACCAGCCTATTCTATTGCCACACACTGAGTAATAGGATATAACAATCACTCAAAGAAATCAAAGAGAAGTATATTTTTAGAGTGAGAAAAAAGGTTTGGATTCAGGTTAGGATGAAATTAGTTTTATTAATTTTGGCAATACATACCCCTTGGATCTTACATTTGGACTGCTTTAAAATAAAAATCATGGATTCTTCTTTCATTAGAAGTTATTTTTCTCCTCAGACAACTGCTGGACCTCATACAGAGCCCATGCAAACACAGTTGTTTGTTAGCAGAAGCTAATTAAAAACTAGAAATGTGTCAGAGTCATGAGGTTACAAGAAAGGCCCTATGATCTGCCCTCTGTGGAATATTGCCCTTGAGGTATAATGTAGTTAAAGGTGACTAAGGAGCAAATTGGGTAATCCAGAGCTAAATTTCTCCAGCAGCCTTTCAGATACTCTTTATAACCTCTCAAGTAACTGGCATTTATCTGCTCAAAGGAAGTTAAGTTTCCTTATAAATTTATTTAACTTATTCTGGTGGCCCTGCTTAATAAAATCACAGTCATAGAATCATTAATGTGGCAAAGACTTCTAAGATCATCAAGTCCAAGTGCTAACCCAGCACTGAGTTCACCACTAAACCATATTCCCAAGGGCCACATCCACATGACCTTTGAAAGCATCCAGGGATGGTGGATCCACCACCTCCCTGGGCAATCTATTCCAATCCCTGGCCACCCTACCACTGAAGAAATGTTCCCCAATATCCCATATAAACCTAACTTGGCTTTGTTGAATTATAACTGTTTAATGTTACACTTTTCTGAAATAGGAGTCAGAGCAAGATCTGGCAGCTAATTTAAATCCAAGCTTCAGAGTAACTTTGGCTACAATTCTTACATAAGTAAAGGAAATAGTGTATATATCAGTCTATCCTATTTTCCTCTCTGGGCTGTGTTCTGCCTGTTGTTACTATAAACTGTACTTCAAAAAAAAAAAAGATGAACATCTGATTGTGGCTCTTTTTTAGAGGTAAGCTAAGAATGGCATCTATAAAGATGAATTTAAATACAAGCTATTGATTCATTCCATTGAACCCACATCCCTGTATAATGTCACCAGGTTTTACCACCTTGCTCACAAAACTGATTGACAACAATGAAATGTAAAACATGCTCTTCAATTTACACAACGATCTGGGAGAATTGCTTGTGTGACCTCTTGAAAGCTGCTTTATTTAGAAGTCATCCAGCCAGGATGCACGTATAATATATAAAACTATTTTTTAAGAGACTCAAGTAGCATTTTTGAACAGTGAATTTTCTAAACAATACCCATTTGTGAGCTGTGACTCCATATGGCTCAATAAGTTCATATGGAACATCATGAAGAACAGATACATTTATAGCTGTAGTAAATCAGTGCAGACCTACCAACTGCCCTAGAACAGCAGGTTAAGGCCAACACAGGACTTGGTTTCAAATTTGAGAAAGGAAATTTTAATTCTCTGAGGAGTGATGATTGAATGGTTGGCAAATATTGGATTACGAAATCAAACAAATTTATAAATGCATTTGAAGGAAAACCCTTTTCTTGAGGATAGTTTCTGTAATTATTATTAGTAGATATCCCCAGGTTCCTAAGTATAGAAACTATTGCTAAGTATAGCAAACTGAGCATAAGGAGAACTTCATTGAGTGCCACAAATAAAGACATATCTTAGAAATGGACCAGAAGACTTTCATTCACTAGCTGTGTTTTCCTGTAAGAATATTTAGCAGACAGCACTTTTCTCCATCATATCCCAGCTTCCCATGACTGCTCACCATGATGCTCTCATGACTTTTTCTACCAGAACCTTGGACAGCAGCAAATTTGTTTAACTCCAAACACCAATTACCTCCAACCCCACAGACCTTTGGTCTTCTTCCAGGGGTCTGTAGAAGTTACCTGAGCAGATAAAATCAGCTAACAAAAGTGTTTGCACACTGTTTAAAAAAAGAAAAACAAACCAAGTTTCCAGAGCATTTCCCAAAATAACTACAAGGCAGTTTTATGGCAAATATGAATGCTCTCATCTGGTCCTGAAAACTAACATTTCCTGTCTTTGTCCAGGACTGGAGAGAAAAATATGCAGAGGTAACTGGTCAACAGCTTTAATCTGAAGAGTGATGATTGAATGCTTGGTAAATATTGGATTATGAAATGAAACAAATTTATAAATGCATTTGAAGCCATTAAACTGTCTAATCCCAACACTTCGCCCTGTCTTATATGTGAAAACTTTCATTAGCATCATCTCCTGACACTGTCCTTTCAGATGGTAGCCAAGATTTCACAGCCAAACAGCTGCACCTTCGGAGGTCCCAATGCAGTCCTTTTCTGGTTTGTTTAAAAAGAATCCTAGAAACCCAAAGAATCCTATGGGTGAGTTCAGTGGGCTCCCACAGCATATGGTGGGGCAGCAACCCTCATGCTCTGTGCTTTGTCCCTACAGGAAGCCTCGTGTGCCTACGTGCTCATCGTGACAGCTGTGTACTGGGTGTCTGAAGCTGTGCCTCTTGGGGCAGCAGCCTTGGTTCCTGCCTTTCTCTACCCTCTCTTTGGGGTCATGAAGTCCAGCGAGGTCAGACACTTGTGTGTTTTTGTCATTTAATGTTCTCTCAGCTAATCATTTGAATGAGGCTGATCTCAGTGCAGCAGCAAGACTTAGGGGTGTGGGAGGCAGAAGTGGACATCCTGCAATGTGTAACTGGGTCCCACCAGCTCTTTCTTCACCTGAAGATAGATATAGGATACAGCACGGGCTCTATTAGCCAGGAGAGATGTCCATCCTTTCAGCTACTGCATCACCAACAATTACCAAAACCTATTGCACCAAAGGATCCCACCTTTGCCCTCCTCAAATCCATGTAAACAGCAGCTATAGGATACACTGTAAAGTTTCCTTCCAGTTTGATTTATTACAGATGTCATATAAGGCAAGAGGCTACATATGCTAAAACCAGTTACCATTTACTGCAAAAGACCAGGTAATTTTGTTATCCAGGTGAATGTCTAGTCCTTTTTCAAAGCTGAAACCTCCTGCTGCACTGTAGCCGTGAGTTCTCAGGCAAAGGTCTCAATGATCAGTCCTGAATTTGCTTACTTGAGGTTTTTTTGAATGTTAATTTCTTTCATTATGTATCAAGAATTTCTTTTATTTTCTCTATAACTTTTTTCCCCTGCCATTTTCCATCTTTTTTGCGGGGGAAGAGGGGACAGCACATTTGATTTAAGGACAAGTAATACAGATAAGAATGCAAAGGAATATGTAGCAAACATAAAATTGTTGGATTTCTCTCACAATCCAGCACTGGGAATACCCATAAATGGATAGAGACGAGAGTTTTATGACTGCTTATTCCCCCAGGTTTTGCAATAAAATGAGATACATTTTCATACCAATACAATTCAGTATTTCCACAATCTTTTTTTTTCCTAACATAAAGGTAAAATAGTTGGGAATTTTCATTAAAAATTTGGCAGCACATTGGAGAGGGATATTTAATGTCAGCCTGAGAGAAATTCAACACAATAGCAAATAAAGTGACAGTAAGACTACTGCAAAGAATGTATTATTTTCTTTAGGAACTGAAATAAATCCCTGCATTCAAAAATAAAACCTGAAGATGTTGCAGTATTTCAAATCTACTGTTCTGGAGTGACTCTTGCCTAGAAAATTACTACTATTTAAGCTACATATTACTCACAGGGCCTTAAGAACATGAACCACTGTGACATATATGTGTATGTTGGGATTAATAAGACTATTAGCATCCACTTATTTCTCCAAAATGGCTATGAAAGGAATAAAGAAAAAAAAAACCAACAGATTTTTCGTGCTGCTGGATTGATGGATTTCCTTCATTCACCTCATTATTTTTTGAAAAAGTAGCAGGAAAATAAAGTTAATGAGAAAATAACCAGAGGAAGAAAGCCAAAAAAAGTGATATTTAAAAGTTATGGTACACAATTACGATGGCCAAGTCTCTTTAGTCACTACAGAGGTTTATTATATAAATCTCATTAAATATATACCTTGTTGCAGATTTCACAAAATAACATCACTGTCATTCTTGCACTGTATGGAGGAGCACCAGTATAACTGAGGACGATGGAAAAAATTATTTCTTCCTCTGATCTTAATTGTTTTAAAATGCTGGCACCTACATTTGGTTAGAAAAATAGTTTTAATCTGAAGAAATTACATTTTTTTGAAAAATAATCCAGCAATAGCCTAGGAAGGATAGCATCAAAATGATATGAAAAATTTTGCTAGACCTGAAGCATCTGTTTGGAACTTTTATTTTCTCCCATTTTCTTCATTTTTACAGAAGTATGTGTGTATGTTTGTGTAGGAATTTTATGGTTTGCTTAATTTGTCATTTTTGCAGTTGCTTCACAGAATATTTTCCCATATTTTAGCAAGACCCACATCCACAATTCCTGCTTTGGAGGTGGTCTCTGAATATTTTCCTGAGCCAGTGATGGTTTTTGCTCATTGTCTTTAAATTAAAGTTCTTTTTCTTAAAACTTTTCTCTCTTTTCCTGACAAAATGGAAATGGATTTCCAATGTGACAAGTTTTGGCACAGGATTTGTGGATCACTGCAGCAATACACCAACCTTTTTTTTATTGCATTCAAAGAGCGACTCCCAAAGGATTTTTTTTCTGACATTGTAGCCTCTAGGGATGCCACATTTTGCCCAAAAGCTGAACAAGACAGAATAAATATAGGCAAGATAGACAACAGTATCTCCAGAATGAACAAGCAGATGAAGCACATGGATAAGCTGCCTTCAGTTTTGTGTGTGCTTGTTTCCATCTGAGCCTAGCTGAGTATGACTGATTTACTGCAGGCACTGAACATCCTGCCTGCAAATACAACATTTCTCTTGATCTTTTCAAAACTGAGGAGCCTATAAACAATAGGGGATAGAGCCTTATTCGTAAACACAACTAGAAAGAAATTAAAGAGAATATTTTGATTTATGAATTCTTCATTTCCTCCAGCTCCCTGTCATTCTTACCCTAGGGAGCAAAAATGCACAATGCTATATTTCTTCTCATTCAGCATGCTTTCTGTGTGCTTTTTTTTAACTGACTGCTTCTCCCTGGCCCTTAATGCAGGTGGCTGCTGAATATTTCAAGAACACAACTTTGCTCCTCATGGGTGTGATTTGTGTGGCAGCTTCTGTAGAAAAGTGGAATCTCCACAAGCGAATTGCCCTGCGCATGGTGATGATGGCTGGAGCCAAGCCAGGCATGTGAGTGAACCTTGGCCTTTGGGGGAATCTGAAGCTGAGAGCAGCAGCCTGAAACCACTCTGATCTTCCCATCCATGGGCAAAAGCTACCTCGGTTTGGGGAATTTTTCATACCCATCTTTCCTTAGGTTTGAAAGCCCACAAATTTTCCCCTCCTTTTTCTGCCACCCCTGACTCCCTGTGTTTCCCTGTGCTGCACTCCAGGCTGCTCCTGTGCTTTATGTGCTGCACCACAGTGCTCTCCATGTGGCTTTCCAACACCTCCAGCACAGCTATGGTGATGCCAATCGTGGAGGCAGTGCTCCAGGAGCTGGTGAATGCTGAGGAGGATTGCGAGGTCATCACCACTGCAGGCAGCACCACTGCTGAAGAAAACAAGGCAATAGGTATTTGTATAAATCATATATAAATAGTATTGGCCACTCTTTTCTCTTATGTTTATCAGTGACCAGACTTGTTGATACGTATTATTCAAATTCTATCGAGGTCAGAGCTGTCTAACTTATACTGCCAAAAACACTGATATATACACTTTCTTTTTGTACTCTGATATTCCTTTCAAAAAATGAAAGTGATGGAAGATTAGGACCTGGGAAACTATTTATGCTGAATTAGGGCATCTGCTGTAGCTGTATATCATAAACTCTCGGTCATAGGATTCTACAGGGTTGGAAGGAAGTCTTTGGGAATAAAGTCCAGGAAATTTAGAAGAGACTCAGAAGTTTTCTCTTGACAATCCCATAATAAAAAATTGATAAGAGCTCTAAGGTTCATTTTGTTCATTCCTTCCCAGAAGGAAAAGGTTTAGGAAGAAAACAGTCTGTTTTTCCTCTCACTTTACACTTTCCAGGCTGAAACTTATTTCATCCAACCTTGTCTATTACATGTAGGTATCACAGTCTTTTAATTGCCGGGTGCACGTGATCAGTACAATACAAAATAATAAAATGCCACATCGTGTGATTGCTGAGGCTGGGAGTGTCCCACCTCAGGGACAGAAAGATGAGGCCCCACACCGCAGCAGTTCAAGGGAACAACTTTTAATTCAAAATCTGACTCCATTTATATACATTTGTACAAAGGTCAGAGATTGGCTACACAGGTTGCCACTTCTCCAACCTGGATGGTGGACATCACCATCAGTCATTTCTTCTCTCAGAGAAGAACTATGTAAACATTCTATAAATGCACATTGTTTAGATGAAGCTGCGTGAGAAACTGCAGGAACAAAGACAGAAGGCAGAACATTCAGGGTGACATCATCAAGGGAGCACCCGAGACTGTTTGGACAAGTTTTGTTTGCAGCAGTGCCTCCAGGTCCAGTGGTGTGACCCAGGGGCTCAGCTGAGCTCTTCCCCCAAGGGCTGCTCTCTGTTCCTCTGTTGCAGGTCTCGGTGAAAAGCACGGCCAACCTTCCCTGGAGCTTATCTTCATCAATGAGGAGTAAGAATGACCCCTGTACACCAGGACTGGACATTTGAGCCCTACGCAGGTTGCAATGAGATGAACCCAGGAGTTAGAGCCAGGAAGGGCAAGCAAAACTTTACAAGTGAATGTTTCACATATGACTGACTAGGAAGGCTTACATGATAAATGGGATTAATACAATGGTCTGGATCTCACTAGAAATTCGCAGTATCCATTTATTTTTTAACACTATGAATATTTTAGGGAGAAGGAAAATATTTCTGGGGGTTTGAAAGCTCTTTTGAAGCCTGAGTTTGTGCTGTGTAAGAAAGTACTGTCCACAGATTTTTATTTCTGTTCCCCGGAAGGAACAGTGATGGAGAAGATCCAAGTACAGCACGGACTGCCCACAGGACATATCCAGAGGGACATCACCTACAGAGCATTCCTGAAGTCTGAACTGCCTGCATTTAAGAGAGAGATGAGAGGGGAGGGTGAGGGACATGGGGGAGAGAGAACCCACAAAAAACACCCTCCCCTACAAAATTTGTAGAAGATTTCTTTAAATATAGACAAATATTTTCAGAGGTTTGAAGCACTAGTAGTTTCTATTTGGGGTAGAATCTAGTAAGGGGAAAGGGTAAATCAGGCGAAGGACCAATTTCTTTGTCAAATTATCTAATTAACCATCAGTTCAAGAGATAAAAGACAGTATACAAAGCTAATGTTCTAAAAATTTATTATAGGCCAGTACTGAGGAACCTCTCATGAAGTGTAAGAACAAAATTGCACAGTCCTTTTTGGAGCTCCTTCTGCATTGTTCACAACTGTTCAAAATAAAATAGAAACAAGTTTCCTTTAGTTTAAACTTTAATTTACTTTGAAACAAATATTATAATTCAAAGAGTACAGGTTGATGACTTTAAGTTAACTTGAAAGATCTAAATAGTTTTCCCATTAGTCTAGAGACTATTGTGGTTTTCCGTTATTCCCTATGTTATTTCTTTTTATCCCAGACATATTTTCTATGCAATATAGAATCAAATCTTCAGATTGGCATTGTGCCACTAATCCCTCTAAACCCTGTTGAAGAGTATGTGTGGGATATTTCATACACATTTATTATTAAAATAGGATTACTTGAAAAAGAGCTTTGAATTTGGCAGGAAAAGTAGCACATCTGGAAATAACTTCAGTGGATTGTTTGCATGATCCACATGCCACACAGGGCAGGTTTTAAGGGAAGGCTTTAATGTGGTACAGGTAGGTACTCAGAAACAGCATTGAAAAAGTTGGCAGAGAGAGAACTTGACTAGAACAGGCAGCAGTGGTGCTGGATTGCCTGGTGATTCACTCCACAGGGAATGGAGTCCTCTCCTAGAATGGGGTAAATACTACCAAGAAACAATTTTTTTCTTGCATGGAGGTGGAACACCACTGTTACACAGCTAGAGACTGAACTATGAAACACAATAATGACTCTTATTTTTTGGCCAAGAGCTCACATAAGAGGTTTTAATAAGTGGTATTCAGCATTTCAGTAAGCACTAGTTCTCCTGCAGATGTTGCCCCTCCTACCCATGATGTATGCCTCTTGCAGGAACTGGATGAACAGGCATTTTTAAAGTATCTTTTCCTTTCTCTGTTTTTAGTGCTACTACTACTGACTTCAGCTCCTTGATGCACTCAAAGGTATTGTCATGGGTGGTATCTTCTGTGCTACGCTGTCTTCTAATGCAGGAACCCGCAGGGCAAAATGCACCCAGCTCTGAAAAAAACTGTGGGTCCCTTTATTTCAAATGTGTGGTGGTTGTTGGCAGAAAGTGGGTATTGCAGATTGTCCTTCTTTGTATTTAACCTGTCAGCCTGCTTGCACAAATCAGTTGGGGAGCATTAGATCTGTAACAGCAACAATCTAAGTACAAACCAATATAAGTCTGTTGTACTCCTTGTTGGAGATCCTGAGATCCAGTCAGTGAACTAACAATTCCATATGATTTCTAGCAAATTCAGATATGATCTTTTGTTGATCCAGTACTGCCAGCTTCTGAAGCTGAGAATTCTCAGTTGCTACAGCAGCCTGCACATATCACAAAGTCACAGGCTCAAGGGCCCTGTTAGAGTCTCCTACATGGCAGGGGAAGACAATGTCATTATAATCTGACTTTAAAATCACTTTAAAATATAAAAAGCAAGGGGTTTAAATCTTTTTTTTTTCCTCAGCACAAAATTAACAGCTGATTTTTAGTGTCTTGGATTTTCTTGTAGTTTTGGATCCTTTTTTCCTTTTTCGTTTTTTTGTCCCCAAAGCCTGGCACCCAGTACCTTTACAAAGCATTACAAATTCTATTCCAAGTGTCCCTAGGCACACAATGAAGGCTGATCCAAAGGCCTTTTCCTCCTTGCAGAGTATGAACGGTGTGCACATGATAGCCAACCCTATTGGAACAATGAATTCTACAAGTAATGGGCAGCACCTACCTCAGGTAAGGAAATGTTAGACCTGAGACAAAAGATCGATGTGAATATCACCTGCTCCCCACTGTTTCATATTTGTTCCTTGAAGGGAATCATTCTCCATCGTCTCACCACAGCCACAGCTTGGCCCTTTGCCAGTTCTTGCTCCCATTCAGATGCAACCAGCACAGGTATGTTCAGAAGACCCTTCCCCAATGGCCAGGACAATTTATTTAGCTCTACATCCAGTAATGTGATCACGAGTTTCCTTTATTTTTTGACTGTAATAGCCACTTTGTTTCTGAAAATCCTCCTTGGAAAATAGCCCAACTCAAAAATAACAACCCCTGGCACAAAAAAAAACCCTACTCAGAACAAAAAAGCAGCAGGCACAGACCATTAATCTGTTCAGCCACTTTGTTAGGTACTCTTAGTATCCACTTCCTTTTTGTCTTTCAAATATCCAGCTTTAAAATCCTCCATTAAATCAATTCATTCTGGAATTTCTACTTCTCCTCAGTGGATCTAAGAAGAGATTGTTGTTTGGATGACAATTTTGTAGTATCCTAATGGCATAAGTTTAGGTCCACGATATAATAGGCTAAAATCAACCCCTGAAATGGCGTTCACACATCAAAATGCAAATTAGTAAATGTAACAAGCCTTTCTGAACCACTTGCTGCCTTTTCCTTATTGTTAAATTACAGGTTGCATGAGAAGTGCCTTGAAGTACTGTACCTTTTTTTCTAGTATAAGGACTTGATCTACCAACACAGACAGTTTCCTGTGACTGATAAGAAAGCTTCTTTGGGAGAAAAATTTTCTGGCATCTCCTCCTTTCATATTTTTGAGATCCCCAGCACTCCATCCCTAATTAGAGGCCCCGAGCCAGTAAAAGTGTGAAAAGTTCACAAAGCCTTTGTGTGGTGGCTGCTCCTAAGCCTCAAGGATTATGGATTCCTTCTGCTCAGTGCTGGCAGCCTGTCCCTGCAGCCCTCAAAGGCTTTTGGTATCCCACTGATATTTCAGTCAGACCTGGAGCTGGCCCAAACCTTAGTCAGAAGTCTGATTACTGCTTGTCCTACATTTTTGCCACAGACTAGGCAATTTCAGGCCCTGGGACAAGTTTCCAGGACTGATCCCAGTTAATCCCTGTAATGAAAGACCTGGCCTCTCTTACACAAACCTGTTGCTTCTCTGGGCCCCGAATCACTCTGGCATTAGAGCAAGCTGGGTCGCTGTTCTGATCACCTGCTTTGCTTGTGAATGTGTCCCCTCACAGGCTCAGCTCCTGGTCCTGCCCCCTGAGGCCTCGGATCTGGGCCTGGGCAGCAAGTACCGGTACCAGAGCAGGCACGACCACATGGTCTGCAAATGCCTCTCCCTGAGCATCTCCTACGCAGCCACCATCGGGGGGCTGACCACCATCATAGGCACCTCCACCAGCCTCATATTCCTCGAGCACTTCAACAAGTAAGTGACACTGGGGTTTGGTGAGAATGGTGGGTGACCCATCATCATCCTTGTGGGTCATTTCCTACCTCAAGGAACCCTAGTAAGAACTTTTCTGAAGGAAAATTTGCTTCTTCCTCTGCTCCAATGTTATTATCAATGGTTAATGTTTGAAAGCTAAGATATATCCACGTCTTTCTGTCATGCAAAGTAAAAACTTCTGAGGGTGTGGTAACACTGAAGTTTCTTCAGCATCTTCTTTTGATTTGACATATTGATTATCATGAAGGCAGCAGGCACTCTGGAAAAGTAAGCACTAGAGCTATGATGATAGAGCAAAGAAGACAAAGAAATACTCACAAAAGAAGAAATGTCATAAAAACAGCTGCTCAGCATGTAGTAGCAAAAATATAAAACCAACTTAGATATGTGGCCTTACACATTGGCTTCAGAGAAGATAAGAAGCAGCTCTCTGATCACCTAAGTATTTCCTTTATCATAGGCCATGGGCTCTCAAGGACATGAATGTTTCAATATCAGAAACATGAATGTTTTTCTGTCAGAAGATTGGTGGTACTTCTCATGCACAGAAACACATCTAAACTCAGATCTGATTCTCATACTGCTGCTACTACTGCCTTGATATCTCTCATTTCTCTCTCTTAAATGGGGGTAGCAAAGAAGACTAAGTTCAGAAGTCATGCCTAATCCAAGGATTTGGATTTTACAGAATTTTCCAAGATCTTGCTTTTATGACAGTTGCATCAAATGCACAATCCAACATCTTTGTCAGAGCACAGCAGAATGTAGTCAATATTTGTGTGGCCCATGAGAAGACATAGAAAGAGGTTCTGGGCAAAATCATTCTGAAGCCTGACAACCCTAAAAGAAGCTTTAATATAAACCACAGTTAGGGATGGAGTTTCACTTCAGTTATTTCCAAGTGTTTTTGGAGCTTGTCAGACAATCCAGACTATCTGGTGTTAAAGGTTTGGAAAGCTATAGCGTTTGTTGGTTTCACTCTGCACATGTAATGCAGCTGTTGCAAATGCAAACTGATGGAATTTTTCTATCATCCCATGACAGATATATGTGCCTATATATGTGTGTGCAACTATGAATGTTGAAGGTCCCTGACCCTCTACTGTTCTAACTTCTCATGCATGCTCTTTTTTAATTTACAGCCAGTACCCAAAAGCTGACGTGGTGAATTTTGGAACCTGGTTTCTGTTCAGTTTCCCCATCTCCCTCATCATGTTGGTGCTGACTTGGTTCTGGCTGCACTGGCTGTTCTTGGGCTGCAAGTGAGTGAAAGTTGTTCAAGATATACAGATTACAAAAGCAGGGAATCTGCAGCTCCTCTCAAATGTGTCTCATAAAGAAATTCTGGCTGGCAAATGACAGAATTTAAGGCACAATTTCCTTCTTCTTGCCAGAAAAATTATGAGAGGAAACCTCACTGCTTAGCTGCCCTGCATAGACACCAGTGTAGAGCAAGTGAACAAGTTACTTTTCAGATCTGCCTCCAACTCAATTAAATTAATGTAAAGCCAGTTAAAATTAAAGGTAAATAGACCCCATACATATTTCTCTTTAAAGTGGAAAGCACTCACATCTTAAGAGACAAATATATTAAATACCAGTAAGTCCTTAAGCTCCAAAATAAGAAAAAGTTTCAGTCTTCTAGTTCATTTGTACCACATATTGTCTTTACAAAGTTAATGAAAACTGCCTAAATGCGTGCATTTAGAATGGATTCGTTAATCTGCATTAAATTGTGATGCAGACACATTTACTCAGAATTAAATTGGCCTTAATTTGATTTAGTTTACTCATAAAAGTAAACTGAAGTGACATCACTTTCACCCAGGACAGTGAATAAATTGATAATGAGTTTTGCTTGCTGCTGACCTTGACTAGATTTGAAGAAGTAATTTAGAGATGAATGGCTCCATGCCCCTCTCAGTCAGTCTCTGAGTCCTGTAGTTCCAAATTAAGAGGCTAATATAAATTCCCTCTGCTGCTATTTTTTTAATCTTGAGAAAAAACAGGTCCTAACATGACCCTCAATTAATTTGGTTTAGAAAAATAAAATTGAAATTCCACATTGCATCCAAGACTTCAGGCTGATTAATGTTGTTTTAAATAATACCAGAGACTGCAGCATTATTGACTTTTTGAGAAGTACTAGTTGATTCCAAGGCTCCTTAATCTCTGACTTCTATTCACTGCACTTCATTAAAGAACATATCATGTTGGGAGCTGGGCTTCAGTACTCTGACTTCACATCCTCCTGAGCCTGGAAGCACTTAGAACATGTTGAAACAGCTGCCTAATGCTTGTGCATAAATGTTTAATGAATCCCCGTCATGCTGCTTTCGTAGGACACCCTGTGCCATCAGTCTGTTCCCACTTGGCTTAGCTGGAGTAGCATTTCAGACTTTAAGGCCCTAGACCAGGTCAAGGGTGAAAGAGAATGGACCCATCAAAAGATCTTTACCAGCAGAGAGCCAAGGGTAGAAGTTACTACAGAACCATCCTTTATAAACCATATAGCTGTTCTCTTCCAGCCTGGAAGGCTCTTCCAGCCTCATCTCTCCCTGCTGGTAGATTTTACTGAAGTCTAACAGCAAGACTTGAAAGGAAATTTAAAGCATCTATAGATGAAGGGCAGTGCTAAGTGAGCTAAAATAATGTTTTACATATTTGCCCATGTGAAATGAAAACCCTGGTTAAGTCCTTCTGTTGACCAGACAGGGCCTGTCTGGATCTTGAGCAATGCAATTTCCTTTGTGAGTCTGGCCTTGATACATTGAGGGAGATTGCAATCCATGGTTTCGCCAGTGCTACAGCTTGGGTGCCTAGTGAGGTACCAATTGAGATATTAAAATAGCAGGAACCATAAAGCACCTATTATCACCTAAAAGAACTATAAAAGTTGTGCTGTCACAGTACCTGAGTCACTGGTGCTGCCTCTTTTAGACTGGCTTAGATGCTGTGACACCTCTCTGTGACAGAGGGTACAGTTGGAGTGACAAAGCAGGGATCTGTGGCTCAAAGCACAGCATGATAACCCTTCTGGAAAGAAGAAAAGCAGAGGGTTAAAGTGAGCTTGAAAGCGTCTTAATTTGAATTAAGAATGTCCTTGCTTTCTTACAGAATGAAGGCAAACTGAATTAACTTAGGAAATCACTTAACATCCATACAAATGCACAGTAGGATCAATATATCCATCTAGGAAATATGCTCATGTTTTCATGTCCCTGGCAGAAGTACAGGCATTTTTTCACCTGGACAAAACCCCAGGTTGACTCCCCTGGCCTCTGTGGTGCTTTTCTGGCTGTGCCTGGTTTAGAAATTATGAAATTAAAAAATATTCAGCTATTATTATGTCAGTATAAGCAGAAGCAGACAGGTCGTGGTAGCTAATGGGATCCCAAGCACAGCTTTCCTTCATTATGAATCCTGAATATTCAAGGCAAATATGGTCTGAAAAGCCAGAGCAGGCCCCAGATATGTTGGATGACCCTGATCCAACTGGAAAGCATAGTTAGCCCATGAAAAATTTCTATTGATAGCTGACCTCTGTCACAATCTTTTCCCATGATGATAGACACTAGCTGTAGCTTTTGGAGGTTTCTGGCAGCTCTTTGAGGAAGCCCACGCAGAGGGAGCGCAGCCATGGCTCAAGATGGCTCAGAGATACCACTCAGTACTAGTCAGAGCACCCTGGGGACCTTCCAACTACGTCTAGAGTTGGATCTTAAAAGAACTTGAAAACAGATTAATCAAATATCACACGCAGTTATTTCCTTTCCCGTTGCCATCAGGCCTTGCCCCAGTCACATTTTCTCCCAAGAGTCCCTGATACCAGAATTTTCAGTCTACCTCATTGCTGGGAATTTTTAACTACTTTCCCCCTCTCTCTTTATGGCCTTGCCTTATTTTATTGTGCTATCTCAGTTTTAAAGAGACCTGTTCTGTGAGCAAGAAGAAGAAGACCAAACGGGAAGAAATGTCAGAGAGAAGAATACAAGAGGAATATAAGAAACTGGGAAACGTTAGGTAAACCAGACCTGCCTTCCTTGGGATTTTCCCTCTCTAGGCCGAACCACTGTCTCCTTTTGCCCTCCACACTGCCTTGGGCTCATGTAGGTTATTCTGAAACTCTCAGCTCTTTTTTCTCCCTTCCAGGATAGAAACAGAACTAAATGCAGAAATAATGAAAATCAAAGACTGTTACAAGCATGTGTGTTAACATGTAATTCACTCATTTATTTCTGAAGAAAAAGGAAAAAAAGGAAAGATTTGAGTTTATTCCAGGGTTCAGAAACAAACCTTGACTCAGATGACATTTGAACCGTAAAGAACCCCTTCTCCTAATTCAGGCACAAACTTATTTTAGTGAATGGAAGTTCAGCAAAGGCTTTTTCCCATGCCATGAGTTGTCCAGCCTTCCCAGTTGCCCATACTATTTATGCATGATGGCAACAAATGTTTCTTGAAAAGTTTACTTGGCAAGCTTTCCATTTTCAAGAGGGCTGACACGGCACAGAACTCCTTCTTCACAAAACATCTACGTACTGTTTAACTGAAATGTTGAGAGACCAGCTGCCTGAATGCAATAAACTCTGAAACTAAACTATTGTTCAGGCTGTGCCTAAATATGAAATCACTCTTAATTTAAATCTATGCTAAGTTAAAAATCCTCAAGCCACCTCAAGTATCCTCAAGTCACCTTGTGTGCACCATCTGTGCTAATTTACATTGTCATTTGCTCTTAGGCTTTCTACCCTTCTAAAAAATGCAAGAGAATGTGTTTACAGTGGAATGCTAATATGAACTTCACCTTGTTAACACATTTAATCAGATAATAATGCAAATACAAAGTAAGCATTTAGAAATATTTTCCTTCGTGTCTTACCCATGAATG
Source organism: Cyanoderma ruficeps (assembly GCA_008694505.1). Taxonomy (NCBI): domain Eukaryota; kingdom Metazoa; phylum Chordata; class Aves; order Passeriformes; family Timaliidae; genus Cyanoderma; species Cyanoderma ruficeps. The sequence goes on from VZDJ01000426.1 coordinate 6,206,327, forward strand.
ATTAAATTGCAAATACAGATGGATATTTTTAGCCTATTTCTTACTGGACTTAGATGGTTCCCAGCTGGGAGCCAAATCTAGAATCTTTTAATTCAAACTAATCTTTCTTGCTATTTTTCATATGGTTTTTATCCTTTTTTGAATCCAGTTTCTACTTTCTTACTTCTGGAACTAGCTCTTGAGTTTTCAGACAGACCTTGGAACTACTTCCTAGCTTTCTCTGGTGTTTTATTTCTAGCTATCCCGAGATGGTGACTGGATTCTTCTTCATCCTGATGACCTTGCTCTGGTTCACTCGTGAGCCTGGCTTTGTACCAGGATGGTCATCTTTTTTTGAGAAGTGAGTAAAATACCCTAAACTGCACAGGAATACAACTTTGCTTCTTATGAATTTCTACAATAATTTTTTCCCCTAAGACATCACCAGCCACTTTTAACAAAGCAGTGAAAAATGGAGTCTTTATTCAGAAATTAAGATTTTTTTTCTTAATTTATATTAGTTCTTATAATGAAAAATTCCATTCTTTTTCAGTATTCAAAGTGAGTTAAGTAGCAAAAGTAAATTAAACAATTTCAAATTTAAAAAATAGGAGGGAGAGATTTTGAGCTTAAAACATTTTAGTGCATTCATAAAGAAGTTTTCATTAGAATATATTGCAACTATAATTGAAATTAAAATTTTTGACATAAAGTGTTTTATCAAAAAATGTCCAATTAAATATTGCTGAGAATGGTAATTGAAGCAAATAATTTTTCTTTTATTTTAAATTATATTCAAACAAATTACATTAAAGCTTAGTATAACACACTTTGTACATCAAAAATAAGTTATTTGAATGTAAGTTTTCTTTATATTGCTAGTGTATAAAATTTCTTTAATTTTTCATTCCAATTTTGACAGAAAAACAATTTCTCATTTCTGTGATTTTCTGCTGATCACAGTTTGGCACTCCTCAAAATACTTTTACAGAAACAGTTTTAAACATTTAATTTAAAATCAATCTACAGTTCAATTCAAAAAGATCATTTGGGTTTGGCTTTTCCCCAAATGTGTTTGCTGTTTCTTACACTACAGTAAACACTCTATTTTTCTGTACCTCCAAGTTAATAGATTTGTAAACCAAAAGGGATTATTTTTTTTTCTATCAGAATGCTAAAAATTGTTGAGCTGTGATTGAAGTTGGCTACCAGAGTCAGTTTAATAAATGGGAAAAAAATCCAGTTTGTATCCTTGATATGCAGTCATATTTTTTAGTGGGCTGTTAGTATGAGTTCAGATGTGGGAATACAACTGCACCTGCAGAAATGTGCTTGGAGCTATGTACTTGGTTTGGAAATGCTCCTGTTAATGTGTTTTTATGAAAACGTTGCTGTTTCTTTCCTAGGAAAGGTTACCGGACTGATGCCACTGTCTCTGTATTTCTTGGGTTTCTCCTTTTCTTGATTCCAGCAAAAAAGCCATGTTTTGGAAAAAGGAGAAAAGGTGAGGAGAATGCAGTAAGAAAGAGAGCTGGTATCTTTTTCAATGTCTAATGGGTTTTTTTCGTGGTTTTTTTTGTTTGGGGTTTTGTTTGTTTGTTTGTTTTGTTTGTTTGTTTGTTTTTGGGGTGGTTTTTTTGTTTTTTTTGGTCTGTACAAAGTGCCAAGATACTTTTATGTTAGTAAATTAAGGTTCAGTTTCTCCTCTGATACCAGCCCTTCCTACATCAGACCCCCTTTTCCTTTGCTGTAATTCACATTGTCTCATTCAGAGAATGACAAACGTGTCTCAAATCTGAGACTGCCACCTCTACTGTGCTAGCAGAGTTATTAGACTTTAGGACTGAGGACTGAGCTCCAGGAAAGGTTTAGATGGAGTTCCATATTAAAAAAACTATAATGCCAAAATCAGCTCAAGAGAAACCCTAGTAAAAAAGTTAGTCATTACTTTTACAGTGGAAATCACTGTAATGTCTTAAGATAAACATAAAAGAGGTTATAAAATGCCAGACAATGTTCCAGTTTTGTGCAATGCTTCTCTCACAGTCTTCTTGATAATGAGATTATTTCACATTTCTGTTTGGGTAGCACTCAGTGGTTTGATTGGTTTACTGTGCCAGTCTTTCAGCAGTGCAGTATCAAAGTAGAATTGTCTGCACAGTCTTATGTAGTGATTATAAATGTATATAAACATATATTTTTGTACTATCATATATTGTACAGGTTTTAGGAAAACATGACACTCTAACTCCTCCTTTAAGAAAATACTCAAGCACTTATAAAACCTGACATCCTCAGATAAAATCTAGAGGCCTAAATGCACTTTATCAAGAATCATGGCCCACTTCATAGCCCTTCTTTGATAATATAATCCCATGGTAACACCATCTCAGTGGTCCACAGATACACACACATGCATATCACAACACAGCTCACAGTCCCTCAAACATGGAAACACAGAGGTTTATAACTGTTTACATCAGCAGAGCAGCCAAGGGAAAGTCAGGATGTTTGGAATTAACAGGCTGCATTTTCTGTGGCCAGGCTATCCAGAGAAACAGGCTATGCACTGCTTCTTTGCCTCTCTCTCAGGTAGTCCCATGCATATTCAATGATTTCTATTCTTGTGAAAAATGTGAAGATCTTTGCAAAAAGGGCAGTATAATACTGGTCACACACTTTATTTGATATAGAAGATGGTGAAAAGTCAACAGACATTAACACACTGGAGCCCATCATTACCTGGAAGGACTTTCAGAAGACCATGCCCTGGGAGATTGTCGTGTTGGTTGGAGGAGGTTATGCCTTAGCAGCTGGATGCAAGGTACTGGTGTAGATTTTTTTTTTATCCTCCTTCCTAAACATATTATCAACCTGCTGTTTTATTCCTTTGTATGCTCCCCAATTTGGATTTATGATGTGGATACTTAAAAGTTTGTACATAATGGAGTGGGCAGCACTCCCTGCACTCAATATATGTCTTTCTTTCTATTTATTAACACTGCAGTAAAATCTAGTTTACTGAGCAAAAAGAAATGGGGAAAGCATTGACCTAAACTTTGTTTATTTGCTGGCAGGATTCTCTGATGTAAACTGCCACAGAAAGAAGAATCTGTTTTACAAACATGCCAAGTATTTAGTCCTTCTTGTGCTTCTGTCCTTTCCTCAGACCTCTGGCCTCTCTACATGGATTGGACGTCAAATGCTCTCCCTCAGCAGCCTTCCCTACTGGGCCATAACTCTGCTGGCTTGCATTTTGGTGTCCATTGTAACAGAATTTGTTAGCAATCCAGCAACCATAACCATCTTTCTCCCTATTTTATGCAGCATGGTGAGTTAAAATAGTGACATTTTTAGTCTGTTGTTTCCTCACAGGCTTACAGGAATTTTTCAGGATGTCAGGGTCTTGGCACTCTGCTCACATGAAATCCAGTCTCAGCTCCCATGCTACTGCTCTGTAGTCTTGGAACTAGGAAAAATAATATAATTGGGCAGCCAAAAGCATATTTTAGCATCAAATAATTTATAATACTTCACAGACAAAGTGCACTGAGGAATTTATATGCCAAGTACAAGAAAAGATGAGTATGGAATCAACAAGTTAGGTGAATTTCACATAAAGCTTGAGATGTTTTTGTCAATGTTATTTTAAATGTGTTGTTCATTACTTAGTAGTCACCTGCTCCCTACTTGTGAGAAAAGACTGGAGTGTTGAATTTTATTTCAGATTTAGAAGTGTTCAAGGGGTTGATTTGGTAAGCATACTGCCTTCCACCATGGAAAGCAGAGATGTTTAAAGGGCAGAAAAAAAATCAGGAGGCTATTGACAAAGGTAGAAGAAAGAGATAGTAATTTAATTTTATATTGGAATAGCAGTTACAGAAAATTTCCCTTTTTTATGTAATGTGAATGTCATCTTTCCCTATTATAACTATTTTATGGGATTATCCCAAAGCATATTGTGTGAACAGTTCTGAGTTAATATTAAGATGTGGCCAGATCAAAATATGTGTTTCTGTGGCTTAAGAGTTCAATTTTCTTCTGCTCCATTCGGAAAGAGATTCTCCTGAAAAATTATTTGGAGTACTAATCTACTTGTAGCATGTACTGCCATCTTAAGGCAGACTCTCTTAGATTGCAAAAGTAACCTGGAGACACTTCCCAAAATTATTGTAGCCTTGTTTATCCTTCCCTTTCCCTCTCATATAAAGCTGGGCCAAAGCAATGTAAATGAAAATGGAAAACTTTATCACCACTCAAAACTCTATTCTTTAGCCCACTGTAAAGAATATTCCACCATCTCTGCCTTCTCACCATGCAAGTTTGGATCATGAGCAGCTGGTTCTCTTTACCACTGTTCAGGAGGACATCACATAATGCTCTCATCATATTCAGCAAATGGAAGAAGCAAGTTCTTTGTGTTAACCTGTTGTGACTTCTTGTGGATGGCTGAAGCAGCAGTCAGTGTTAAGGTACAGAAGACACAATACACCATGACACAGAGAACAAGTGGGAGAAAGAGCAAAGGTATCCTATTAGTAGCAAACTCCACCCTTCCTCAGTGTGAAATGTCTCAAGAGATTCTCTGGAGCAGGACCAGCTCAGAATTATGGCATTGCTCCATAAAAACCCAACCAACCAAAAAATACTTCCACGCTTAAGTTTAGAAATTAGGTAGATATGATTCACAGCAGAGATGGTCCTTTCATAATAATTTTCAGCCATGACTTTTACTGATCAGCTGAAACACCTCTCTCCCTCTGTTCCTCCAGTCAGAAACCCTGCTTATCAACCCCTTATACACCCTGATTCCTGTCACCATGTGCATCTCATTTGCGGTGATGCTGCCTGTGGGCAACCCTCCAAATGCCATTGTCTTCAGTTATGGGCACTGCCAGATCAAAGATATGGTGAGTCTTGGCACCGGATATATCCTCCCATGCTTCATGCAACTCCAACACCTACTCCCGCATTCAGCAGCTAATAATAATAATAACAATAGCATTGGTGAAAATAATGATTATATTGGTGCTAATATTAAGTAGTGATGTCTGCACTGCTCTTACACAATAAAGCTGTTAGGTGAAGAACAACCACAGATCTCCTGTAGGATGCATACCTTTCTTATTTGTATTTTTTAATGAATGTAATGGTCTAAAGAGCTTTAGGAGTATGCAATCCTTTGCACTGACCTACTAAGACAAGCACAAGAGAGCACAAGAAATTAAATTTATCACATAGTTCCACAGTAAGTCGTGTATCACCCTGTTGTGTGTGGCTTACTCCCATTCTGATTATCTGATTGAGAAGTCCAAGTGACAAACTGAGCAGTTCACAATGAACTGCATTCACTAACCATCATTCCAGAATACTCCAACATATACCCTAATATATATGCTCTCATTTATGCTTTTTTCCTCTTTGCTCTAGAAATCACTATACATAAATTTTCTTACTACACATGAGTCAGTATAGATCCTACTGCTTTATTTTTTTTTCCCCCCTATGTTAACTGTTTTTTGATGAAGTTGCTCTGATACATTTTGCTTTTGCAGGTGAAAGCTGGCCTGGGTGTAAATCTAATTGGCCTGGCTGTTGTCATGGTGGCCATCAACACGTGGGGAATAAGGCTCTTCCAGCTGAACACCTTTCCAGAATGGGCAGCAGTCAGCAACATCACAAGCCAAACATAATCTTCAATGAAAAAAAAGAGCAAAAGTGCAAGACCAAAGCAAGTTGGGATAAAATATTGCACCTACATTTCACACAGGAAAGAAAGAAGGAAACTTGTGTATACATAGAACCAGGATCCATTGTAAAACCATGAAGAAAATCCACTGGGAGGTGTTCTGCAACAGCTTTTCAGTTCTGAAAATCAGCATGAGTTAAAAGGAGAGATTAGCTTTGCTCTATTGTTGCTTTCTCTGGGATACCATAACTCAGAAAAAATCCACTCCTCCAAATTATCTGCCTATAGCTTTTTCATGCCTTAGAGCAGTCACACAGGACCTTTTATGTAGGACTCCGGTGGCAGAAGACAAGTACACATACACTGTTGTACTCAGCAGTAGCAGATTCAGTCCTACTATTGACTTTTACACTGAATATAGGGTGAGCCTTATCCCCAAATCCAGAGGAGTTTTATAAGCCTACTTCTTTTGAAGACAAATTATTCTTTTTTTGAGATGACTCATCACTGTTCTGCAAAAACCACTTTTTCACCTAACTCATATGACCTGGACAGAAATCCAGCTACCAGCTACAGCACTTCAAAGGGATGAATAGAAACCACCAGAGAGGAAGGAGAAATCTCCTTGGAAGGAGAATATGGTTTTGTTTTTTTTTCACACAGCACTAGTATAAATTTCCAATATTGCATACTTGCAGTCTCGGCTTTGGAAGGAAGAGTTTCAACAGTTTCAGGAACAGAAAGTTTTGTTCAAGACCTTTTTTATCATTACTGCAGTGGGAGTTCTTTCAGCAGGGGAAGCTGTGACCAGCAAAACCTTACCAGGCCAACACCCCCCATCAGTCTCCTGTCTCTTTGGCTGCTGTTTAGTTATGCACTTGTGATTCCCCTGACAGAGAAAGTCTCATCCCCGATGGCACTCAGTGCTGCTCCATGAGTAAGAAGGGAGAGGGCTGAAGTGGAGTGGTGCTGGTGTATCTCCCCATCCTGTGCATTCACTTGAACGTCACACCCCCTGCTCTCTAGCAGCCCAGAGAGCAGGAATTCAAATGTAGGAAACTGTGGCAGAGACTAAATAACTACCCAGCCAAAAGGCCAATCTCTTTATCTCTCATCAACAAAGTGAATGCCCTGCTTTCCTCACTGGATCCCTGTGACACACATTAAGTCTTCTCATGTATTATGTCCAGTTGTTAATAATTTCTTTAATGTCAATACATTTAAGTTGCATATTATAATGATTGAATCTCATGTAATCACTCTTTAATGAATTTTTATCCTTTCCACTTCCAATCTAGGCTCTCTAGTTGATAGTGTGAATGTCTATTCTGCAAAAATAAAATGTCAATAAAATAAATTATTCACTACTGCATATCCTGGTGCTCCATGAGAATACAAATTGGATAGATTTCACCCATAACCCACCAAAGACTTAGAGAAGTGGTGTTGAGACAGCAGGAGGTGTTGGTTTGCTGCTTCTGTCAAAACAGAGGGATCCCATAGACTCATCTTGGAAATAAACAGGTAAATAAAAGGTCTTAGGTTGGCAGAGAGAAGAAGTATGGGAAAACAAATCCAAAGCATGTCTTAGCCCGTGTTCCAAAAGCAGGAAGTGGCATCCTTTAGCAAAACACTTGCTAGTCCTGGTGGTTGCGGTAAATTTCATTTTGAACAGCAAAGTGTTTCTGTGCATCAGTCACTTAAAGCATCCCCATGACCCCCGATGCATAAAACAACTCACTTTTTCAACTCTTCTCCCATCCCACCTGTTGCTGCGTTCCCCCCACCCTGAGCCTGCTGCTGTGCTGCACTCCAGCACACAAAGCTCACGGCAGCCTCTGCCACGTGGATCCTCCACACCCCTCCTGCTCCCCTCCCTGCGTGTTTCCCTGCTCCCCAGCAGGACACTGCTGCTGAACATGGACCCCAAAATGGTGCTCAAAGCAGAGGCACTTCGGCCTCCCCTGACACAAGCTCCATCTGAAGCCCCAGGAGCAGGAGAGGAAGGGGCTGCAATGCCTGTTCACCAACATGGGCAACTTCCTCCAGGACAAGCACTACAGTGGGTGAGGATGCCTGCAATACCAGTTTTGTCCCCACATACAGCAAGCAGAACATCTCTGTTCACAGTGCCTAAAGTTACTTTTGACCATTCTCCCCCGCCAAGAAACTTTCTGGCTTGCCTTCTTCCCAGAGTTTTAGCTGCTCTGCACCTTTTACTTGCACTCATCTAATCCTTTTCACTTCACGTTCCATCCACCAGCATCATCCAATTGCTTTGCTGCTCAGCAATGAATCACTCTCTGCCCTCCTAATACTGATTTCTCAGCTCTGCTCAGCTCCCATCACACCTTGCTATCCCAGAGATTTCCCAGGGGATACCTCATTTGTGAAAGGCACCAGCTGGAATTCCAGCCAGCCTTAGGGAGACCTGGGATTACTCACAAATCAAACAGGGCATCCAGCAACGCTCTTCAGAAAGAACAGCAATAGCATGAATTGGCTTGGTACTATTGCACATGTCAAACAATATTTCTTCAGAAACATTTCCAGGAGGCTCTGGCACAGCTTGTGTCTTGTGTGATTGGTGTAGAGGCATTTGGAGTGGACTCAGGCAAGGAATTTCCCCAACAGATTATTTATCCTGTTTTGGTGCTCTTGGCACACTTCCACATTCACGGCTGCTGGCACTTGTCACTGCCATGTCCCACCAGGTAGATGCAGGCAGTGTACTGTCCTGGCCTTTTTTCCACATCACATCAGTCAGTGCATGCCCCACCACCAGATTCTGCTCTTCATTGTTGCTTTTTAGTAGTAGTAGTAGTAGTAGTGACAAGTGGACAAAGAACCCAGGAATTTTCACTCATAATATAGTGTGCTGTCACTTAACTTCAAATTTGTCTCTACCAACAACCAAGGCAGAATTTTTTTTTCAGAGGGCAAATCAGCTTCATTTCAAATTGAGTGATTTCAAGGTGCTTTCAAGACTCAGCACATCCATCAAGCCTTAAAAACAAAAATCCTGCTTTCAGCTCAGTATTTATCCTAAGATAGAACCACATTAACTAATAGAAGTACATTTTATCTTACATTTTTATATTACCTTTTACTAAAATATTATTAGAGGCTCATATATGTACTTTTTTAATATACCTGATTTAAAATCTGAAAAATTTAACTGAAGCAAATTGAGGTGATTTATATTAAGCAATTACTCATTCCATAGCAGATGTTTTATTTCTCAGGGAAAAAAGCAGCGCATGATAGCTGTACATAATACTTGTACATGGCTGTTCAAGTCTATCTTGTTTGCAGAAAATTGGAATGAGAGAATTTAAAACAGGCCTTTTTTATTCTTTTTTCTCATATGTTGATTGGTATCTTACTTATTAGAGTGCATCTTTGGGCCCAAAAAGTGCAGTGGTCAGAGACAAGTTCTGATCTGTGGAATTATTCTGTTGCAGAATCCACACAGAATAAGTGTGTTCACTCCAGCACTTGGGCTTTCAGCATAGGAAAGTTACTGTGTAGTTATGTTTTGAGTCAGTGATTTACAGGATTGGGGTATTCATTTTTTTTCCCAGGTACATTAAAGACTAAAGCCAGAATTGACTTTGACAGGAGCACCTATTCTGAGGGCAACTTGTGCGATTTATTTTTCAGAAAGTAAAACTCATCATCTGTGAATAATGCATGTTTCAGGTAAAAAAGCAAATTACCTGCAGAGCTATTTTATCTCAGTACAAATTCAATAAAAATGACCATGGTTTAGGACTTTGTAAAATAAATGTTAATATGTACCACCAAGAAGTCTAACAAACAAAACTACATCTCTCTTTTTTGATTTTGAGGCACAAAAATACAAATAACTGTACAGGAGACCTTCCTCTGGATTTTAGCAGCAACTTACACACTGATGTCCACCTAATGTCCAAAATAATTCTGCACCTCACATAGAATATTGATATTTTTACATTTGAATATCAATGCACAACCTTGTTTCTGAAACACAGACATAATCCAGGCTTATGAAAGTAACACATTGTTAATTTAAAAAATTCCAGTTTCTTGCTTTGCAATGTTTTTGTTTCACCAGGGATGGAGCACACATCATGAGGCAGCAGGCTGTGGTTCTGGGAGGTAAAACCACAGAACACTTATGTTAGTGAAGTTCTGTGAGGTGCAAACTTTATTTGGGTTCTAGTGCCCAGTAAGCTAATAATTAGCTTTGCTATCTGTCTTTTTGTTTATTTTTGGTTTGACTGTTTAATGGCAGAAGAACCTTAGGGCAGTATTTTCCAACACAGCATAATACTCTCAAGGCACAGTAAATATCTTAGAAGTCTGGAAGTAGCCCATATATTCCCTTTCCTCCCATTTTGCCTTGAACCTTCAGCTCCAGAACAAGTCTCAAAGGAATCAATACATGAACACAACAGTTTTCAGCAAAGGAAGGAAGCCTGTGTATTTAAGCTGGCAATTTTAGCTATCCACATAGGCATTTGAAGTGGGCAGATATTCAAAACCCACATTAAGTGAGAAACTTGCTCCTAGGTAACTTCATGGAGCATCCATCTTTTGTGCCCTGCAATGACACCCGTGCAAGCAAAGCACTGAGTGGGTATCAGTGTGTAGGTTGCTGCTAAAATCCAGAGGGAAGTCTCCTGTACATTTCTCTTTTATTTTTGCCTCAGAAGGACAAAAAAGAGAGATGTAGTTGTGTTAGAATTCTTGGTGGTACATGTTAACATTCATTTTACAAATTCCTAAACCAAGGTATTTTTGTTGAATTTGTAGTGAGATAAAATAACTGCATCAAGCAGTCATTATCTGTGCTTACTCTCTGACCTCTGAAAGGTAAGTTTAAAATGTAGTATCACCTAGCATAACCTCAGGCTAGGTAAAAGGTGTTATACAGTAGTTGCAAAGTCCACATCAGCTGTGTTATAATGTTATCCAAATTTACAGCTTACTATGTGAGAGGAAAAAACACAGATTGAGCTAAAATGCAAAGTGTTGCAAAGAGTGTGAAACACCTCAGAAATCCCGTCTTCAGTATTAATCAGCATATATTGTTTCCACAACATTGCAGCTGCAGCTTTTCACTTCCTAATATGATAGGAAAAAATAAATCCTAACATCTGCTTGCAATGCTTAGCTGAAAGAGTCAGCTCCAAAAATGCTTTTAGAGTAACTGGCCTGTTTGGCAACAAATACAGAGATTTGGAACATTATTTCACTTCCCATCCCCATGTAAAGAAAGGGAAGAATATAAAGCATGTTTGAGGAAAGAATTAATCCAATTTTAAACACTAATATAATTTTATATGGTGAGCAAAGGAAAATGAATGGGGTAGAGACAATATTTTTCAATGCTCAAGAACAGGAAAGGGAGGAGAGGGAGAGGAAGATGGGGAAACCTAATTTCATCATGTTCATAAAAGCATCAAAACAGCTGTGCAGTGCTATCACTCTCTGGAAATGTTTTTGGGCACAGAAGAAAATTCCTTCAGTCAGATCTGAAGTCCGTGAAGAGTAAGGGAAAGCTCTCACAAGAGGCAGAACATACAGCACTAACTAACTCAGTAAAAGCTAAACATAATTAATTGTACTTCAGCTGGGAACTCCCGTCACCAAGCACTTTATGGGTGTCTTCCACACATGCTGCTACCACAAGGTTTCTGATATCTGGTATTAGGTGGAGCAACCATTCCTCCCTGTTGGAGTTTCTTGGAGTGTTTACTGTAGAGAAAATTGCTTGTATCACTACTAAGATTGTCTGACTTGAGCTAGCTTTTAAACTTGACAAATAACCCTTTGCAAAGACTGAAAGCCTTTATGTCAGCTACACATTTCAGGGCAGAGGTGAAAGGAAGGATTTAAAATTACAAGCAAAATATTCCTTATATATATATATTTATAGTGCCTAAGAAGGAGAATCTTTCCATGAGGAATAGTTTCCTCTGTTTCAGAAGCACATGGTGGAAGAACTTTGACACCACCAGGCTTTGGCAAAGGATGCAAGTGTTTGGTGTATGGCACTCTGTAAATGCGTCTTTACTGATCCACTGAGAACTCCTGAACTAGGAGTCCACTCAGATATATCCAAATTAAAGGCTTTGGTGTAAAGGGTGAAAATTATAACAGGTACATAGCTTTGATGCTCTGTTGATATCAAACAGCACAGTTCACTGACAAAGCAAGACAATCAGTGCTCAGAGCTTGGGTTCTTTTCCTCCTGAGTGTCTCTAGACCTGTCTCATGCACTAAACACCCATTAGAGATCAAAGCACGTCATCTGATTTAGTCTCTTTTGAGAGGAACACAGACCATGTGCTCTACAGTTTTCCTGTGATAAGAATAAAAACACAGTAAAGGGACAAAGCACTTTGAAGGCACAATTCTCATCCTAATTAAAACAATAATGGAGAAGCACTCTAGGTATGCTTTAATCTAGAGCCTGAACAAATGGAGGTCATTCTGTGCTTGTCTGCAGCAGTTCATCACCAAAATTCCTCAATAAAAGCCAGAATATCTTCCTGGCACTTTTCTTGGTTCTTCACATCCTGCAAAAGGCTGTCAAGGAGACTCTGGCATTTAGGCCATGTTACAGAGTTGATAGAACTCTTCCATTTTAAGGGAAAAAAATATTTGAGAAATCCTTGAGTTAATAAAATTGACATCTATTCAAATCATTGCAACTTTTTTTTCAGAATTTACAACAGGAATTTTTCAGAATTACGGTTTCAAGCAGAAGACAAGAGTTCTACAACAGGATGTGTGTTTTCTCACACGCTAGGGGTTTTAATGGCTGCTTTTTCTTTTTTGCTTTGCTTGTGTGTGTGGAGTACCACTGCTCAAAACAAATGACAAGAAACTCTGCAAGTTACTTCTCGATGCATTTAATTTGTTTTGTGTCCTAAGAGCCAGGGTATTATCAAGTGTGAGGTACGCATTGTAACAAGACCAAAAGCGATCCGGTTGGATCAGGTAAAAACAGGTTACAAAATATTAGGAAAAGAAACACTGAAAAATACAAATGATATCATCCAGTCACGCAGCAGTTGCAAATCCAAATTCTGAAACCCTTGAGAATCAGTCCCAGGAAAAGTTCACAGCCGCCCTTTCCAAAGAAGGATATTCCAGTTCTAGGAGACTAAGAGTGGAGGAACCTCCCACGCCAACCCTCTACTTGACCTTTGCTGCCTGAAAGGTAAATTGCATCCTTGGTGCACACACAGAGTTGTTCTGGGGAACGTTGCTTTTTCAGGACTTGTCGTTAGGAGGTTTCTTCTTGGCTTCCACATCCTTCTTAAAATCTTCTAGCTTCTTTGCAATGTTGGGAATCTTTAAAGACAAAACCAAACAATCAAACCCCACAAAAAATCCTACATGAGTTTCATCAGGAAAGACAATACCATACACACGGCACAAAATTCTATAAAGTTTAAACTGGTTTTTAAAAGGTATTTCCAGTATCTGTTACCTCGCACAGAGATTAAATCTAAGCAGTATCAGGCAAAGAGCAGATCAGAGCCCCTCACATGAGGCTTCATGAAATACTTAGATTACTAAGGCTGTAAGTCAGCCAGAGGTGACAGGAACAGGAGGAAGAAGAAAGATCACTTTACAGGAAATTTAGCAGGACCAGTCTGGCTGCCTGACTGAGAGAAGACAAACCGCCAAGCATAAGCAGATTTAAACACTGATGCACAGGCCTTCAAAGGGGAAATTAGATTGCCCTATACCGGTCATAACCCAAGAGAAAAGAGATGTTCAAGAGCATCAAACATGTTCTCAAGAAATTTATTAAGAAATATTTCTCCTGGTTCATCTGGTGGGAAACAAAATTCCTCACTGGGAAATTCTACTGCATTACAAATTGGCACCCTTTTGAAGGTGAATGAATTTACTGCTTGTGAGTTTCAAAACTTCAGCTTTCTCTTACAAATAAAACAATTTTGATAAAATAACCCAACAGTAAATTTTGATAACTTGAAATGAGAAAAAAAACCTGAAGCTCTTAATAGCAAAGAAAAAATTATGACTAGCTAAAACTGGGAAGAGATAATGTATGATTTTACAAGCTAACTGATTCAAACGAATTTAAAGAAAATTTTCCACTCTTAGCAGTGGGGGGGAAAAAAAAAAAGGGTTTTTACTTCATAGGTAACCTGACCACAGAGCAGAAGTTAATCTAAACAGAATGCAGTTCTCTTATTGAATGGTCTGAGGCTCACAGAACTATAAAACATAAATATAAATTCCCCTTACCTTCCTTTTCAGAATTGCGCTTTGTTTGAGCAAATGAAATTAAGAGCCCAGCTTGTAACACGCCTGACATTTAAACTAAACCAAGGAAACTCCACCACTGTCTGCAGAGCCCTCCATGTACTTATTACTAAGCACATTGTGTGTACAGCTGCAGAATTAGGACCTCATCATAACAAGCTTATATTAAATGTCATCTCAAACCAATCATCTTCAACACCAGCCATAAAATCTCTATGTCCATCCTGCAAGTCAGTGTTGGATTTCCAGGGAACCACTTCCAGCAAATCAAAAGCCTGAGTCCCCCTCTTGTGGCAATACCTTATCAGTGCTGCCAGAAAAGCACCATACAATGATTGCAATACATATTGATGCATCCCAATATATTCTTATGACTACGTTTCTGTAACACTGTAAAACATTGCACAGAAACACCAGCCTTTCATTAGTCCTTTTCCTGGAGTGGCTGACAGGAAAAATCACCAAAGTTTGTGCATAAACGAAGCGCAAAATGTAAGATTTTTTTTAAGTAAGAAGACTTCAATAATAAGTTAATAAGACATCAATACTGAAGATGAGAGGAAAGCAAAATATAAATGTCACCAAAGCCTCTACAACTTTGGTTTTTTTATTAAGGCTAATATAGATTGCATCAGAATTTAAAAAAAATTATATGTTAAATGTTATGAACTCCTCTAGCCAGAAAGTAAAGTGGCACTGCTCTTACAAGGGATTCTGCTGACTTGCCAGAAATTAAAAGCATGTTTTGAAGGCTCAGCTTGAAATCATCTTCCTTTGCCCTCTCACATTGAAAACTCTGTCAACTGAGAGCTAAAAAAAAGGAAAGCTCTCTTTCTTTTCTCACTGTGAGAAAAGAAGGAAAGAAAGATTGCAGGTCAATACACTTTTTGAAGCAGGAGAAAGTATTGCACTTTCAAAAAAAAGCTTGCAAAACTTATTCTCATTATAGGTCAGAAGAAAGATTTCACATGCTCTGAGGATTTTTTTTAACAGTTATACTGAGTGGAAGAAGACAGGCTATCCAAGACAGGAAAGCAATATTTTAATGCTGGTAAAATCCATAAGCAATTGAAAAACCTTTTCCGTTTCTCCTGTCTTTGCCTGTAGATGGCTGAGCTCTAGGACTGAGCAGAAGTTTGGGCTTTAAGTACTACACTACCACAGAGACGATGTTTTGGTTACACTTTTTGCAATTAAGGTTGGAAAAGACCTACAAGATCATAAAGTCCAACCTTTGAGCAATCACCACTTTGTCAACTAGATCACAGCAAAAGTGCCATGTCCAGTCATTCCTTGGACACCTCCCAGAGTGGCGACTCCATCACTTCCCTGTGCAGCCCACTCCAATGCCTGACCACTCCCTTCAGTGAGCTAATTCTTCCTGAAGAAGTCTGAGTTTAAATAATTTATTCTGTTTAAATAATATAAACCATGAAAATAAAGACTGATTCAATTCTAATGGAGGGCAAATAGCTGTACATTTTCAGTTCAGAACAAGTTTACCCCTGAGAATACCAAGATACTCACATCGTAGTTCTGAGCCAGATACATCCCAACTACGTTGCCAAGAGTAAAACCAAGCTAAAAGGAACAAAGGGAGAAGAGTCAACATCGTTCCATCAAAAGCTTATTGGCTAAAATAAAGAAAAAGGGACATTGTGAGGCATTTAATGAGTTTCAACTCCACTCCTACTTAATTTCCCATTTTTCATCCAGAGAGATGCAACTTTACCTATCTTCCTCACCAGAAACACCTTGCCATCATTTCCAAAATACCACAGAGCTTTGTTATTCAACCCACATTCACAAGATTCTTTGGATCAAGCTGTGTTCATCCTTGTGAGGTTCTCTAAACACCCACAAAGGCAGTAACTCCTAGAAAAAAGGGGGAGACAGCAGAAGGGACCCACATATCACAGAGCTCTTGGTCCATGCTGGGAAAGCCTAAAGCCATACCTCACTAGAACAATGCTCAGTGTTGGAAAGAGACACGCATGTGTTAGTATGAAGTAAAGAAAAACAACTCCACAACATGAACTTAAACTGATGTAAACCTGCTTTTCTCTTCTGCAGCAACAGCTGTGCATCTTCCAGACAAACCCTTGTGACCCCAAGAGATCAGTTCTCAGCTAAATCCACTCTGATCTAGGAGCTCCCCCAAGGCAGTACACTTGGTTGGAAGCTGGGCACAACCTCCTTTGACAGCTGGGCAAACTTATAGATGATGAAAGGTGTCCATAAAAATGCACTCTGGCAGCAGAGCCAAGAGCAAAACACAAGCACAGTTTCTGGCCCAAACCCTGTTTGCCAGCTGAGGAAAATCCTCAAGCATAAGAACACTTCTGGAGTGAAAGAAACTCCTCAAGCATAAGAACACTTCTGGAGTGAAAGAAACTCCTCTCTTCAAAGACATGTAATGAGATTCTCATTCAGCAACTTCTCAATATTCTACATTTTATTTTTGTTGTTACACTTCAAAATAAGTTTGCCCTATACCATGAAAGTTATTTAACTATTTTGAAAGGGGACACTACTAATACTGTGCTTTCATTCATTGCTAGTAGACAAAACACTCTTTGTGACAGTTGAGGCCAGTTCTATTTAAAAAAAATTGTTATTGGTCATGGTTACCGCTGTCAAAATAAGACTATATTAAGAAAAATAAAACCACTGTCCACAAAACAACTTTGCCATCACTTACTGACCAGACATCTTTTCCAGGCCCAAAGTGGCACAGAGCACAGCTCATCTTTTCTGTGATTCAGACTCCCTAAGCAGCACTGGTGAAAATCTAACTATAAAAAACTAAAATTGGATGAGAACTGTCGTATGAACTCTGACTGCAAGTTACTTCAGTATTTTCTTAAACAGATTTTTGGTCTTATTCCTTGTTTATAATCACTTTTTTAAGCTTAGCTTTAACAATTTAAGAATTATTTCTGTGTGTACTGCCCTGACTAGCATATGCTCTTGTAGTTTCAATTACCAGCTAAGTAGGTACTCTAGGAGATACTAACAAATAATGCACTGATGAAAACCAGACCTGTGATTTCTCTTAATTCAGAGCATCACTCTAAGCAGAGGAGAATTTCCTGTATCTTTTGCAGTGCCTGAGAAGCCACCTGGAAACACAAACCAGACCCTTGTTTATTAGCAGCGTTGTAGGCTTCTGCCCTAAAACCTCTCCAATATATGTCACATTCTGCTGTGAGATAACCCTTACTCAGCAGAGACAGTACTGAGATCAGTACTCCCTTAAAGTGTATTCCTTTATTGGAAAGTCCAGCACTGTATCCACCCAGTTACATTTATTTTTAGAGCTGACAAGTCAAGCAGTGGGGCAGAAAAAAATCACTACTTAAGACTTCAATTACATGGAAAGCAAAACACATAGCCAATGAAAATGGGCATATTCACTAAAAACAACAGGACTGATGAGGGTTCCAATTTCCAACATTCCCAGCATTTCAAGATGCATTGTAAATAAATGGCTTTTTTAAAGCTTAACTCTGGATTGCAAAAACACAAGGTTTGTGAGATTATTCCTTTATCTCTCTGCTACAGCCCTAACCAGGCAGAGCACGTCCAATCTACACCCAAGCAGGGAAGAAACCCAGAATTAGTATATCTTTTGTCTAACTTTCACACACTAATGAGAAGTCATAAATATAAAGTATTTTTATCTAGCAACAACAACAAAATAGCAGAAAGCAGTGGAGCTGATAAACACAGAAACTTTGAGAGAGGCTAACCATATTTAGCCTTACTGAAGGTTTCCATTGGAGTGCAGAGGGGATTATAAACAGATACAGAAATGACTGAGGCTTTTCATACTTGTTATTATGAAGCTGGGATGAAAAATAGGCCTTATTTATTTATTATATAAAAACAAGCAAGAATCTCCCAAGCTACAATAGGCCATTACTTCTTGCTTGGTATCAGAACCTGCTATAAAACTCATTAGCCAGCTGAATTATCTTGGCCCCAACGAAGGACAAAGTCTAATATTCAGTCTAATAATTCTGCTGTTCTTCGGGACAGCAATGAAACGCGATCCCTTGCATCAATTTCCATATATAAAAATCCACATCTCAAGCGGTACACTTTCAAGGGTGTACAAAATGGCAAGGGCTGACGCCCCTGCTCTCACCAAAGGAGAGAGGTAATTATGCTTACACAAAGAAATTTGAGCAGCCAGGGGAACATCACCGTGAGCAAGCAGAATCTCCAAGGCAAATTAAACGCACGACTCGGAGGAAAAACAAGCCGTGGAACTCCATTTTCAGAGCGGCTTTAAGGCACCGCTCTGCGAGAACAAGGGGGACGGGTGGGAAGGAGCGGAAGAAGGGAAGCCGCCCGAGGGGGAAGCCGCCCAAGGATAAGGCGCTGCCGGGGATCCAACACCGGGCGCTGACAGGGCCCGCGGGGTGGCCAGACACGGACACGGGGCCACAGGGGGGCCGGACACGGACACGGGGCCAAGGGGTGGCCGGACACGGACACGAGCCCCTGGGCTGGCCGGACACCGCGCCCTTCCTCCCTCGGCCTGGCAGCGGCCCCGCCGCCCCGCCGTGCCCTGCCATGCCGTGCCATGGCGGGGTCACAACGCCTCAGAGCCCGGAGCCTTACCAAGAACTGCAGCATGGCGCCCGCTGCCCGCGCTGCCGCCCCGCCCGACAGCCGGGGATGTCAGGCGGGCGGGCGGTGGCTGCTCCCCTTCCGGGCCCGCCTTCGCCGCCAGGACCGGCGGAAAGCTCCGGCCCGGCCCCCGGCCCGGCCCTGCCGCGCCCCGGCGTGAGGGGGAGCCACGACCGCGCCACTCCCGGCCGCTCCTGAGGGGCTGCACGGGGATGCCGAGCGGTGGTTGTTATTTGTTTGGGGGGTTTTGTTGTTGTTGGGGTTTTTTTTAGGTTGCATGAGTAGCTGTTCTTTGTGAATCACTTTGAGTTCAGCTTCTTTTAATGGCTTCACTTAATCCATTGAAATTTGGGCAGTAAATATCAATTAGGAAGATTTCTCCTGCTGCAAGCCACTAAGAGATTGCAGGCTTTATCGCAATTTGTTTCAAACCTCTNGCAGACAAGAAAACCCACAAAAGACCAACAAGCAAGCAAACAACAAAAAAACCCCCACACAGATATGTATATTTTTGAACTATTGGGAAGCTCTGCCCTGAAAGCAAGTTAACTCAGTTAGTTTCAGTTCGCCGAAAGCTCAAATGCTCCCTGTAATAGAAAACATGTGGCTTCTGCTTTTCTGGAGAAGGTACCTGGTGAAGTAAAGAAGTATCTCCTATCCACTTCTGAAAAAAATAGCACAGTAGGATACTAAGTAACTAAGATACTAAGATGCTACCTTTTTTTGTTCTGGTGATACCCTAGTAAGGATCCAGACTTGAGACCACTTTCTCCCGAATTTCAGGATTTCCAAGGCTGCTGCGTTGTTCTTCTCTCCCTGAACGAGAGCTGCCACCTGGAAATGACACAAAGATTTGGATGGATGTGGCACAAGAGCCAGGGCTGGGCTTCCTTGTCTTCTGGAATGACTGACTCTTCCAGGGGTCTCACAAATGAGCTGCATTCTGGAAAGAAGAACAAATGAACTGCTAATAACTATTTTCCTAACGCTGAAGCCTTCTCCATGTGTGCCGGATCAGAATACTGAGATAATATTAGACTCCAGCCTGAACACATGTCAGAAACAAGATGGGGCAAACAAGGCTTTTAGTAGCTATAATGCCTCCACAGTATCATCGCAGGGAGATAAGGTTCATAAAAAATGTTATTATGCTTAAGCTATGATGAATACAACATGTGTTAGGGAGTCTTGGCTCAACATTACTTTAGACAGTTATTTTCCTACATGCCATGAATATACTCTGTGACATTTAGCGGACTGCCAATTCTTTTTTTCCTTTAAAGTAAAACTATTCCATTTGCATCAGCCAATGCTGAATCATTTTGGGCGAAAGACTGTAGAGGGTGAGTACTGTGGATGGCATATGTTAGTGGAAGGAAGAGCTCAGTCTGGTAGTTATAATTGCAACTGTTATGCTTTTATACATGGGGGCATGGTGTGGGGAGAAGCTAAATAAAAAAAACCCCAAAACCAAAAAAACAAACAAACAAACAAAAAACCCAAACACCCCCCAAAAAACAAAACAAAACAAAACAAAAACAAAAAAACCAACCCAAACCTACTTTTTTTGCTGCTAGAGAAGACTTTCCCAATGTTGTCTACTGCATTCTGGTGTTCTGCAAGTACATTCAAGCCTCTAAGTCATGCAGAAAGCTTGTTTTTCAGGAAGTACTGGCTACTCAACATTATTCTCAATTGCTAAACCATATTTGAAGATGCATTCATGTTGATTTAATGTTGTTTTTATAGTACTTGTGCAGTATACCTGTACTCCCCTCTATGGAAAGTGAGAATACCATTTTTAAAGGATAACATTTAATTTAACCTGCTTTTACAGCAAGTTTGCTGAGTTATGAGCATACATGTTCTATATGTGAGGCCTAGTAGAAAAAAAAGGGTGTTCCCTCATGATATTGTAGGAATTGCTAACAAAGGAGAGTTTATATTCTGATATCCACATGACTCTGTGTGCCTGGACAAAATTTGCCCCAGTGTTAGAGAAATGGCTTACATTACTGCAGAGCCACTGTCTATAATATTTAAATTTATAATCAAAAGTTATGGAGATCAGAGGATATCTTTAATGACTAGAAGAGGGCAAATGTCAGACATATCTACAAGAAGAGCCCAAAAGAAGGCTCAGGAAACTAAAGACACATTAGTGTTTCTTCAAGCCCTGGGACAGGGATGGATCAACTCCTCCTAGAAACTATTACAAACCAAGTGGAGTAGGTGATTTTTCTGTATAGGCAGTAAATATGTTATTGTCAGATCTGAAAGCAGCATCAATAAAATATTTGATGTGAAAGCTTGTGATAACTTGTGATAACTGTATTGCAAATATTTGAGAGTTTATTTGAATAAAGCAGTAGTATTGATTTAGCCATTATGAGGCTGTAAGAAAGCAAGGTTAGTTGAGAGGAATAGGATTTTGGTATTCTAACCAGTATCCTAAGGAGAAATTATGAGTTTGCCATAGAAGCTCTTTCTCTGAAACGAAAAATATTTAAGTCACAGGATATAAAAACTAATTTTAAAAAGTATTCTTCTCGTACTTTCACAATAAATAATATACAACTTTGAATGTAAGTCCCGAGGATACATACATTTAACTGTCTTTTTAATACCACTCTTCATTTCTCATGTGTAGCTGGACAGGGAAGTGGAAGTCATACTTCCTTGAGCTAGAAATTTTGTAAAATAAACACCAGATGGAGCCAGAAAACCATCTAGTAAAATTTCTGTGAATGTTTTGTTTTGTCTGCCCATTTTCTTCGCTTTGCTTAATAAAGTATCTTGTATAATCTGTGATGCAGTTTCAAGGTTTCTGAGAAGTTGTAATTATTCAGGAATTTTTTGTCTTACCATAGAGACATGCACTATTATAGTACAAAATAGATACAGAATGTATTATGCACTTGACATGTATTGAACAATTGTAATTGTAATAAGAATTGAACAATATGTAATAATATTGTAATAATATGTAACAATATGTAATAAGAAATCAGAACTGCAGTACAGTTAGCTTGTCAAAAATTTAATAGAACTGAAGACCTTTCAATATACCAAGTGTAATTACCTGCCTCAAAAAAAAAATATATATATAGCCTTTGATCTCAAGTCTTTCCTGGTGCAGGTGTTTAGTGTTAATTAAAGTTTTTGAAAACATCTTTTCCATAACTTCCAGTGCCTTCCATCTCCTCATAGTGGCTGTATTCCAGTGGCCCTCTGGAGTTTTCAGATCAATAGCCTACTACATTTCAGACAGAAAAACAAAAGGCATCCCTGACTCACCGTGGGAGTCAAATTGTTTAAAGCCAAATTTTCAAATGCAGTATGACTAGAAGAGATAGTTGGTTTATGGTGGTTCATACTGACCCTCTCAAAGTCAATTTTGACACAGTGCAGTCTGGTAGCCAAAGCTGATTGTGTACACTGGAGTCTGCCTGGCTTTGTGTGAATACTTTGTCAGAGGCAGAGAGAGCAGCTCTCAGCCAACCTGCAGTGTGTGCTCTCCTCTGCTGCCCTGGAGAAAACAATCCTCAGCACCTGCTGGAACAGGGAGATGTCAGGCAGTACTGAGTGCACTCCAGAGCACTGCCTTCTCCTAAAAGGGCTCCACAGCAGAAAGAAGAAACTTTAGAGCACGAGAAATGTGGGCCCCAGGAGAAACAGAAGAGATAAACCTACAGAAGGTCTCTGAGCAGCAGGGCTGAAGGGTAGCACGAATCACAAGTTGGAGTTGAGGGGTCTGTCACACTCCCGGGGTGACACAATGATGCAGGACCCTGGCCTCACTTCAGTGAAGATTGTTTCTGCATTTCCAAGAAAATGGGAAAGTGGCCCTTATTCTCATGCCATGGTCTGATGATGGATGTTGAAATTCAATCCATTAATCTAAACACCTATGGCTTGTTCCTCTACAGTAACTCCACAAGTCCCTTGGCACAAGAGAAGAGAATCAGAGGGACTTGAGGAGTAGCCAGAAAACACAAAATACACGCAAAATTTTCTTTATGTGCAAAATAATAGCAATGGAATACTCCTACAACAAACCAACCATGAGAATTTGAAATATTTAATAAATAAATAAATTAGGAAAAAATCTTGAACCACATTTTTTTGTTACTTGTAGATGCATGAAACTGCATTTCCTGACCCTTTTAGCCATTCATTCCATCCTAGCATTGCAACTTAATTCTGCATTTCAACAAAAGGCCATCTGCAAACCCTACCCATGAGTTTATCATATACCTTGAAATTATCTCTCACAGTAATATGTATAGGCCTACAGATGGCTGTAATTTATCTGCTTAATATCTGACCACACATCTTAGTGCTTCTGGTTTTACCCATGTAAATGGCTCTGTTTTATTCTTTTTTTCTCCACTCCTTCAGTATATTTATATATATATAGGCAACTTGTATTTGTCTTGGACTCGTCTTTCAACTGTTTCATCATGAGGTCAGTCAGATGATGGTACAGGTTGGTCAGAGAGACTGTGCCACATCTGTCTTTCAGGTTTCTTTTTCTTTTAATGGAGGAAAGAGATTTTTCAGTCTTCAGATACAAAAATAAAGAAATAACTATCTATCCTGCCAGGAGAAATAGAAACCTGTTCAATATAAGTTTCAGTGTATAACAAAAGAAACACCTCAAACCCAAAAGACTGATAATTTTATTTATGGGCAGGGTAGCAGAGTGTCTTGAATGCAAATGAGTCCTGATTTTAAGTTTTTACCCTGAAGCTACATCTAGAAATATTCTTTAAATAATTCCTCCCCCAGCCAGTTGAGATGTTCCTATGAACACATGTCCCTGGGACTAGGAATTCAAAAATTGGAGGCTGAGTCAAGAAATAAATTATTGAGTAATGATACCTTTCAGCTCTAGCTGCTGGGCTGTGGCCTGACAAGGGCAATATATGAGAAGTAGACAATATAGAGGAACATATAATTCTCCAGTGACTCAAGGAGAGGCATAATTGCATGAGCAGAAAATAGATATGTAATGAATTCCACCCTGTGCCAGACCCACAGAGGGCATGAGTGCCAGTCATGCAGATTTAACTGGCCTTTCAAGCTGTAGCTGTGCATACAGCTGTGGGAGCTCCTGGTTCTGCTCCTCACATTCTGGTTTAGAGACAATCACCACAATCACATCAGGTGTGAGACATCGGGGAAATAGTCCCATCACTCTTAGGATGACAGCAATCACCAGCACACCAGTTTTCTGAAATTGTTTCTCAGAACAGCACTAGAGCTTTTTAAGAACTCAGACCCTATCAAAAGTGCAGAAAAATGAGCAAAGAAAACCTATTAATAGCTAAGCTTTCTTGCTGCAGTTAAGGCCCTGAGTGCACCCACAGGCTCTACAGCCTTGACTACCACCCTGGGCTGTGAGACAGAGCTGGGAGAAACCCCACTGGGGACCCCTGTGCCTTGGATCTGAGCTTGCTTCCTGCTGCTAAGGCGTTGCTGGCTACTAAAACAATAAAACATAGCAGTGGTATCAGCTGATGGCTGAAGATGCACAATCTTTCTTTCACATGTGTTCAAGAGTCATCCAAAACTTCTGGAGCTGCACACAAGTAAAACACACTCAAAGGAAACATCATACAGGAATTTCAGAGTGATGATCAGTAGATGGTGCTCTTTTCTCAAGTAAGAATGTAAGAAATATTTTCAAATTATCAAAAATATTATCAACATCTTTCATTTTTTTTTATTCCGGAATTAGGTAATATTTATTAAGAATTGTTTCAAATGCTTTTTTCCTTCCAAAAGTCACTCCAGATTTTCCCTAGATAGATTTTCATAAGAAACAGAGAGACACTGGTTTAACTGACCCACTTCATTAAACTTGGTGGAATAATCTAATTGTGATGTTGCACTTTAAAAAGCAGCCCTTCAAAAAGAATAAGATTATCTGTCCAGATTTTAATTAGCTCTCGTCTTTCTATGATGAGATTGTCTGTTCTGCTTTTTATGAAAACATAATGAAACAAAACCAACCTGTCACCCCCAAAATCCAAAGCCCCTTGAACTGCCTGGTGTTATTTTCTTAGACATTTCTTCAGTTAATTAAAATAATCTGAATGAATATAGAGATCAACTAAAGGGTGACCTGTTCTCCTTACAGTAATAATGTCAAAAAGAAGAGATGTTTTTAAAAAAAGCCCCAGATCTTGAAGAAACTTCCAGGTATGCACCAAGAAGTTCAGGTGACAAGTCACAAATGTCATGCCTTGGCAGGACTGTGGCTCTAAATATTCAATTATTCTCTGACACAAGAAAATCCACACTGGTGCTTTCTGCTGAGCCCTGTTCATATTTCTTTTTAGTCTTCAGTGCAAATAATAACCTGCATACATCACACAGAATTGAGAAACCCCACTTACTTGATTACAGTTATTTGGTATTCACTCACTTTCTGTTTTTCTTTGGTGACTGTCATACTCACTGGCAAGCAGAGTTCATATGCTTCCAGTTACCAAGTTACCAAGAAATTTTGTGCTGCCATTTCCCAAGTTTCCACCATTGTACAAGACAAACCATTAAAGTAAATCTGGAAAGCATAACTTCTATGAATGCTCTTTGGCAGCCCTGCCCCTGACTGCTGTGCCTGTGGGTGCTTCTATTGAGGAATTACAGCATCTCAAGCCTTCTGCTGGCTTTGGGGTTTGGGCTAGGTAATTTAAAGAGCCCGAGAAGGATTTAGAGTTTCAAATGGTATTAAACCCCATGCTTCATTTGACAGCTGCCTTTGCAGAATGGAATATTTACAAGAATTTAATAAAACCAAAAGAAAATTCTGGAACTCATGCTGTGTACATATTTTTTCTTGCAATAACTTTTTGAAGTGTTTGAATGAATCTTCTGTTTAGGCCAATGTTGTGTTAGAGGATGCATGCAAAACACTGTGATTTCATACAGCTAAAGTCAAGGATATTGTAAGATGTGAGATTTTAGCCTAAGATTTTATTTTTTTTAAAACAAGATTGGTGAGTCTGTGCTTTGTACTTGTCTGTAATATGTAATTCAGAACAGGTAATTTCCTTCTGTTTCAGTAACTGAGTGCTCCCTCTTTCATGGGTTCATTTAAATGCAGACAATGAGATCCTTTACCTCAATAGCACAATTCTTTTAGATGGATGATAGATATGTCTCTGTTATACTTGGGAACATTGAGGCTGCAAAGGTGTAAATTTCATGGATGAGGAAATGTGATAGACTTAGTGGCCTATCTCCAAATTATGAAAAGCACTGGGGGTTTAAGGCCTAATTTACAAAAGGACTAATGTAATGCCTTGTCTTCTTAAAGGTTACTGAAGTAGAAAACTGAGATGATCCAGCTGACTCTAACTTCTTTCTGGTAGTGTGTTAAGAAACAGCAAGGCAAGTTCATGCTTTCCATGAACAGACATTGTTAATTGCACTGTCAAATTTATCTGCTATTAAAATAAAACACCGTGTTCATGTGTGTCATGTGCATTTTGTATATAATCACATATTTATCTTAGAGTGGTTTAAAAGTCTAAATTAAATGAAACAACACAATCTGATGATTATGAATTGAAAGAATTTTCACTCTCAAGGAAGGATTTTAAAGACATCTATATTTTTTGTTCAAGTTAAAGCATCCATTTCTGTTGACATTTAATTTCTGAATGGGAGAGTTTTGAGTAAGCTTAGGGAAGAATTGCTATGTGTATTTGGTTTGATGATTTTGTCCTAAGATCTTTATGAAGTGCTATCGGGTTATAAAACATGCACTAGATCTTGCAAGTTCTTGTCCTGATATTCCTGATCCCTTTTAACTACTATAGACCAAAACTAGCATATACATTCTCACTCTGATAATATATTCTCAAAGTGAATGTATTATTCTCCTTTAACATGGGAGAAAAACATAGAGAAAAACAAATGCTCCACTTTCACCTCAAACATTTAATATTGCTCCTGGTCTTCAACAACGTGTACAGCCAGATGCTCTTAATCTTGTCCTGCAGGCACTCCTCACCTGTCAGTGCTCAGTATCTACTAAGGGGTACTGGGTATTTCAGTCCTTTCTTTTTTTGCTAATTTCACAGGTTTTTTTCAGGAAATCACAATATGCCCTGCTTTTTTCCAGTTCAGAACTCCTTCAGAATTTTGTTTACAAATGCTTTCTCAATATTTCTTATTCCATGGAAGCAAAAGTTGTTCTTCAGATAAAAAGATCTCTACTTCTCAAGAAGTATCTTAATATGCTGATGGTAGTTGCAAGTTCTTTTCACATTAGTTCATGTCTTGCTACTTAGGTCGAAGTAACGTGGTTCTGGCAACATCCATTTTAGAGTGTATATTAAAAAACAATGTGATAGGTAATGAGCATGAGGTTACAGACTTGAATAACAGGTATCAAATGGATGCTTCTGTTGCCTTAGTAACCATTTCTTCCCCACTGAGAATTTAATTTAACCCCTCTGAAATGTAAATTTAACCCACAATATTTCCCGGTAATAGTCAAGGGAAACATTTCTGAGAGCCTGAAAGAAATTGCTGGAAAAAACAGTGGCTATTTTGTAATATTATAGCAAAGCTTTGGCTCAGCTCCCTGTTCACCTCTTACATGACCTAAGCACAGGACAGTTTCCCACACCCTTTTTGTTTAATATGCATATAAGATTCCAAAGCTTCATAAAAATTCACTGTACATCTGAGGATGACTTTATGTAGAAGTCCACAGATAAACAAACTTTGTATAGAAGTTACTGATTCTGTTTAGCAAAGTGTTTAACAAAATGAGAAAGATGATATTCTTTTCTCCCTCTCGTGCCTTATTTCATAAGTGCCCAGGCAATTATCCTTGCAGCTCATTCCAGAAGCTGCCTCTAATTATTATAGTTACATCTGCTGAGGCATGAAAAGAATTATGTCAAAGCTTAAAGTAAAAAAAGCCAAAGAACTAAAGTGTTAAGCTATAGCTGGAGCTGGTTCTGTACTCAGGGAATTTTGCACAATGCACTGTCAAATCTTAAAGATATAAAAGGAGAAAGGGAATCAAACTGCTTTCCCTTCATGTCCTCTTGAACTGCCCCCTAAAAGACCTGATATCGGATGAGTTCCTACAGTAAGAATTTGTGCTGGCATTGCTCAGGGATATGAGGAGGTGTGATCCCTGAGCAACAGACCTGGGCCAGCAGAGAAACCTTGGTAAGAAGCAGTTATAGAAAGGAAAACACACTTCAGTATGTTGCAGGATGCACTATATGAAATGCATCTTCTGAGCTGTTTTAGCAATCAGAGCCCTTCACATCATTATACTCTGGAGTCAATGAGCCTCACTAGACACTCTCCTTTTGTTTAGATTTTACCAGATGTGTATCTTTTTTTCTTTTTTTTCATTTCAATATTTTATTTTGCTGTTTCAAAAGTTTCATTTTTCTTCTGTCTAAAACAGCCAGAAAAACACAGCTGTGTCATGCCACGTGGCCCTGGTAAGACTCTTCATGTGCAGCAACATACCAAACAAGATCATTTGGAATGGTCTATTGAGCTGATGGGCTGGACTTTGGGCAGGAATGCTTAAACACAGTCCCCAGAGAGGCTTTGGACTTCTTTGTATGAGGAAGGGTGCCTGCTGAGAAAAAAACATTGTAAGAATGAAATGAAAGCTTAAGGGACTGTGTAGGAGCAGAACTGCACAAAGGGAATGTTGTGATGTGCATTTTATCTTTACCAAAGTTCTGTGTGCTTTTGTTCTTTGTTTTATAATGGTTTGTCCCTGTACCCCATGTTAAAACTCCTTTGGTTTTTCCTTAGTTATGGGTCCTGTCCATCACTGTGCAACCCCGCCCAGAAGCCTGGGAAATTCTGGCGGGGCTGTGGGGTGATTCGGCAAGTTCTCTGTTCCCCTCCTCCTTTTATCTATAGAATTGTATTGCTAATTGTCCTTTGTCCTGGGTTACTCCCCCCCTCACTGGGATCGGTTCTAGATTGTCCCCTGCTCTGTCGGCACCCTCTGTACTTAAACTGAAACCCAGAGGAAAAAGCTCACTTCTATGTGGCCCTCTGGGAGAAATAAAACCCCAGTTGAAACCCACGTGGGAGTCCTTTCTTATTCCATGCCAAAGCCACATTTCTGCCTGAGGCCAGGACCCACAAGATGGGAAAGGTCCCTGAGGCCAGGACCCACAAGATGGGAAAGGAACCCTGAATGCGGGTTCGGTAAACGAGCCAGCCGGCAGCAGCTCCGAACCCCCGCAAGGGAAGAAGCACAACTGAAAAGGTCTCCTCAATCCTGATACTCCTTAATCTTTTTGTGTACTATAGAATTATTTTGCATGCAGTATCTTATTTATGAGGTAAATGCCTCAGGACAAATGAAATGATTTTCAAAGTCCCATCCCACCTCAAATAAAAGGGCTGATAAGAAACAGAAGAAAAAGTATTGAATTATGCAAGTAAGTTTTATTTGGAAAAAAAAATTTTGGTGCTGTTTATATATTATCCTTGACTTTAATACCAGTTAAGCATTTTTTTCCCCATCATTTTCTCCATGCCCTCTGCCCGAGGATCCCAGACAGTTTGTCCTGACATTTCTACCTCTGTTTCTACCTCCTTCTAGGTACAGGTTAAGGCCTAAAGCTCAGAAACTCTGAGAAAGGCCTTTGCTGCAAAACCCAGACTGCAGACAAGGTAAAATAAGCATGTTCTTCCCTAGTATTTGAATATGTTATTTGAAGAAAAACAATAAACTAGATACAACATTACAAGGTGCCATTGCAATACTTCCTTTGCACAGATGACAGTAATGCTGTCCTTTTTGTGGACAAAAATTTGTTCTTTTTGTGGCCCTTCATTTCTTTCTTCCAGCACACCCATGCAACATTGCACTTAGAATGGAAGCAGGAAAAACTATTCTGAGGAACTCAGACGTCTCATCCTGAACTTCAATCTGTGTCCCATTTCTTGAATTGTATGGTGAAATAATGGGATGCAGGGAGTGCAAAAGCTGCTGCTTAATCTTAATTTCTTGGGAAAATTCAGTATTAGAAAGAAGGCCTACTTTATGCATGTATTCTCATCTCAATCTTTTTCCATTCCATATGTTGCAAATATGAAAAGTTATTCACCTTTGTTGTGTTGTTAGTAGCAGAATTTGAAAATGTTTTTGTGTCTGACTGTGCATATGTTGGCTGTTGGGTGTTATTCAGATTCTTTTCTGCTTTGAGAGAGGTGTATGGAAACATTAAAAACAGTACCAAAACCCATCCTACAATAAAGCTTTTGATGGGCATGAAGATCCTGAGGCCATCCAGGCAGGTAGCTGTTCAGGGCCTGCTGGACTGGGAGTGTGAAAAGGATTATGTGAACAGGCTTTTAGACCCAGAGAGAGAAAGTTTCTTTTCTCTCTTCTTTCCCCTTGTGTTTCTGAGATTCACATGAAAGTTTGGAATACTGGAAATGCTGTGAAGAAAGCAATGCTAAAGGGTACAAATGTAGCTGTCACAGATGCACTGGAAACTCCCATTATGGATCCCTGAATTCCTTGGGGTAATGAAACCTTTCTGTGTTCTCTGTGCAAGTGGTGTGATCTTATAAGGCTCCTAAACTGTAATACAATGCAGTAGGAAAGAAAAGATAAGTTCAATGAAAAGCAGTGTGCTGAGTAGGAGGTAAAAACCCTGACACTGACACAGTGAAATCAAACTCATGGCTATTATTTTAATCAACTCACACTAGTGAGAAATAGCTGTAAATGTTTTTCAGTCCATTAACATGAATTTTTTTTTTCACCAGCAGATCTCAATACAGTCCATGACTAAGTCAGTGTGATTGGCATAATTTTGGAAATGAAGAAATTGAGGTATAGAGAGGTAACATGAGAGAGAGTTTGATGCAAGGTCACCCATCTGTCTGACAGTACCACAGTGAAAACAATCCAGGAATCTGTAGACTGAATCCAACATTTTCTGCAATATTATCTTGCTGAAAGTGTGCTGGGGGTGATATTTGGCATGTAGATGCTTACATATCTATTCACAAACTCTTATACTAGCAGATATTCTAGAAATAACTGGAAGTATAATTCTGTACCACCCCATACTAGTAATCACCAGGAGGGCATCAAGCACATCTTATCAGAGTGCAGAATAATCTCACCTCTAACCACTTTCACCTTTTCAATCCATTAAGAGGCCCATCTCTGTTGTGCCTTCCAAATTTTTTTTTCAAGAGACCCTACTGATCTAACATGTATTGATCTGGGCTTGTCTTCTGAATTACTAATTTGTTTATATGCTCCTAAATGGCTCTAGCAGTGCTTCTGCCAGGATTCTGGCAGAATCTGAAATAGATAAACAAACGTGGAACTTTTATCGTTTTTATAATAATATTTGATTACTGTTCCATCATGGTTTTACAAAATACTTCAATGTAGTAAATGACAGTAAAGCACCTGCCTTTGGGTACATAGGCTACTTTTATAAATGCTGCAATTTATCATTTCAGTGAAGCCATTTAAGCAAGCTGAAGTTATCCTACCTAAAATTGTCCCAAGGAAACAATGGGATCTACTTTTTATTTAAAAGGTACATCTGCATTATCACAGACCCTGAATATTAAAGTCGTATTGTCTATTATAAAAAAATAATAACTTAGCAAGTATAAATTGCAAGCCATCATGAGAAATAAATCAAATTTTTCTTATTTTCTCTGCTATGTTTATCATGTACTTAATTTGTTGTGATGCTGTTCTGATCCTCTGTTATTTTAAGAATCAGAAATGATTAGAAATTTGCTAGCAGTATTTTGACTAGAAATCCCCTTTTTGTACACTTTCTTTGGATATTTGTTTATGTTTTCATAGGAAATGGTAATATAATGGTTCCATATTACTGTGGGTGTTAGTCTCGGTGTAACTTGTCAGAAACTTCTTCCTTGAGATTGCTGTTATAGAAATTTTCAAGATGAAGTATTATAAAAATATCATAAAATCATAGAATGGTTTGGGTTGGAAAAGACCCTAAATGTTGTCTAGTTCCAACCCGTCCTTGACATGGGCAAGGACACCTTTCACTCTTCCAGGTTACTCAGAGCTCCATCCACCCTATCCTTAAACACTTCCAGAGGTGGGCCATCCACAGCTTCTCTGGACAACCTGTTCCAGTACACAGAAAATGCAGTTCTCAGAGGGTAAATATGATCCTAATAACTACTGGGGATACTACTAAGTTACATCACCAGAAACTGTGATTTCTAAAGCCACCATTGGGCTGTCAGATGAAGACTGGGGACTTTCAACCATGCAAGTCTGTATATTCCTGGTGGTGGAGATGACCACTTCCTTCTGCAGCAGGTGGCTGAGTCTGGGGTTGGATATGGATGCAAGAAAAGGGCTGAGCCTACTGGAAGCCACTCAGTTTGCCCTCTTTTGCAGCCTTTTTCCTTAGGGATCTGCTAAATTCCAACTCAATTCATTGTAGCTTGCCCATCTGTACTCTCGAGAGAAAAAACCCTCTTCATTTCCATTCTGAACCAATAACTTGCATGCTCCCTCTTGGTCTGCAATCCATCTCAGCGGGCTTATTATCATCCACTGTCCAACACAAAGGAGTTTGCATCTAAGTGTCGAGTTTTCAACTCAGGAAACCCAGGAGAAAAGTTCCAGTGGCAGAGAGAGAGCGGCTTTTTCTTAATCTTCCATGCCATCTTTGGATCTGTTTGATTACGTCTCCATTTCATCTTTTGGTAACAGTCTGTAATGTTCCTCTCTGGCACATGTTTTGGATGTTTCAAAAGCAGAGGGAAGAGATGGACAACTTTTTAACCACAAAAGTGAATTTTTTTCTCTCACTACAAGAGCAGCAAGCCAGTCAAGGAAGCACTTGAGAAGCTAAAAAACACCAAGGAATGTTCTCCTCTTTCTTGCATAGAGTAAGAGCTGCACTTCTGAGGACTGGAAAAGAACAAAGTCTCTGTGCAGAGCCTGGGCACAGTGGGAAAGATTCACAGATGCCTCCTTCCTACTGCACTGACTTTGTGAAATTAAAGCACACGGTGTATGTAAGTTGATACCTAAGATATTGCATTTATGAAATTACATTTATATAAGCATTTAAATGCTCTTTTTCCCACTGTAGTGTTGGAGTTATTGATTACGAGCTAGAATATTAATTCTGTTGCTTTCCCAGCATAAAGAGAAATGTGGAAATGTGGATACATCCATGAGGCTTCTTCTGTTTTGCTGGTAACTCAGAATGCCCCCAGGAACTGTAAAAATGCCGAGGACATCTCAGCTCTGAAAAAACAGAGAACATAAAGGTATCAGCTCCCCTGTGCACACTATTTTTCAAGCCTTTGGATGTGAGAGACTGATGTTTTACCAGATTTCCCTATGGCCAAAATTTACCTAGACAATGCTTCATTTGGTCTTATGGATATCTCACAATTTACTGAGCCTCCTGGGTGTCCAACTGAGTTCACATGTGCCTGTCTGCCATCTGCCAATAGTGGTTCATCTATAAAACACACCCTGCCAGTAAATGGACAAAAACAAGTAGAGTCAAGAGACTTGACCACAGAAGACTACTCCTCATTACAACAAACTGTCTGAAGGCCCCGACAATTTGTTTCATTACAAGCCTTGCTGATGCAGACAGACCTTAACAATATTCTGCCAATGATCCACTGTGGAGTAGCAGTTATCATGCACTTTTCATTTAGAGTTGTTTTTCTTTCACATTTTTTTCTCTAGGTTTTCTCTTAAGACAAAGTTAAAAGGCACATTTCAATCTACCAGGCTGATCTTGTTAAGCTCATGCACTGAATTCCCATGGGGGGAAAAAAAACCAACAAAACTTTCTACTGGAAAGGGGAAAAGAAAACTCTCCGCTCCAATTATGTTGATCAAGAATCTGTTTAATCAGGAAGGGAAGGAAGGGCTAAGTGGAATTAACAGAGGAGAAAAAACCCCTATTTTATTGTTTATATTTGAGTGAGTGCACCTGATATCTTGCACTCCAGGGACCTTGCTGTCAATAAAAATATACCACCAAATACTGTTAAAGAATGGTACAGCAGCATTTCCTCTTTCTTAGGAAGCAGGAAATATATTAAAATATATGTCAGAATTATACAGTCATAGCAAATAGAGCTGAAAGAGATCCTATTTAATCATCAGTCTCATACAGGCACCTCATGCCTAAAATATACCTGGCAGACATCTGGAAAACCTTGAGAAGTGGACATCCCACAGCTTTTTTGGACTAACAATTCCTTGTCTTTAGTATTAATCTCTTGTAAGAAAGTGCACACATTTTCCTGAAGTCCTGCCCTGTTCTACCAAAACCCAGCCTTTTACAGTACCACTGCAAGCTGCTGTAGAGCACTGGAGTTGGCCCTGACAGTGTCTCTCTTTCCTTTTTTATGCAGTATTACCCTATTCAAATAGGTCTGATGGCAGCTGTTGCTAAGCAGAGCCTAAAGAAATAGACGCTTTCTCAGACATTTGTCTCAGGTACTGGACTCTGCCCATTAACGAGTGTGGGTGCAAGAAGGAGGAACAGAAAACGAAGCTGAGAGAGGAGCAGATACAACACCTGTAAGATATTGGTGTGCTCTGGCATTGGGTGCACAAGTTCTGCTGCTTTTCCTCTGAGTTGTGTGGCAGGAGCAATGAGAAGTGATGGCATACAGGGTAAGTAGGGTTGATGAAGTCTGAGAGGCCATGAAGCTTTCATGTGCTGCTAACCAGCAATTTGGTGAAATGCCTGTTTTCCCCTCCTTTTTAGTACAGCAGTTGCCACCATGTACCCTTACTACCAGGAGGACAGGGACAGTAGCTGGGCCCTCCTGGATGCACACAGCTTCAAATATGCCCTTGGCAATTTATTTTCAAATACAGTCAGAAGTACATGGAATTGTGGGGTTTATGTAGTTTTGGCTTGGGGTTTTGTTTGGTTGGTTGTTTTTTTTTGTTTGTTTGTTTGTTNGTTTTTTTGTTCCTGTTGTTTTTTGTGGGTGTTTTTTTTGAGGGGGGGAGGGGGGTGGCTTTGTTTGTTTGTTGTTGGGTTTTTTTTTTTAATTCTTTTTTCCTTTACCTATGGAGTAACATGTCAAGTAGCAGCACATAATACCACATTGTTTCCTTCATTCCATCTGGTACCTGGAGCTTTGGGGTTGTACCCTGCAGAAATCCAGACACTCTCCTGGCGATGCTTACATTCATATAATCTAGAAAAAAAAGACTTTATTGGAGTTTAATGTCTAGCATCCAATGATATTTGGGTGTGATTTTTACAAAAAACAAAACTACTTCCATAATTGTATTCCTGGTTCTTGAAAATATATCTGCTGCGTATTTTTAGCACAAGTTTACTTTCACCCAAAACCAGTTTAAAATATTTTACTGCTGAATTTGGATAATGATATGTTAGATCTTTTAGCAGAAAATGAACCTATTTCTAATTTAAATTAGGTTTTAAATAGGTTTTAAAATAGGTTTTAAATAGATTTTAAAAAAGCAGATCACTTCAGATACTGTTGGGAAAACCTACCATTTTATGGAACTGAAAATTCAGCCACAACTGGTAAAATCAAGAATTCCATTTCTGCATAGTGGGCAGGAGAAATCAAGTGACTCCAAGCAGTTTGTTTGCTTGACTGAGGAGGGAGTTTTAAAAATGGCATTGGGGCCTAGGAGCACAGAGACACTTCCTGATGCGGTGCTCTTCCAAACACAATCTCTCCTCGGCAAACATGGCCTGTGGGGACAACACATCTCATATCAAAATTGCCAGGCAAGTCACAGGGTGTCCCTGGCATCATGATAAGGACTCTGCTTTGTTCTCTTTATTTATGCAAAATGTCCATAGGAGCAGAAGCAGTTTGGTTGGGAGTGTGTTCTCCTTTGCACAGTAGGTGGGTTTGCTGAGGAAAGGGAAGGAATTAAGCTTGCTGGGAGCTCTGTGCTGCTCTATACAGGATGAAAGTAAGGGTTTGGCTGTGCCCTTGTACATCACCCTCCTTCCTTCTGCCCTGACTCCGCCAGGCCAGCTGCAGCAAGTTTTATTATCCAGCAATGCTCATTGCTGAGGATTGTGATGCTAACACTGTATTAATAAGGCCATAATAGGTAAAATCTGCAGGCAGAGGGATAGACAGTGTCCTCCTCCCTTTTTAAAGAGCGTCCACAGCTCTCACCTCATCCCTAGTGGAGAGGAAAACATCTCCCTTAGTTTTTCAATCTACTTTTGAACACAGTGCTGGGGCAGGGTGAGTTTGCCCTCTTTAAGGGACAGATAAGGGGCAGAGAAATGCACATCCCTAAGTAATGCTTCTCTGTGAAGGGATGCAATCTGAAGCAAACTGAAGAGGCAAGAAGATGATTTTAGACAGCACCCTTGCTAGAGCAACATATTTATCTATTTATCATTTTAGGCTTTGTTTATAAACATGCTGGCTATATCGGTAAATATTTAAAATAGTTCAGTTGGTGGTAGACATGGGAAGGGGATCCAAGCAGGGATTCTGGGCATTTTCCTTGCAGTTCCTTCTGACATGTCAGTTCAGAGCAGCTGGTAACATAGCGACAGGCTGCAGCACTTCATTATCACCACAATCTGCTACCTTTTTAACACAGTATCTGACATTTCAGTCAGACAGAGATCTGCATCCTTAAGCTGGCAGGAACTTTATGCCTTGCACTTGAGAACATCGCCTTGCTGGGTGTTGGGACGAGGCAGGGCACAGGCTGTCAGTGTTTATCTGGATATGCCAAAGTATGGTGAAAGGTGATTCATTCAGGTGAAAGGCAAAAAATGTAAATACTAAAGGACAATTGCCAACAAGATCCAAACCGTCCTCTGCCATCTGGCAAAAACATTTCCCTGTTATGCAGTTTCCAGCAAGGGCTCACACAAGTGTTTATTTGAGAAGAGAAAACCCAGTGTCACTTGAACTTTGCTGGCAGAGCTGAGGTACCCAGTGGGGCAGGTGCTGGTGTTGCCTGTGCCATGAGGTTATAGGGAAGATGCCAACACTGGAAGTGGTGTGGGCACAGGGTTGCAACTGTGTTAGCCAGGCAAGAGGCACAGGCAGGACTGTACTTTTGGGATTGCAGTGCGGGGAAAATTGGAGCTTGTAAAGTTCTGGCTTAAAAGAAATCTGAGCCACCCCTAAGTCTTTTCCTTAGGTATGATAGAGATTTATTATTTCAGACCTGCCTTCTTTAGTATGGCTTTGTGTGGCTTATCTTGACTGTTCTGTTTTGCTCTGCCTACTTGGGAATCTACTATCAGAAAACCTAAATAAATGGCAGAAGTGGAAAAGTGTAATATCTATTGTTTATTTGAACCTCTGCATCTCAAGATCCATTAAAAAGTCAGACCTGGAAAGCAGATGTAACCAATATTAATTTTCCAGATGAGTAAACTGAGGCACAAGCAGTTACTGTCCATGTACAGGCTTTCCTACCTTTACTGGGTAGCAGAGTTTCTCACAGGAAGACTGTGAAATTTACATATTACATGAAAAAGATGCACAAAAATTACAGGATTTGACTGCAAATAAGTAACCTAATTTTGAGATCAGAAAGCTCTGTTTTGCTGAATTTTTGCTTTGCCCCTTTAACAACACTGGCAAACCTCATGTCTCTTGTTACAGCCCATTGAGATTTCGGTCAGGGGTACCAGCATGACTGAGAACTTTAAATGCTGTGTTAGATGCTGATCAGCAGAAGGGTTGCTCTGTTTGCCCCACAGCTACACAGGAGTAATGTGTGAAATCCTGATTGTTTGTAACGCTTTCTGTGTTATCCGACTTGAAAGACTAGATAAGCTTTTGTTAATATTTCAGCAAAATTTATATCTTTAAAAAATCTGTGATCAAAGCTTAAAATCATCTCATTTGATCTAAGCTGACTTAACAGGTAGAAGTAGAATAAGGGAACGATTTTCAGTACTCTCCATTTTATCTTGGCTGAAATAGTTTTCCTCAATAATTCATGCTCTACAACATCCATAATCTTTCTTTTATTATGGCTAGACTGTTCGCTTTAATACTAGGTTTAAAATGTCACGTAGGATAACTATGGGGGTTCTGTGAAACTGAATTGTTAACAGCACTTTTCTGCTTTGTAATTCACTTAAACCATAGGCTGATTATGAAACTAAAAGCGTGTGACCCTTTAAGTTATACTAACACATTATGATTGTTGCAGTGAAAAGAAAGGTGAAATCTTTTTCTTGTCAAAGAGAAGCAAGTATGTAAAACACAATCCTGGTCTGATTTGTGAGCAGTGTTTAGCACAGTGATTTAGTGGAAACTTTATGAAAGCTCCCCAGTAATTTGGGACAATTATCTTATTTTTTAAAAGCAATCAGAACCTGTGAAAGCCTAATACTCATTGCGAATCAGGGAGACTTGAACTTCTAAGTGTCTAAAGCCTTTTGGAAAACATTATTCAATTCTCAGAAGCCTGTTTTTTCTTCTAAAACTCTCTGTTGAAATTCAGGGGTTTTGTTTGGGGTTTTTTAAATGTATTAAACTTCCTTAACACCAACACAAGTTTGCCTTACAGGGTCTTTCACTACTGAGTGAGTGTATGTGGGAAATATGTAGGATTCCATGCTATACCAAAACATGTCATGCATCACCTGGGAAAGACTGAACTTGCTCACTGAAGTTCACTGCCTGAGAATAATAAAGTAATAAAATACCAAGAGAGAATGCTGAGCATGCATTAATTGATCCAACACACTTGCCCAGTGGAGGGCTGGCAAACACCAGTAGGCAACACCTGTGGTCAAGGAAGGGCATCACACAGTGAGAATGTACTTGGGAATCATCCAAATGATGTTTCTAGAAGCATTGAACATGCGTTTCATAGTGCTTGGAAGTCACCGGTGTGCTGGAGGTCTGACAGAGCTGTCAGTCAGCTAGGAAATATCAGGGGACTCCAGAGGGCAGGCACATGAAGAGTTTTGAATTCCAGATTACGGTCACCAGAGCTGCAAGGCAGATCAAGTTTGCTGTGCAAAACCAGGTCCTACTCTTTGTTACATTGTGTAACGGAAGTTGATTGACAAATATCATCAAAGGATATGAAACAAACACTTAAGCAGCTGAAGATCTTCAGTGCTAAGGTCATTTTCCGTTATTTTGCTTGATCAGGATGAGGGGAAAGGGATTTGTCACCATTATGGCACTAGAGTGTGCAGTTCTTTGCTGAGACCACTCTTGACTTTGCACCTCATTTTATAGCAGCTCTTTCCCTGACAAGAAGTCCTTGCTGAGTGTATTGGTTTACCCCCCCCGGCAATTAAGCCCCACACAGCTGCTCACTCACTTGCCCTGGTGGGATGGGAGAGAGAATGAGAAGAGTCAAAGTTAAATAATTGATGGGCTGAGATGAAGGCAGTGTAATAGGTAAAGCAAAAGCCACACACACAAGCATAGCCAAACAAGGGATTCATTTCCTATTTCCTGTGGGCAGGCAGGAGTTCAGCCATCCCCAGGAAGGCCGGGTGCCATCACATGTAACAGTGACTTGGAAAGACAAACTCCGTCATTCCCAACATCCCCCCATTTCCCCCGTCTTCCCCAGCTTTACCCAGTGAACATGACAGTGCATGGTGTGGGGTATCCCTTGGGTCAGTAGGGACCAGCTGTCCTGGCTGTGCCTCCTCACAGCTTCTCGTGCACCCCCAGCCCA
This sequence comes from Cyanoderma ruficeps, assembly GCA_008694505.1. Classification (NCBI taxonomy): domain Eukaryota; kingdom Metazoa; phylum Chordata; class Aves; order Passeriformes; family Timaliidae; genus Cyanoderma; species Cyanoderma ruficeps. The sequence goes on from VZDJ01000426.1 coordinate 6,245,629, forward strand.
CTCCCTGTGGGGGAGAGGCAGAAAAGACCCTGAGCCTGGGTAAGCCCAGCTCAGCAGTAGCTTTCCATACTTCTGTAGTATAAACAGTGGTTCCACCACAAACATAGCCTGTATTAACTGCTGTGAAGAAAATTAACTCTGTCCCAGACACAAACACCACACCATGGCAGTCTGGATCTAAAAATAGAGCTGATACTAATGGAAGAATAGAATGAGATGTGAATAAAAAATTTAATACATTATATTGACGTCTCAACTAAAGAGAGATTTCTGACAGAGCTTCTCCCGCAGTTTTGCAAAACAGTACTTCCATTTCATTAACAATGACTGAAAGAAATAAACAATTGCCTACATATTTTTCTGGGGAAAAGTTTCTCCTTCTGAAATCCTTATAATGAATGGTCATTCTCTCTGCCTTTCTCAAACCAATTTGTTCATAATTGCTACCTTTGAAAAAGAGCCTGTCTGAAGAGTCCAGTTTTCATCTTCCAGTCCAGATCTTTAAAGTACAGACGCAAAACAAATGAGCTCAAGCTAAAAAGTTCTCTTTTTTAGTGTGTGCATTTTCTTGCACTTTTTTTTCTCAAATATAAGAGCTAAGACAACAGAATAGGCCCATGCTCCATGATGCTTTGCAAAACCATAAGACCCAGAAGTTTCCTATCAAGAAATTGCTTAATTGTGAAACATTATAAAGGTTCATAAAACAAAAATAAAAATGTCCACCTACCTCCAATTACTGATCCTTTGTATTCCATAGTGGAGAATAAAAGTCTTGTGAATCTCATAATTCAATATCTGAGAAAATACAGCCTGAGAGTTAATGGAAAGGAACCTGCTGTAGGTAATTTTGGGTACATTTCAGAGTCTATCATTGATTCACAGCACAGCACTGAGCAAGAAACTTGATCTCTTTGCAGTCCACTTTATATCACTATTTAAAAGTTGTAATGAAATCTATCTTCCAGGTGTTTTTCAAGCCCTATTGTTCATAATACACCAAGACAGGACGAGTCACTAGAGAGATCTCAAAGTATAATTAGTGTTGGAGGATTACTAGGCTGTTTCATACTTAGGTGATGTGCAATTAACTTTGTAGGCATCTCAAAGTGCCTAAATCCCCAAATTCACTCTATGAAACACTGGTAGTTTTAATTTACAGTAGTGCCAAAAAATAGATAGAGGAAGATAAATATATAAAGATAAGTAGATAGACAAATAAATTAAATAAGGATAAAGATAAGATAAAGAGAAAACTTGAAAACTCCTTTGGGTGGCTCTTCAAGCTGTCAAGTAAAGTGAGCTGCAAGTAAATTCCAAACTAGCAGTGGTGAATCTGTTTTTCTTTTTGACCATATTGCTGAGATATTCCTTAGTTTGTTCCAAGATGTTGCTATTAGGAGTCTTGGATGTAAAGCAAGCATTTTGACAGTGTATCTGAATTAACTTTCTGTGAAAAAAGAGATGATATTTTAAAAGTTGCTTATGATACCTCACTGCAATTGTATTATACTGGAATATATTCACCATTGCAGCTAGTTACTGACCCTAGAAAAGCCAAAGGACAACCTAAATGCTCTCCTTTTGGGATAAATCAAGGGAGAAACTAACCATTTGGATAGCCAGGGCTAGATGCAGCTCAGTAATGGGAGGCACTGAGCACTTGCACCACGTGGCTCAGGAGAGCAGATGCCAGAGCAGCTGCCACGAGTGTGTCCAGGAGCCCCAGCTCATCCTGTGCCACGTAAATCTGAATTTGGGGGCTCAGCTGGTGTGGTGGTGGCCACTGCCAGCAGTGCTGGGAAACATAAGGCTGAGCAGAAGGGGAGCAACACGGATGAGTGGTTCTGGGGGAGCTGGCTGCCAGGACAGCCACCAGGGTACGGGCGGATTACGGAAGGTCGTGTGTGTATTTGTGCATGGCAAAAATGAGAGCAGCGAGTGTTAGCAACACTTCCAGGGAAAGCCAAGAAACCATATTTCATTTTTTAAACACAGTTTTCTGTCTCGAGGCATTCTTTTCTGCTTGTTTTTTGGAAAGTTTGACTTATGCTGTGTTATAGGGGACAAGCAATGAAATCAGTTTTAACCAGCTTCTTCTTCTGTCAGTGCTTGCATCTTGCAGTTTTAAAGCTCTGCATCTGTATCTTGGAATAAGACATCCTTGCCCTTTCTGGGAAGATTTATTTTAAAAAATTAATTGGACAAAGATTCAGCTAATGTTTATATGCGTAATAGAGAAGATGAATATTTATAATTTGCTTTTCCTTTGCAGTTTATGAATTAGGTCCTCTAGAGAAAATAAACAAATCCCAATATATTCAAAACATCCTGAAGAAGAAATTCATGACTTTTGTCCTGAAAATCTTTGCTTTTCGAAAGTAAAAAATTTGTACTTACATCAAATTTAAATTGTCTATAAAATTCAAGATGTTTCTTCAAATCTTACCATTAGAAAGAGTCTAAAACTAGTATTCAAATTAAATTAATACACTGGATATGGGAAAAGAAAAAAAAGAAATTATCCCATGCATCTGCTTATGTGTATGTGGGTTTTTCCCTTAGGAGTATCGTATTTTATGCTGAAATTTATATTCTGAAAAATAAACCGGTTTGAATGTATGTTTGCTTCTGTTCTATTAGGACAATAATTTATATCCCCATGTTATTCAGCAGTCACCTCTGCTTAGCACATCACTTGTGTTTATGCTCTTCAGAATTCACTTCCAGAAAGAGGTAAATCTAATTTCTCTTCCATTTTCTTAAAAATTTTACAGTTCCTGTATCACATGGGTCATCTTTGGTACTTCTTCTTATCCATAAAGTTACTGAAAGTACCTTTATAAAAGGTGTATTTTTTCCCTTTTTTTATATTTTCCCTCCCTAAGGGCCAACGGTGATCAATCTGTGTACGATGTTATTGTATTACCAGTACCAAAGTAGCAGTTTTAAGTATTAAGAATCCTACTACTCATTTTGGATTTAAGGCAGCCAGCCACTGTGAGTTTGGATGAAGATTCAAGAACTATGTTTATTTGAATATAATAATGAAAGAGGCAATATTAGGCAAAAATAAGTAAGCATAGAAAAGAGATGAAACCAGAATGCTTTAAATTAGTAACAGATCTTGCAGCTTCACCAGGTAGGGTACTGCTGCAGAAAACCTCCTTGCTGAAATGAAATGATTTGGCCCGTGTAGAGCAGAAAAACAATCGTACTGCATCCCATACAGGCTCAGCTGTAGGAAGAACCTTCTGTGATTGCAAAATGAAAATGCAGTAGGGGGGACCTGATTCACACTGTTCTTCAAAGGCTCTGAATCTGTCAACAGGTCTAGCCACCTGCAGATCACTTTGCAAAACTTTTTCAGGTGTTTCCTTAAATGTGGGACTTATTGTTTGCAAATTGATTAGTCAGATATTGTAGAAAGAGTGTGATAACACAGCACTGTTATCAGAAGAACAGCTGGTGACCTTTGTGAACTCCCTGTAATCCTAATTGCACCTTCTTGATCACTTAACATCAGATTCCACACTGTCCAATGCCATAGAATAAGGGGAGGGATGGTGTTTTACAGGGTCTGTTTGGCTGGGATAGGGTAAATTTTCTTTATAGCAGCTGGCGGACTCCTGAGGACACCCATTTGAAGAGTCTTGTATAATTGGGAGGAAAAAGGTGCACATAATTATTTTCTGGTTTTGAAACGGGGAAAAAACCTGGTACAGCAACATAATCAGCACCAAGTGATCTAAAATGTCAAGTGCTTCAATTTCTATCAATTCCACATACAGCTAAGTTAAAATATATTTTATAAATTGAATAAAGTGCTTAGAAATGTTTTAGAAATGCCAAGTGCTATTCTGCCATTTTATTAGATACAGATTATATGATGTTGGAAGCTGAAAAAGGAGTGGAATTTTACCAAGCCCTGAGGTGGACAACAGGATTTGTTTCTCACTTGGCTTGGGTCTGTGGTATTGGTCCAGCATTGTGGATGAGTAGAAATACGAAAGGTAAAAGAAATGAAGCTGCAAAGGGGAAGAATCAGCAATGAAAAGTAAACTGAAAATTTCAGACCATGACCATGTTGGACAGGAGCCATGCAGTGTCTGCTGTGATAAGCATGAAGAGTCAAGACAATTTTCCCCCCTGCTTGTAGGTCTGTTGCTTCTATTGCTGCTGTGCCCAGGTGAAGTTGTTTCAGTGACTACCACTGCTTGACTAATTCATACTTATCCCCAAAAAATCCACAAAAATCCACCCACAAAAAATGCCAAGGGAATTTAATAACCAATGTGGCTGTCAGTTTAATGGAGAGTTTTAAGTGCTTTCTTAAAGGATTCAGGTCTAATTCAGGAGTTTAGAAGGTGACATTTTAGGCAAATGTCACTCAGTAGCTCGTATTTTGTGCAGTATATAATATTTGTACTCAAAGGTTATACCTACAGTTTAAAAACAATTTTATTTCCCAGTGCGTGGAAGGACTGTGAGTGCTGTGGAGTCGTACTATTTTGGGATAGCAGTTGTCCCCAAAAGCTACTTTTTCTTCAAAGAACTGTCTCCCAAACCTCTCTACTTTTTCTACGAAGAGACTTCTTCCAAGAGTCCAGTGAAGTGTATTCTCTTCATCCTACTGCCAGGCAATGGTGGATTCAGAGGAAAAATAAGTATTTGTGTTCCCTCTGTTGTCCAAATAAGAAATGTAAAAAAAGAACAGAAAGCAGCACATGACACACAGAATGGCAAGAAGGCACATCAGTTATGTCCTTGATAAGAAACCTGCTGAAGGCAGAAAAACTAATAGGATTTTTCCTAAATACATCAAAGCAGAGAGAGCAAAACAGAGAGGCAGCCAAGACAGAAAATTATCCAGGTGTAAAAGGGAAGGGGAAAAAGTGAAAAAATTAAATTTTGGTGTTATACCCCAGTTTTCACTATGGAGAGGTTTAAAAGAGAGTCCTGCATTCAGGTAAAAGTCTGACAACAGTTTAGAAAATGAAAGATTCAGAACAAACTTATACAATTGACAATAAGTGTTAAAATTGTTTACTGAAGTATTCAGGAGGGTTTTGATCAAAACCAGAGAATGTTAAGTCTCTTTTTAAGAGAGATTTCACAAAAATACATCCCAGTAAATCTGTTTTCCACAGTAGGAAAACTGACAGACTTTATAATAAAACAGGCATAGTCTCTAATATACAAGTATAAAACATTGGGGAAAAATCAACATTTTTGTCATGCACCACAGATCTGTCAGATTCTTTGGAACAGTTAACAAACAAGAAATAAAAGGGGCTTGGTTAATACAGCATTATTGAATTTCAATTCAATTGTTGAAGCTTTAAAAAGCTATTGCAAATGTAAATAAATGGCTTGCCATTGATATTTTCACTCAAGAGTCTTTGTAGAGCTTTTGCTATTCCTCATAATCATAAACGATCAGAAAGAAGAGGAAATTAGTGAGATGATGAAATTGGTTGCTGACACAAAATTAGTCATAATAGTAAAAATTAAATCTCCAAACTTATTCACAGGAAGTGTTTTTCCAATGGTGAATTGGCAATTTTGGAACTTTTTCTCTAGAACATCATGGGTATAGAAATTACTAGCCCATTCCAACATTAGACAAATTCATCTAAACCCTGTAACTATCATTTCTCCAAACAAGGCCAACATTCAGGAAGAACTATTCACTCCTTGCTTTTATGCCATGTTCTTCTTTGTGCATCTTCCAGGCACAGTCAGAGACAGAAAGCTGGTAGAGAAAAACTGCATCTGTCTCCCATTTCTATTGCCACCTGTCCCTGAATCCTGGTTTCTGAGGAGGCTGGAGAAATTCTGCAGTGTTCCAGGGTAGGGCCTGCAATTCAGGGCAGCCTCCCTGTGTCCCATCTGGGGAGTGTGGGGTGATTCCCAGCCCTGTCCTATGGGTGCAGGATAACTCATGACAGTGCATTTCTTCATCAAATTCAGGTAAGAGCTTGCAGGAAGCTGCAGAATTCTTATTCAGCACAGTAGGATGCTGTGGAAAACACACCCTGAAGAAAAAATCATTCCAAACCAAACTCCACCAAAGTTCTTTCCCTTGTCATAACACAAAGATGAATTTTGGTTTTCAGTGTTGCATTAGAGACGCGTCGATACTTGGTACTGATGAGAAGCTTATCACTGCCAAAGGCAGGGAATTGTTGAGGAATAAAAGTTGGTGTCTCAGTTAAGCTACTCATTATTATTTATTAAAACTGTTCCCTGGTTAAGAAACCGTGACTCTTCTGAAAAATTTCTGCCAAAGAAATGGCTTTTTTTCACAGCCTAGCACCTTTGGAGGCTTATGAGGTGCTAAAGGCCTCCAATAATCCACCGCAGATCTCATTTCTCTTTGCCACCTTTGTGTATTTGATTGTATCAAGCTCCAGCTATTCATAATTAAACCTGTCAGTCAGACAAGTGTCCTGACATGTTCTGAGTGAGAGAAAAATATAGCAGACATCCTGCTGAGGTGTTGCTAATGTGGGAACCTTGGAGAACAAGTCCAAGCAATGAATTTGGGACAAGAAGAGGAAAAAAGGATGCTGAGCTCTTCAGGGATCTGGCTAGTTAAGAGGACTGGCTAGAGCAATGAACTGCCTTTTACATTATTAGTCACAATTTGGTCAATACAGCATTAGCATTGTTGGTATGAACTAAAATTGACACTGAGAACTTCAAGCAGTGCATCAGAAATAAAACTAAGTTTAAATACATGGGGGTAGGGATGATGAAGATGGGACGGCCAAGAATGGCCCAAAGAACTTGCTTTTTTGGCTTTGCTTCTTCCAATGTAATTTTTTTTTGCTCCACAGAAAGAGATGACAGCTCTCACATGTTTCGTCCTGCCACCTCTTCATCAATGTTAAATTTGCTTTCTAAAATCAGGCAGTAGCACCAGGAACTTTGTCTTTGATAAAAGCAAGTTTAAGGCTGACTTCATTCTTAGGTATATTGATGAATCAGTGAGCAAATTTTCAGCTTAATTTCTTGGCCTTTGAAAATATATAGAATTGTACTGTTAGTTTGATAAACCAAACAGATCTCTGAAGAAAAGGTGTATTTCTGGATTTGAGCTGTCACACTTTGCCTTCAGAAAAACAAGACAGTGTGCTACATATCTCTCTAGATTACTAGAGCTTTTTTCTTTCTAAACAATTTAATAGATTTTTAAGCCATAAGCATTATCTATTCTGACTTACCACTTCATCTGACTCACTGAATTTCATCCAGTAATTTCTGTTTGGAATCTAATAGCCTGTAAATGAACTAGAACTTTTCTCCTGGGTAGACATGCAATCAAGGAAAACATTGATTTTATATTTGTGGTGTATTGTTTTTGAAAAGTGTTCTCTCTACACATATCTATTTAAAAATATGACAACAAATAGTCTTAGGATATCACACTATCTGGACAGAGAAATTTGTAGAAAATGCTCATCTGACAATAAGGAGTGATGAAGAATATTATACTAGTGAAAAAACTGCTATAACTTCATATTCAGTTCTTGCTACAATATCCCTAAAATCATTTCTAAGGGAAGCAAACTTATTATCTTATTCCAGGTTTACTTTAAATCTCAAAATTACATAATTGTGTCTTATTTGCAAGTGATATGTGAATGCTTTTGTGTTGATACCTTTAGCTTTGTGAAACAGCCTGAACTGTAGTTCTCCGGATGCTAGGGACAGCTTGCTCATGTTATTCACCAGTTATTTTTCTGGAGGAATAGAAAGACCCAAACCTAGGAACAGAACTGAAATGCATTTCTCCATGAATTTCTAAAAGGCTCCTACTTGAGAAATGTTTAAATTATATAAGCCCTAAAGCACCAGAGTCCTGTAAAAGGGCCAGAATGGGTTTTTTAGCACTGAAAAGCACATTGTAGGGGCCAAAAGGTTTTCACAAAGATCATTTAAGGGTTTTCTTGGATGCTGGCTGTAGGGTTGGGTTACCTTAACTGCAAACAAAATTAATGCACTGAAATTACTGCTGGGCATCAGCCAAATATGAAGACACTCCTGTAAATCTTGTCAGACCCTACACAGACAGGTGAGACAGTCAAAGCCAGAGGCTGCTATGCTGTCAGGGGTTTCTGAAGAAGGTGATTCTCCCGTGAAGTCTCTGCCTGTTTCTGTATCTGTATTTTATCCACTGCCTGGTCAAAGTGATTGTGTCAGGCCCCACATCCACCCTACAGCCTGCCTTTTGCTGGGAGTTGGATGAAGTCACAGTAGAGTCAGACTGCCAGGTACCTTTTCATCACAGAGTTCACAAAGATGCCTTTGCCCTTCTGCCCAGCTCTCACACACTCAGAGCCCTCATTGCAGTTCTAAGGCAGAATTGTAAAGGCTCCTGGGCATGGGGAAGACACGAAAGGGAGACAAGAGGTGTTGAGGTGAGATGTGGAACCTGTTAACAGAGCTGGGGAGGTTTGAGCTGTGCCCGGCGTGTCAGAGGTGTTAAAACCAAAAACGTAAGTGCACAGTTTACTGTGTCAGGGCCCAACAGAGGAGGGCACAGAGCGTTTCAAACCTGTTTAAAAGGAGCCGGCATGGTGTCAGCTTCTTTCTTCTCCATCCAGGCTGTAGAAGGATCCTAGCAAAGGTCTGCGTTTCATGCCAGAAATGTTCAGAAGCTTGTCCTGATGGCTCAGCCCTACAGGAGAGCAATCTTTGTTAGTGTAGCTCCCAACATGGTGCAGCTGCTGCCTGCTAGTCTGGCTGGAAATGTCAAGCCACATAAAGACCTGAGAACAAAATACCTGTAGACAGGTTTCCTCTCATCTGATTTTTCCATAGAGGTATTATTACATTTCAATATTTCCATTTCCATTGCCTGCTCTCAGAGCAGACAGTGTATAATTTTACCCTAAAAACCATCCACTCCATCTTATATTCTACTACAGGAAGCTGAAGACACAATACTCCACATTTTATGCCCTACACATTCATTTGATGAGGTAGTATTTTTATTTGTCTCCCACAATACAGCCTAAGAACTTTATAAATATTCATTGAAATAAGGCGTCTTGTCTCCCACCTCTATCTACCTCTGTCATATTTTTTTTTCTAAGCAAAACTTAAATAAAATAAATACTTTTATAATAAAAATTATTTGAATGTTAAATAAGTTCCACATGGCTTAGCTGCCATCTTTCTGAAGGGCTTTCAATGGTTAAATAAGATTCAGCTTTGTTCAATTCACAATTCCTTGAATTAAAGAAAGACAGAAATTGTGCAGAAAATAATTTTATTTTTTGCACAATTTCATCAGATATTCAAAGATAAATTAATTTCAAAGACAGATCAAGTCACATATTTCTCTCCGCTGGTTGGAAGAACAGCTTTGTACGTACCATCTCATCTATTTCTCTATCAAATATATCCTTCCATGTTAGACTTCTTATTCCTATCCATGAACTCTATATCAAGTTTAAGAGTTTTAGATTCAGATAAGAACAACAAAGAATATGTCAGAAATATAGGACGCTGCAGATGTGGTGGAAGAAAAGTTGCCAATTTAAGGGGTTTCTTTTACATAGTAAAAATAAGTAAAATCAAACAAATGACTATAGTGAGGTATTTTAGTTGATAGAGTTGATTTTTTTTTCTCTGTTGTTTTATACTCCTATCTAACCAGTCAGAACTTAGTACAGAAAACAGAAGCTGATAGTGATTTTTCAGATGGAGAAACAAAGTAAAATAGACAAAACTCTTTTCAATATTGCTGTTTTAACTCTCCTTGGATCCTTTTATTCAGGCAGCCTTTAGCATTTGTTCAAGTGTTTCACAGATTACTTGAAAAAGTAAAGAAGTAATTTGCTAGCTAATACATGCAAGGAACAACTTCACTTACCAAACTTTAAGTCTAAATAATTCATGTGCTTACAGTTCCTAGTAAGAAGCCCATGAGAGTTTGCAGGTGAGGCAGTGTGCAGGGCAGGGGCACCAAGCCTTGATATTTTAATTTTTCTGTCTTATGGCTCCCTATCACTTCTTTCATGGTTTTACAGACCAGGTCTCCGTGTTGGTGTTTATCCTCTTAGACCCACGAGTTTCTGTGAGTTCATAGTTTTAGCTTCTTTACTTTGCATGATTTTATGTGCTTCTCTAGGTCCCTTTCTCACAATGAAACCTTGCTCTGAAATTTGTCCCCAGATTTTGTAGCTGGGCTGCATTGGAGCTAAGCCTGGGGCCACAGAGAGCTGCATCCTTTGTCAGAGAAATGCAAGGGAAAGCTAAAAATGTGTTTGTACTGTCTGTGCTTATGTACTTTTACACAGAGATAAGTGCAGTGTTTAATCCCACCCTGAGCTATTGTTTCAAGGCCTCTGTAGGTGCAGGATCTCACACTGTGAGATCTTTACATGTGATTAAAATTGCCAGCCTGAGTGAGCTGTGCTTCCTTCTCTGATTCAATTTTGCCTTTACCTTTGAAGCACATGAGTTTTCCTTTTAAACAGTGGGAGTACAAATGGTAACTCTCCTCTTATTTGCCTTTTGTTGGCAAAGGGGTTTAGCTTCCTGCCCTACAGGGAATTTTGGATAACTCATTGTCAAGACAACTCTCAGCATGATCAAGGCCTTGAATGAAAAATTAGATTTTCCACAATGAACACTTTAAAACAAGGCACAAACACACCAGGCAGTAGGTGGCAGTTCAGGGTGGTGTCTGATGACAGAACATTTCCACAGAAAAGGAACCTGAACTGCAATTGCTCTGTTCTGTGAAAATCACTAGATATCTTTGCTTCACACCAGTTGGTTTTCATCGTCTTTTTTTTTCATTATATTTAAATAATTGATGCAAATTAAAAGTGAAAATTAGAAAAACTAGGAGGGAAGAGCACAGAAGAAAACATGCCAATGTCTTCTGAACAGATGAGGGGGTTTGAAGGAGATGAATAGAGCAAAAAAGAGCCCCATGTCATAAATTATATTGGCCAGTGATTTGGAACAGAGAGCATGTTTAATCCTGTGAGAGTGCGATAACTTGCATGATGTACAAGTGCCTCACAGACAGAAATTATTGTCACCGTTTATAATATAAATTACCATATCTGTTTAACAGGGTTCATTACTAGATAATTCTTTATCTGGGGTGAAAAATTAAATTGTATAACAATAGCAGCACAAAAGTTCCCTTGGCAATATAGCTGTGCAGCTGTTGAACTGAAACAACCCTCTGCAAGGTCAGAGACCTCAAAAGTGCAGCATATCCTGTGCTCCTCTGCTCAACCATGACACTCACAAACCCAGTGGGCTGTAGAAACCACTGTTTTTCCTTTGTGTATGTGAGAAAATAATTTTTCTCATTCAAAATGTTACAGCTATTCTTACATGTGGTTCCACTAGAAATCCTCTTTAGAACAAAAACCCTGAGTTTTTTGAGCAATACACCTGCCAGAGGATTCACAAATACTCTGAGCAGGGTGATGGACTAATATTGGATTTACTTATTAAAGATAAGATTGTCTGAGAAGCCACTGTCTTTGGTCACTTCAGACTGCTGGGAGAGCTGTGAGGAGCCTTTGTGAAGCTGTGCTGACTTTTTCTCACACGGAGCACACAAGCCACATTCTGCTGGCTGAAGCTTTTCCAATTTGTGGATGTCTTTGGCCATATTAAGAGGAACTTGAGAAAAGCTTAAGGAGAATTAGAGATCCTTATTCAGAACCCAGTGGCTTAGTTGCTGGTTATTATTCTGAGCTGCTGGTTTTTCTAATATCAATTTCAATGATTTTCATTTCAGAAGAATCATCTTAATAACACTTTGGGAGCAGGAATAATATATGGAACTGTTTGGAGGCTACTGGCTTAATAAATATAATTTCTGTTCAGCCCATCTATTCTGCTAGAATTTTTTTACAGCTTTCTTTCTCTCTTTCTTTCTTTATGATACTCTATCCCATATTTCTTCTGACAAAATCGGAATTCATCAGATGTGAATTTTAATTCCTCCTCTAGAGTCAATGCAAAGAGAGATACCTGCAAACATTGACTTAGTGCACCAAGAGCACAAAGTTCTGCATAGCTTTGAGGGCAACTATTAACGAGCAGAATCTTTGCACTAATGTCTAAAATAACATGAGGTTAAACTAACCTTTGTTTGTCCTACTGAGTGTCCTGTCTAATGCCAAAACATTTGTGACAAATGCAGCACAGTAAGAGCAGAAAGATTTGACAATAATATTTTTTTGCTTTAGAACTGAAGGTTCACATTATGGTAGAAAAGAATTAAGTAATTTCAACATGCACCCAATGTAGGCTAGCAGTCTAGTTGGAGAGTGAAAAATCAGGCCGATGAAAGAAAACTGCAAAATTTGCTTGGGAGCCAGCGTGTTTGAAATCACCCATTGTGACACTGTTCTGCAAAAATAATATTGGAAAAAATACTATTGTTACCCACTGTAAGAGGAACTCTGACCATGGCAGGAGTACTGATGAACCTTGCCACTAACTTTCCTAAACATTAAATGCAATCCAGAGATCCAGGAGCTGACCATGATGCAGGTGATGAATCAACTGCTTTTCTTAGAGATTCAAACTCTGAAATGAGCCATTTCCTTATAGCACTGGGAGATATGAAGTACATGGGTCTGGGGTTTATTTTGGCAGCTTTCATGTCTCCTTTCATGTCCAGGCTCAGAACCTTTCCTACCACAGTCGCCTTTTGTTTCCTTGCTCAGGCACCCATCAAAACAGCAGATGCACCAAAGCTTTTGCAAGTTTCCTGAATTTCTGCATGAACACAGAAGCCTTGTGATCTGTTTTCTGAGGTTCTGTGATAAAATCCATTTTTGCTGATTTGTTAGGTTCTCTCATAACTAGTAAAACATCAAGATCTCCCAAAATAAAGGGATCTCATATATGAAGGAGAAAAGTGTTCAAATTTAAGGAACTTTTTCTATTGCATCATTACATGGTAATAACACTTTTTTAAATTTATCTAGGTCACATTTTTAAAATACTTCTGCAGCTTTTAACCAGCCTAAGGTGTTGCACAGAAAGTGTGCTACAGAAACAAGAAGGGGATAATCTCTTCCTCCACCTGCTGTCTCTGATCCAGTACTAAAATCCAGTTTGCAGTTTCTGGCACCACAGAAGCACACTGGTGATTAATCTTCAGTTTGTTATTCATGAAAACTCCTGAGTTCTTTCCTTCATGGTTTCTATTTAGCTATCCAGTCCCCAGTTTACTCTAGTCTATGTGGTTATTACAGGACTTTTGTTTGTCCATGTTGAAATTGTCGAGAGTCCTGTTCACCCACATCTCCAGGCCATGAAGGCCCCTTGGAATGGCAGCCCTACTATCCAGCATACCAGCCACTCCCCCAGTGTGCTCTTGTTCAGCAGTCCATTGGGCGGGTATTTGATACTGTCAGTAGTTAATAAAATTTTAAATAATACCAGGAGGTGCCACTGGTACCCAGCTACCAGTTGGACTTTAAACTTTTGACCATCAGCCTGTTAGGGCAGAAAAAAAACCCACCAAAACCCAGTAGCTTTCCACTTTATACTCCATCTACCCAAAATATAGTTCTTCAGTTTAGCATCATGGAATACCATGCTGACATTCCTCCTGGAGTCAGGGTAAACAACATCTGTTGCTGTGTCTGCTTGTGCATGGATCGAGCCATCTCCTCATGGAAAACAAATCAAGTTGATCAGCTGTCCTTTCTATTGCTAAATCCATCCTGGCTGCTCCCAATCACTTCTTGTCTTTCATGTGCCTGCAAATAGTTTAGACAAGAATTTGCTCCAAAATCATACCAAAAACTGAGGTTAGATTCATCAGACTGTAGTTTCCCAGATTCTCCTTGTTGCTATTCCTCTGGCATGTTTTTTTCTCTCAGAGTGAGGACAGATGCCTCAGACTCAGTTAAACACCTTTCCTTTTCTTTTCCACCCTCTTAGATTTGGATGAGACTCCCTCTTCATTCAACAGACCTGAACTGATGGTGAGAAAAATGTTTATTCACATGGGCCTGGGTTCATAGCAGTGAGTCTGTGACAACCAGATGACAGAGAAGCCTAAAGTGATAAATAGCAGGGGGCCGGTTTGGGATTTGGCCTCTGTGTGTATTAATTCTAGTGAACCCTTTTGCAGGTACTATTTTAAGGTCTTGGCTGTCTTCCTTAGATGGAGGATTTTTTTTCTCTTGTAGCATCCGTTATTTTGCTGGATATGAGAAATCTTTGGTTCAGATCTAGGAGTACCCACCTGTCCTCATATGCTTGTAAAAGAACTGCCTCAGAGTTCCATTGGTGTCTATATACAAAATTAATTCCACGCTACCATCTGAATTTCAAAGTATTAAGAATTTCAGTGAGCACAGTTGCTCCTATTAAACATGTTTGCACACACAGGAGATAATTTCATTCAGAGAAATATCTTGTTACACAGGAGATCAATTAAAGAGATTTTGTCTGCTGGAAACTCAATTAGGAATAATCAGTTTTATCCTACTAAACTAAGAATGAAGTTTTCTTAGACTGTCAATGGTAGGACCTGGACATATAATTTAAATCTCTTATATTACTCTTTCCTTAAATATTTTATTTTGTCACATCCCATCTGGCAGTTTATAGACAAACAGTTAAGGAATTGTTTTCATAAAAATGATGAATGAAAAATGAAAAAATATTTTCATCTCTAACCCTCATACATTCCAACATCTTGCTCTGCAGCAAAGGAAACAGCAGGAATGCAAGATATGAAATCAGAGAACCACAGAATTATTTTGGTTGGAAGAAACCTTAAAGATCACCCAGTTCCAACCCTCTGCCATGGGCAGGGATACCTTCCACCAGACCAGGTTGCTCAGAGCTCCATCCAACCTGGCCTTGAACACTTCCAGGGATGGGGCATCCACAGCTTCTCTGGGCAACCTGTTCCAGTGCCTCCCCATCCTCACAGGAAAGAAATTCTCACAAATAATTACTCTCTGTCATTTTGAATCCATGCCCCTTTGTCCTGTCACCATGTGCATGTATGGTATGGGATATACTGTGGCAAAGTTGCCAAATTCCATGTCTACTGTGTCACTGTTAGTATCACTCACTTGAATAAACATGATATATTTGGCCTGGATTTCTTTTGAGCTATAACAAGAAAAAAATAATATTAATGGTAAGTGATTTGCAGAAGCCTGACTGTCTTCTATTTCAAACTCAGAGAAAGGAGCTGAAAAATGCACTGAACTGCCATTGATGAGATTTCAATGGATTTATTTCTGGGGTTACCTCTAATTAAACTGATAATAGTATTTGCTGTCTCTTCCCATTTTAGAAAAGGTGCAAACCAGCTATTGTCTCCTATGGAAAGCTACAGATCTTGTTAAGTCACAGTTTGAAATAGAGCTTCTGTAATGCTTATGAGATTCTATGTGCAATTCTAGTTATAACAGCACCTAGAATAATCAGGGTTCACACAAATGCCTCGATGCAAAGAGCAGCCTAAACAAACATTGTGGAAGATACATCAGCCTTGAACACTTTATATCATATAGAAAGTAAATTATACCTTCAGCTGAAAGTAGGAATCTATTAAAACTGTGTCAAAATTGGAAACATCTCTACTTACTGATTGCTGTAAGAGCAGAGTTTAGCCTTTTCTTCATGTATTTATCTTCACAGTAGTAGCGCCCAGTTACATCAGTGAGGGATCAGTGCTCTCTTCTACAAAGACAAGGGAGAGGAAGGCCTTAATTTTATGATGTAAAGAGTGAATGTCATAGCAGCCAGGAGAGAAAAGGGGGTTTTGTGGAATTTGCATATTATCTTTATACGATACATTGAGTCCGTGTTGGCTAGCACCAACACAGCTGTAAGCTTTCTGGTAGAAGGTCTGGACTTAAACAGAAATTACATTAAACTCCTTATTCATTAATATGAGGAAAGAGAGGAAATGGTCTGTGTTTCCATGTCATCTGGTCAGACTTGTAGAGACTCCAATAGGGGCATGAGAACAGAACACAGGTATTGGGATAGTGATGAGGTTCTCAGCTTTGATTGTTAGCAAGCCAGGACTTGATTACTGACTGCAGTCCTTCATTTAGGCATAGTCCTTGCAAAAAGCATGAAATAGAAAACAAGTAGAAAACTTTGCAGGGAGAAATATATCCCTAAACCTGAGGGCTTTCCCTCACATAACAACAGAAATAATTCAACATAAACCACTTTATTAGTAAATATCTTCAACCGGTTCCTCACACATCTTCTGTTCAGCCTTGTCCTATTCACAAGGAAAAAAGTGAGCACACATTAGAAACAAACAGCTCAGAGATCTGGATGAAGAACAGAGCCAGGAACCTCTCCCAGTGTAGCACCTGCGACCAACTATCTCCTCTTTTAATTAATCCAACTCCACTGTGTTTTCTTACATTTATGAAGCGAATAAAATCCATTTGTTTCAGTTGCTGCTTTAATTGCACCACAGGATCACTGCCTTGGAAACTGTAGGGCATTGCCATAAGTATAGTCATTGACAAAAGTAGCTTTAGGCTCTTTCCTCAGCACTCAAAAGTAGGATTCAGGTCGAAGTCACTTACCAGTTCAGCTTAGGAAAAGATGAATGTTCCCACTGGAGTGACTGATTTTTGAAGCCAGGCAAAAAAACCCCCAAAGCACAGTGCAAGTTGGTGAGCTCTGTGGCTATGGAAAGCAGTCACAGAGCAAGCATTGTATCCTTCCTGTTTCTCCTGTCCCTTGCAGTTCTGCTGCCTTTCAAGGTCAGGGATACACATTTTTGCTGTGCTTTGGGATTCATCATCACCTGTGCTCTTTGGATTTAACATCTTCTTTACTTTAGTTCAGTTGATCTCCATAGTACCAGAGAAAGGATTATGGGCAGTACTTTTTTTGTGATTTATAAAAATATTTCTCTCATGCAATTGTTATTTATTCTTTGAAATGTTAACATTCACTTTTGCCATTAGAGGGCTGTATTGTTTGTTACTTTTCCATCTGTTGTCTATTTCATTCTTGTTTCTATCAAAGACTACCTGTAATAACAGCCACAACACAAACAAGTTCTTGCCTTCCACTCAGTAAGCAGCAGGGATCTTGTTTGCCATCGTATCAGGAGTCCAACAGAAAGAGGTAAATTAGTAATTGTTCCATAAAATTACGCAGTAAAGTTACTCAGTTAACCTGAGAGGTTGTTTCTGCTGCTGCTGATCACTGAGGAGATGATTGGCCTCTTTTCTCAAAGGGAAGCAGATACAGCAGATTTGTACGGTGATATCTGAGAGGGAGGTCCCAGAGAGAAAATCTGTCCTCACGGAGATCAGCGGGAAATTTGCCACTGAACTGGGTTCAGGATTTCTCTTGCTTCTGTCTAACACATTAAAAGTCATCAAGGAGAACTCCTACCAGTGACAGAGGAGGCTAAGGTGAAACTTAGCAAGCAATCACATCTCTCTCTAACTTCCCAGTTCAGGATTTATTGCAGCATCCTCTGTCACATTTGAAATACTGGCCATCAGTGTCAGGTATAGTCACAGATGAATGGGGAAGGGGAATTGCAACAGTTTGTTCTTTACATCAAGAGCAAAACATACTTTCTCCTTAGGAACTCTTAGGTCCAAAGAGGCCTGGAAAGAATTCATGCAGAAAGATATATATGGTTTTGCTTATGAATTAGAATATGTATTTATTTTTTTTATGCAAGGTCAGGCTAATTTCGTCAGGGTTTTTTCAAGGCAATGGCTGTACCCTATTCTTCTGACCATTAAGAATTACAGGTGCTCAAACATTGTGACTGAGTAAGCAGAGACCTTCACTAATTAGAACCCTCACATATGCATATACAAATTAAGGTGAAACAGACAGCACTTTCCAAAGTTACCCAAGTAATGCAGTGCCAAACCCAACTCTGTACAACACCTGGTTGGATAAAAGACAAAATGATTTGATATTTTCCATTATCGTGAGCTCACTGGATTTTCTTTTATGACTTATCTCATGCATCCAGATTAGAAAATGTCAAACCATTAACTGACTGTTCTTCTGAGCACTCAGTATCAAAACATCCCTCCACTGTATCACTGGGCTTCAGGGGACATTTTCAAAGGCACAAATTACATGCAGACACCGACTTTCATTATCTGCTCTGGAAATTGTTTCAGAGGTTAGGCACATGAGGGGCTCTGACGTTACACATGAAGACAATATTTTATCAAAATACCTTGTTAACCAGGGCACACAGAGGAAAGATTATCTTAACTTGTCATGAATAAAGCTGCGTCCTCAATTCAGCAAATCTTTATAGAGATATGATTGCATCTGTTGAAATTCAGTACCACAGTTTAAGAGAACACAGTAGCCATGCAGCGAGAAAGAGGAAAATTTCAGAAAAACTAGAATTTCAAATCTTGACATTACAAATAAAAATAAAATTAAAATTTTAAAAGTACAGGACATTTTATATAACCAGTAGGACAGCTGAGTTTTAAAAATTCTGCTCTGCTGGTTTCACATTGTAGTCAGGGCCCCTGACACACCTCTGCCCCTGACACTTGAGCCAAGAGAGTACCTGTGTATAAAAATGGCATAGTAGGTGTATGGATCTCCATGAAAGGCTTTGAGAAAAGTCACTTCTTGTTCTTTCTGCTTCCTAATATTAGACCACACAACAAGAAAAAGAGCTTTCAGAAAAAGGGAAGCAAATTTAATTTACCTCCCTAACATGTAGATGACAACATGTCTACCATGAGCTGTGGTATTTATTTTTACACAAACTAGGTACAGAAAGCCATGGGTGAGGACAACAGCCGAACAAACAAACCAAAAACAAAAATCAAGGAATGTTCCCTTTATTTTTTTGCCTAAATGAAGATTGATTTCTTAGTTTGCTTTTGACTGACAGAATATCAACATATGGATTAACTCCCTCGTCATTATTGTCAGGAATGTTAGTGTGCCCTTTTAACACTTGTTGTGTCACAATATTACAGACTGTTTTAGACAAAATGTTCATGAACTGTTGGTGGCAAAATTCTGCCAGGATTCACACACAGAAATTAATGTTTATTAGTTTGTTGTGACAAAACCCCCAACACCAATATTTCTAAACTACTGTGAAAATTACACAAATAATTTAAAAATAAAGATAATGAATAATGGCATCATCAGTAAAATCCTGGCAAAATTGTTCTAATAATTGCATCTACTTTTATTTGTTTACATTGTCCTATGGCCTTCATCTTTGAATTTTAGTCACAGTTTAGGATCTTGGTGTGTCAAATGCTGTAGGTTTGGTGATGAGAACATATAAATCTGTTTTCTGTTCAGAGAGATTAGAGTTAAACTTTATGACAAAACAGATGGACAGAAACAGATGAGAGGAGTAAAGGAAAATAAGGAGGCAACATTTGTGGGCGTGTTTGGCTTCTGATCTCAGAATATACCCAAATCCCAGCAGTCCCCACTTATGTGAGCATCTCATCAAAGAAGAATGATTGTTAAGCAGTGGTTTTAAAAGTAATAACCAGAGCTCTAGGGAAGGCTGTAAGAAATAAAAGATAGGTGAAGGTGTCACTGGATGCCTGAATTCATGAAGTTCAGAATTTAGCATGAGTGTGATGAAAGTTGGCCTCATAGATCACCTGCAGGAGGGAAATGTCAACTTGATACTGCAATAAGACCCAAAGAGCTTGGAAAATTAAAAAAAAAAGTACTCTCTTTGATACAACTCAGAAGGTGAGAGCAATTGCAGAGTGTGAAAGTCAAAGTGATGGACTAGGAAAATGACCTTAGCAGCCGCCTGCCACATGCACACTGGCAGCACAAAAGTGCCTCTGACAGGAACAGACAACATGATGCCACAGCAACTGAGTTGTGAGATGGCAAAGCTTTAAGGATTTAAAGGGACAATGAAACTCTACCTTTGCAGTACTCCCACCGCCAGCACTGAAAAAGAGCCTGTCACATTTAAAAATAGGTCTTACATGTCAGTGTTAAAAAGCACTCTAAATTAAAGATTAAACCTAGATTGCAAACCTGAGAGATAGATCACTTGAATCTGTAATGATGTAGAAAAGGGATGTCTCAAAGGTAAAAGACAAAGATGCATTTGTGAGGTAAAACATGCCAGGAAGCTCTTCTCAGTAGTGAAAGCAGTGAAAAGGGAAGATAAAAAGAATGCAAGGAAGACAAGCTACACGGTGAGGTCATTGGAACAATTAAAGGAGTTGGGCAAAAGGCAGCCAAGAAGCATCTGCTTTTAAAAGGTAAAAGTAATAGTTTTAGAATAGGCAGACAAAAGCAATGCAAAAGCCCTCCCTTTGATCAGGTTCCTCTTGGGAGGCTGACAGGACTATTTATGGAATCAGTCAAATGCTGGCTGCAGTGGGGAGATTCTCAAAGACAGTGACAAGGTGATTGATAGTTGGGGTGAGGAAATCCACTAAATGTGAGGAGAATTGTTAACTGGAGAAGAAAGATAGAAAAGGTGTAGTAAATGTTTTGTGTCATTTATTCCTAAGTCCAGAAAGAAGAACAAGGGGAAAAGGCAATGGGGGTGAACCAGGGTTTGATTCCAGCACAAGCTAAATAGGGGCAGGAGCAAAAATATTCATATGAGAGAAAGAAAAATCTTGATGAGTAATTATTTTAACAGAGAAAGGAGAATAAAAGGGAAATCAGGAGGAAGAGTGAATCTGTAGAAAGCTAAAGGGTAAAGAGTGAATGGAAAGACAGGGGATGGCAGGTCAGCAGTTGCCCCCAGGACCTTAGGTGAGCTAGTTGCTTAAGATTTTTAGTAAAAGCTACTTAAAGAGAAATACACCCTAGTGATTGTCAAAAACAAATGTCGTGGGGTCACTGCAGACTGACAGTTTTGAGAGTCCTTATGACCAAGACTCTTTGTGGCAGGACAGTAGGCAAATATTACAGAGTGCATTTTTGCCTGGAGGACTAAAGAAGGACAAAGTATGATGTGAAAGCCATGAGTCCAGAAGTGCTGAAAAGGTCAGAAGTTAAGTTTAGAAAAACATTGAAAAATCCAGCAGGAAGCCAGTATTAAGAGACAGCACTGGGGAATTGAACAAAAAAGATACATTATAAAAACACAACTCTGTCCTGTTCTACTGCAGTTCACATATAACACAGAGAAAAGCAATACTTTAAGAATAAATATCTAATCTAGCTGCATTAGCAAGTGTTTGTCATATTAGTATTTTGGGATCTCACATCCATTGCTCAGGAGTCTATATTTGGAATTAAATATGACTCATGATATATTAATGGCAACTGAGGTGGGTACAAAAGTGACTCAAAAGGGAGAAGACAGGAGGAAAACAGTGGTGCTCAAATTCCTTGAGGTGGGGAAGTGTTTTCCTGTGTGTAACAACAGGCTCTCACCTGTTTTATGTGGAATGTGGTGACAATCTGTGTTTCCAGAAGTGAACTGTATGTCTTCTCAACCCCCTCAAGTTTGGCCACTTTCCTTCACTGCTTGGGTATTTTGAGAACCAATAAATTTCCAAGGTTATTTCAAATAATTCTCATATAATTTCCATAGGTACTTGACTCCTTTCAGAGTCACTGTCCACTATCCCTTCCTCCTTTCTAGTCCTGTGTAGCATATTTCACATAATTTTCTTGAAGCATAATACGGAATTTGTGCAGACCTCATAAATAGTGGAAGCGAGAGGAAAAAAGATGTAAAAAAGGGTATAAAGAGCTCAGTCTAACTGAAAATACCGCACAAATAGGTATTTTTATTACAAGATTCCTTACACAGCACTCATAATGCCTAAATAAGTGATTTCTGGACATATCCAAATACAAAGAGCAGGAGAGATTTCTGGTTATTTTTGAGGGTTTTTTTTATATATATATTTATCTAAGATTCCAGTGTTATCCGTATCTCTGAGGTTGTCTTTCAGCACTGTGAAAATCTCATTCTCAATACCAGCATCTATTCTGCAGCCACACTTCACAGACTGTCATTTGGAAGGTTCTGTCTTCCCAGATTTTAGTCATGCAGAGTTAAATGTTCATCCTTTAAACTGCTTTTCTAGAGTCCTTCTACAGTTTCTAGAAATAGAAACATACCCCTACCATGGCACAGAATTTGTACCCAGGAACTTCCAGAGTATTAAGCTGCTTTTGCATGTTTAGCTTGATATAGGGATACCAGAAGTTTCGCTCCAGGATTTCTGTAATTTGCAGACAACATAAGAGTAGCGCAATGACAGCAAAATGCCCCAAAAAGAGCAGAGGTAGGTTTGGGCCTTATTTTTTATTGCAATAATTAGAAACATTTTATGAAAGCATGAAATTACTGTTAACTACACTCTAGAGTTATCCTCAGGAAACAAATAATAATGATAATTTTTTAAAACAAAAAAAAATTAATGTTATAGTCTTCTTAAAATTAAAAAAAACATATCTGCAAATGGTTGTATAAACACTCACAAAGGTTCTCACAACATAATTTGTGTTTGGCCCTTCTGCCAGTTTTGTAGGAAGTAATTTGGTCTCTAATTTCTTATCATGAAAGTACATAAAGTAATAGTTCACAGCCTTCAGAATTATCATGCAAAGAAATTAATGAGTGTTTCACAGTCACTTGTATTCTAAAACTGTAAGGACTACATAAAAGCAAACATCTTTTTGTAGGTAATGGAATATTTTCAGTGCACGGAGCTGTGCAAAAGCGTGAAAATTGTTCAAAAATGAAATTCGGATTTCTTCCAACACAAACCCATAAAATAAATGTCAATATTGATTAATTAATAATTATCTTATGATAAAAACTAGTTTGTTATAAAATCCATGTCCCCCAAGCTTGTGAACTTTGATTCAAGTTTTACTTTACAAACAAATAGTGTGAGAACGTCTCGCAATTTATTGTCTAGTAGAGACGGATGAGAAGGGAATCAAGGCCCAGTTTTGTGTCTGAAGGGACCTTTAAGGCAGCATTAGTAGCATTATAAGACCATTCAGTACTTCCTTTTTCAGTAATTTTCACCCCTTAATCAAACAAACAAGAAGGACTATAATCAATAGAAGAAAGAAACATCTGAGTGTGCTGATCCAGCAATCACCAGGACAAAAAGCAGAGAATATGGACTGCAGTGAGGATCCTGAGTCATCTGGCATTCCGCAAATTTTACCTGCAGGCCTAGATTTAGGGGCTGGAAATGCAAATTTAGAATTTGGAAGTCAGGAGTCACGTGGCTCCTTGGAGGATTAGGAGCCCAGCAGGTGCTGGTGGGATGCACGGCTCCAAAAGCAACATTTTCATGTTTGTTATCTGCACATCCCCATTCCCTGTCCCAGTGCCAAGTTTGCAGCTGTGCCAGGAGTGACTTTGAAGTCCCTGGTAGAAAGTTGGGCATTCAGAAATTTTGTAAATCAGATAAGTTCTTAAATATAGTCTGCAAAGTCAAAACTAAAGCTGCAGGCTCCAGTGCCTGTTGTGCAGAGACGCAGGCAGGGAAAACGCTCAGCACTGAAGAAATATCCATATTTCAGCCTGTGCTGACTCCCCTATGGAGCCACTGTGCCAGACTGTGCAGTCCCAATCTCTGGAGCACAAATCCTGGGCAGGGAACAACTGCAGAAAGAGGTTAGGAGGAAGGACAAAAAGAAAATATTAATATATCTTAATTACCTAATTAGATATTTTTGAAGCACACCAGCAACAATAAGCCAAGGAGAAAGAGTGTAAAGCCTCTGCCAGGGGTGGTCAGTGGGAATTTATTGACAGAAGGAGACATTGCCAAAATGTTGGGTGTCTAGACTTGCATTTCTAAGGAAAGAGTGAGAGGCAGTTTTTTATTCTTTTAAGAAAAATGATAATCAAGTGAATTCAAACATCTTGAAACACAGAACTAAAAGGAAGTAGCAAAAAAAAAAAAAAGAAAAAGAAATCAAACAAACAAAACAATAACAACAACAAAAGACACCCTCCTGTAAAATTTGGGACTAGAGCACACAAATCCATGACATTAACTAGGGAAAAGCCAGCTGGGTGTGAATGGAGAAAACACAGCACGGAGTGAAAACTATGGATTTTATACAAAAAACTGATGTTTAGTGCATAGGAGAATCAGTTTCAGCAACAATAAAAGGTTTTAAGAGAAGGACAGTAAAAAGGAGGGGGTTTTGAGACCCAGCATTAATTTACTCTATAATTAAATAAAGGTATCTCCAAGAATCTACTGTATGATTGACCTGCATAAAGAGCTCGAGGCTCAAACCATACCCTGAAAAAGCAAGTTTATAGCCTGTAAGGACATTCTCATTTACAACAGGGTTGTAATAAAAAGCTTCTCATTTAAATTCTAGAGTTTCATTTACAGTCTCTGCAAGAAGTTCTGTAAATGACCTTTTAAATACTTTTAATTAAAACCCAAGAACTTTTTTTTTCTCTTTAACATATAAATTGTTTTAAAATGCAACCAGATCTTCTCATTTGAGATACACTATAGTTTTCTATGTATTACATGCAACTTAATCCAAAGGTTGAATTCTGCACTTCTGGATTGAGCAAGCTATTTGGCTGGTAAACTGGACTCCTAATTGAGTAAGATGTACTATCTTTGCTTTTCTACCCTTTAACAAGTGATAGGAGATGAAATGCTAATGGGCAAGTTCTTTTTTACCTTCAGAAGAGACAGAGGGCAGCCATTTACCATCTTTTGAGAGCATCTGTTTATTTATCCCAGTCCCTCCGAACATCACAAACTGTCCAAGGCATGGGAAAGGTCAGGTCCATATTGATTATGTTGTATGCTGAGGACAATCCCAATGTAATGCTTCCTGATGGGCTGCGCTGAAAGCACGGGTTCTGTGAAGATAAATGCCCACTCTATTCATTTCATGTTGCTTTCCCCTTTTCCACTTCAAGCAGTTTCTGGCTGCAGAAGTGACATAGATCTCTATCCATTACTAACTTGAAAATCTGATCTAAAGCTCTGTGAACCTGCAGGCGGTGTTCAGTAAATTGGTATTAAAACCCATATGAGGAATTGCATAATCCTTTAAAGAACATTTCATTTGCCAGTGACCTTTTCAGCACTGGAACCAGTTGCTTGTTTGGCAATGATTTTTGCTAGAATAATCCTCAATAGTTGCATGCACCTTTTATCTAGCATGAACCCTGAATTTTTTTTCCACAGACCTGTCATATTAGGCTATGGTTCTCTGGGTAGACAGCTTTAATACAACCAATATCATCAAGATATATTGAGTATATTGTTAGTAAACTATGAACAGTTGACTGTAGGTGCAGCTGATGATACACTACCAGCAGTGTGCAGTGACCATAAAATTATTTACTCGTGAAGCTGTTCCAGAAAAAATCTATTGGGCAGAAGCTTTAAACCCTCAAAATTGCAGAGTCCCATCAATATTAAACCTGGCTTTAAAAGATTAGATGCAACAAATCTAGGTGAGTATGGGAAACACTGGCTTTTGCCAGGATATTTTCAGTGCTTTACATGGGATTTTGCAGTTGTTTTTTGAGTTTTTTTTCTCCTGGTCACATAAAGTAAGCAGTCAGAGAAAATTAACTGGCTTTTGTCAGGATATTTTCAATCCTTTACATGTGATTTTGCAGTTGTTTGTTTTTTGGGTTTTTTCTCCTGGTCACATAAAGTAAGCAGTCAGAGAAAATTAAGGCAGCACTAGGGTAAGCAGTGGTGCTGAGCTATGTGGCAGCTTGACCTCATCCTCCACTCATGGTTCCTCACCTTTGCTACCAGCAGTATAAAGCTCATTAAAATAATTGCAATAATTGCTTACCCTTTTTTTTCCCCCTCCCACCTGAGATGCTACAAGAACAGCAAGGAATTCTTTATTCCTTCTGAAATTGTCTGAAGGTCCCTGTGCTGTCATTGCCAGAGATGCCTGAATGAATCAAAACCCCAGGTACACTTCAAGTTCAGATCACACCTTTTTTTTCACAGGAACCTTTTAGTGATACCAGAAGATAAAGCTAAAGGGGAAAAATGGAGTGCAGCTACACTTCAGCTTTGCCTTTCAACTTTGAGATCTTCCTGACTGAAATTACTGACACACTGTAATACCTTCACATAGTGAGAAAGACCCAGGAATACAGAGTGCTTCAGAGGGTGTTGTGAAAGACAGCAGGTATCATATTGAATTTATATTAACAACATAAGCATTTAAAAATATACAGGAATAAGTGTTATGTACATTTCCATAAGTGTTACAATAATTGTTATGTACATTTCCAGTAGTCAAAAAAGAGACCTAGTCTACTCATTCTCTCAGACATGCTAAGGCACAGAAACCTGTTGTTAACAACTGTGAGTAGATCTGTAAAATTGAATTCCAAAGTAAAATTTCTCTTGATAAAATCTTCTAAGAAATTTTATCAAGAGGCTGTCCTCAGCAAAGAGTTGGAGAAGGAAATTATTTTTGTGGGTTTATTACTCTACTAGGAATCTTTTGAGCTGGAGTGTGAAATGGAGTTCCTTATCCTCAGACTCAAAAGAATACTTAACACAAAGCTTTCAGATTTAAAAAGGTTTTGCTGACATCTTACTAATTCTTTCACCACTTTTTTCTTGAAAAGTCAAGAACATTCTCTCTTCATGGGAAGATAATATGAGTTGTGACAAACAACAGGTGAACCAGGAGAAGGCACTTTTGAAATACAATTTGAGGGTGGCTTCCAGACCACTTTGCTTCATTAGTCTCTCATTTAGATTAAAATAAATTAAAAGAACAACAACTAGTCCATAGGTAGTGTGTACAGCTCTAAATCCACTGATTTCTCTAAGTCCACGTTACATACATGTTGAAAATAGTCTGGCAAATTCAAGTATTTATGAAGTCCTCCATCAAAAACTTCATCTCAGTTCTAAGAAATGTACTTGCACTGTTCATACAAGAACCAATAAACTATGAAGACGAACTTAAATATTATTTGACTGTGAAACCACATTATACTGTTACCAGTACTTCAGTTCATTTTTCTGCAGGCATTTAGTGATGTTCAGTTTCTTTGTTAGATTGTTGGGGTTTTTTTCCTCTTTGTTTTACAATCCATGTGTTTTTCTCCCTTGAGAATTAGGTTGGGATTCACTTCAGAAAAATTTCTTTCTCCCAACCAAGGGATTAATCTGTATCAGTACTTTTTTGCCATGTCAAAACTATACTCCACAGGAATTATGGATTCAATGCCAATGGTTTAAAACAGTCTCCAAAGTGGAACGGGGTTTTCTGTAAAAGTTCCCTCTATATACCTAAAGAGCATCCCAGAGTCAGGTGAAACATCCTGACACATGACAGTCAATACTGGTGAGTGCAGTGATGTTATTTGTACAAGTCCCATACTTGAAAACTCTTTCCTTGGGAAATCCACGATGATATCCATTACTTATGGCAATAAGTCAAAATTTTTATAGTTTCAAAAGTTATTATTATCATCATTATAATTTTCTTAATGTTAGAGGGGGGAAGGGAAAGAATATGTCCCTTCCCATCTGGTGGAACGGGAGGCCACAGCAATATCGCAGCCCCTAACCCTTTGAGAGCAAGCAGTAAAATTTGCTAAACACTGTTGATGGTATTAGACAGTTAGATGTGATAAAGATATCTTGTTGTTTTCATTTAGCAATAACAACAATTTGTATCTTGGAAATGGTACTACAAACAAGAAACTGAACGTGCAGAATAATGGGAATAATAGGGATGTGGCCATTTATTTTCACATGAAGTAACAGAGGAGGGGAAGATTGGGGGATAAGAAAAAAGAACCAAACAAGATAGAAACAATATTTTAGCAATGCAGTAAGTGAACCAGAAAGCAGGAAAACTAATTTTCATAACAGAAGAACAAAAAGCAGGCAAAAATAAAAGGAAGTGAATCCACTCTCATACAAAACACTGCTGTTTGACTACAGCTGATCTGTACTTTAATGCAGCAACAGAACCTCTGCTGTAACAATAAACTGAATAAAAAAGAACATTGGGGACAAGTAAGTCACTTAGAAAATTAGTTCTCACCCATTCTAAAGTGTTTTGCATTCTGATTGGAATTCATTACTTGCAGTGTTACTCCTTCACAAGATAAAAAAACCCATTTATTTCCACCATATTTATGAAATGTTCTTCTAATTTATTCTATTGCTCTGTTACCAGCTTTTTATTTTCTTATGTCTGGAAATTTTCCTTTCCTCATTGATTTCTTTTTGTTACTCTTTCACTCAGTGCTCTTTTTCTTTTTTTTTTTATATTTTTTTCCAGTTAAGCAGAGCAAGATTTACCAGGAACTGGAGGCGAAGCAGTCTTGGGGTTTTAATTCTATATATCTCTTCCAGGAACTACAGGGGACAAGACAAAATGTTTTCTGGCCGTATCCAATGTTTTCCTCACTTGGTCTCATTCAGTTCTGACTTCAGGACTTGATCTTGAAATGAGGTAGCTCAACAAATCTGGAAAGTAGGTTGTTTTAATACCTGCTGTCTCTGGTGTGCCAGCACAGTAGACAGAGATGGAAAAAGAAACTGTTAGCAGAACTTATTCATCTTGGACTTGGAACACCTGCAAACCTAATATTTGTTTTCTTCCTTTTTATAGTTCAATGGCTTCACAGTTCTTTTCTGCTTCCATTTTTACTGTAGTTGTTCAATCAGCCATTTTCATCTGTATTATCTTGTGATCGTTTCCAATGTTTTTGGTGTTATTTACTTCACACGCTGCTGACAATCAGTTTCTGCCAGATGTTCTTGGAATTAAAGCAGAAAGATGAGCTGAGACTGCAGCAGACAGCTGGGACAAACACTGTCTGGGATTTTTTGCATGTATTTTTTATTTTATATATGTAAATGAATCTATTCAAAACTATAGCCTGATAACATGTGATGAAAAACAATGGGCTAATCAGCCAAGCAGTACGTGAAAGACAAAGTATTTAGTTCACGATTTTGAAACGTCACCAATACATGCTGTGAATCAGCTGCTGTAAGGTTCTGTGAGCTTCACTGTTCATGCTTGTGCTATATGAGATTCCCACAGTCTGCACTACTAAACCTCCAAGGTAAGATTCCTCTTACCAAGAAAAGTGAGACCAGAGGTATGATTTTTCATCATAAAGAGATCATCCAACTGCACAATGAACAAGACCAAAGCTGCATCAGGCATGGCTTAAGATGTCTGGGCACATGACTGGACTTTCATATTTTTCAAGTTAGAATTATTTCTGTTCTTATACTTACAGTGTCTTTTTAACATTATAACTCAGGAAGGGGAAACATCAAACCATTCAGAATTCTTATCCTCAAAAACAGAAACTAAATGCCGAGATCTGGCTGCGATCAAAGCAAATTAATTTCTATCGTATTCCTGTTCTCCACGCTTTGCTAGAGGAATTTACTTCTTATAAAAGGTTACAGATTGACTGCCCTGGGAACAGAGGTCTTCTATTGATCTTCTGAACAAATCTGACAGTGTGAGATGTTGTCTCACTGATGTACCACCTCCCTGGCCGGAGGGATCAGACAGGAATTCCGCTGCAGTTCCTGCTTTATCTGCACAGGCAGTTGTTTGTCCCAGAACCACAGTGGGTGCTGATCAATGTCTGCCAGGAGAACAGATTTAATCTCTGCTTTAATCTCACCACACGCTGCTGGTCTGCACTAAGACCTGAACCACTCAAGAGAAATGGGAAATATATGTATGTGCACATTTATCTCCTCATTAATTTGTGTCTGGGCATTCATTTTCTCTTAAGCTCACTTTTAAAAGTGAGGAAGCATGAAACTATAAAATATCCACCTTCACGAAAAAAAAAAACCAAAAAAACCCCACCACATTTTCAAGTTGAAATGAGTCTCTGAAGCTTCTAAATTATTACAAAAGTGTCATGCAGAAGAAAATTCTAACATGAATATTTGGAGAGCAAACGCGGTTGAATTCACGACAGATTTCACTGATTTGTTTGAATTTTATTGGACAATTTTTTTTTCTAGCAAGTGTTGTGGAATCTGTGTTTTATCTGTGTAATAAAGCTGCATACATATAAACTTTTATTCATTTTTAAGTGAAAGATGAGTTCTCAGCAATAAACTGATATTCGCCTTGAAGCTTGTTAAGCCTCTGAACCTTTCAAACTGCTAAGAATTTGAGACAGTCTTTATAATTTTGATTTTCTAGATTTATCCTACTGAGAAATACTAGAGCAAAATCCAGGGTCATTTGTCAAAATAAAAGAAGTTTTACTTCTTTCCACACTACCTACAAGGTTAAAAGTCATTTAGGCTGAGAGACATGCTGAAAAAGAGAGATGTTTTGCAAGGGAACTGACAGAATTCCTCAATTTAAAAAAAAAATCAGTTTACCAGTGTTGTGACAAAAAAAAAATTATCTTTGTGAGTTGTACAACGCCAAAATTGGATTTATAATTCAATTTCATTGCAAGGTTGCATCCTCTAAATATATTTTCTGTATCAGTAACCTTTATGCATCAAGTTGAGGAAAAGTGCTCCATTTACATAGGTTGTAGCAAGGACTCCCAAATTAGTCTTCTGCAAACTGCTGTTCCCTGGAAGCCCCGTCCTGCTCTTTACCAGGCACCTCTGTTCCTATTATTGTATTCCTCTCAAGAAGGAGTCCAATTACAGAATAAAATTGCAGGCAAAAGCAATATTGAAATTAGTTTCTCTGCACAAATTGTTGTGAACTGCTCCTCCCCTCCTTTGGTGGAAAAAGTTACTTCAAAGGAGAAAGAGTGACTTTCACCAAACCACAATACACACAGGACAGCTTGATGTTGAATGTCCCTATAGAATAAGAGTAATAAATAAAAATCTGAGACTCCTGTACTGCTACAAAAATCAGAGTTCTCTTCTTTTTTCTCCTTGGTTTAGCATTTAATAGGAAGCTACTGTTGCACCAAAGTAAAGCCCCACAGGACCTGATAAGTTGTGATGAATTAACATTAGACACTAAGGGGTTTTAATTGCCTGGTTGGCATCAGAAGCATCAATCCCAGAGTTTATCAGAAATGCTTTCTGCAAGGTTCTGGCCTTCTTGGTATTTCCATGATGCTAATTGCTATCATTAGCAAGTCGCTTCCTCACCAGAGATGCTTGTAAAGGACAAGTTTGTGGGGTTGGTTTCTGGGTGATAAGTGTGCCATCTGCTTTCCTTTTACAGCCCTCAGCCAGATAGATTCATCAGTGCCACTTTAAAAGAAGTGCCAGAGGGGAGGGAAAAAAGGGTTCTTTGCCAGATGTTACCCAATATTTTATGAGAGATGAAAGGCCAGAGAAATTGATGGTGATTAGAAAATTGTTGCACTTTCACTTTTCTTTTTGGTTACATTTCAAAATAATGTCTTCAATAATAGCTACAGGCATGAAAAATCAGACTGCAAGCCTAATTGTATCAGCCTCATATTGCAACAAGGACAGAGTTATGAATTTTTTTGTCCATTTCAGCTTGTGGGGATTGGGAGTCTGTTTACCTTTTCGGTGGGAAGGGCTCAGCAGAGTGTTTGAACACACCAGAGAAATAGTTGTGACTCAGCTGTGCTTCTCGTTTCCGTCCCATTTCCTTTACACCCTTGTAATTTCTTTTCTCTGCACTCCCCCAGCTAATCTGAGCCACGAGGACAGTGGTTTCAGAGGGTTTCTCATTTCTCATCATCTCCCTCCTCAGGTGGCTGCACGAAGGAGCGACAGATAAAACAGACTTTCATCTTCTTGGCTGTGGTCTGAGTGTGGATGAGTAAGGGAGAGGAGGGAGAAATGTTGCTTCTAAACACGCTCGTGCAGCCCAGAGTATCATTTGAGGTCACACCAGACAAACAAACCTCAAAGCGCAGAGCAGATGAAATTTTAATCTGAAATTCTCCATAGGATTTAGGATTAGCTGAAACGAAATGTCAGGCCAGCGTGGAATCTGTGAGTCCCTGCAGGTAGCAAAGCCCCAGAGTGGGGATTGAGGAGCTTAACTCCTGAAAACAAGGAATGTTCACCACCCTGCACACAAAATCTTCTGGACACTACAGGAAGGGCAGTGGCAAACTGCTTTTCAGCATTGAGGTGAATCACTCTGCTTATCAAGAGAGGCTCTCCATGGCAGCTCAGGTAAATTGTTTAAAGGGAAATATAGATGCTCCAGGACAGTAAGGAGAAAGGTCAGGGTTGTAAGTGCATTGTTGAATATTAGCCGCTAAACTGAGGTGACCAACAGGAAAATGGCATGAGTGGGAGGGTTTTCTCACCCTTCACTTCCAACCCCTCATGAGCAATGAGGTGATTAGAGAATATTCTCTATGAAAGCTGTATTCCTGGTGGATAAGTTAGGGAGCAGGTATGGTTTCAGGCTCAAATTTCACAACTGTTGAATTGTCAGTTAACTGAGTATAAACAGAGTGACATTTACCACGTTGTGAAGTTCACATCTCAGTTCTGCAGCTTAGAGACCTGAATTAAAATGTTCCTGACTTTGAAAGTTGCTTCAAGTGTCAAGTTAAGTCATGGGCATGAAGACTCCCAACACCAAAGGGTGAGAGAGCACAATGCCATGAGGACATGAAGACACACTAATTTGAGAGATCTGAAGATGCGGTCCTGTTAACATTTTATAATATTGAGTGTATCTTTTCCAAGCACAAAAATATTGTGGAGACTGTACATGGGATGCAAGTTGCATAAATATATGTGGCAAGAGGAGCAATTGTGCTTCCTTGTCTAAAAAACCCCAAACAAACAAAAGGAAAAAAGTTTGGTTTATTAATTGTTATGAATGGTAGTGTGACTCCTTCCCTTCACATGTTTTGGAAGGGTTGGGTGTAATCTTCAACTCTCTATTAAAGGTGAATTACTTTTAAAGGAACTAATTGTCATTAAATGGTTGCCCTAGCAACACAAAGAGGGTTACCATAGTAGCCTCTTCTATCCAAATTGAAATATAGCCAGTCTAGGGGCTCACAGGGCTGGGGATTTTAAAACCAAAGTAGAAAACATGAACTTCTTCCTCTGCATAGTGAGGCATTGCCATGACATAAAGTCAAGGCTAAGTCAGACCCTGCAGTTCTTGATGTTGTCTTATTCCTACTGTAAGAGGTCTTGTTTGATTTTCCCCTTCACTGAAAGTTTGAGGAAGGAAATTAATAAAGTTTAAACTGCATGATATCTGTGTAGTTCACAATCTTGCCACACTTGATGGAAGACTCCTGAGCTAATTCTTTTTCCATGGGGCAATGTAGAAATCAAACAAATCTCTCTGTCCCTGCGTTATCCATGACGCTGGGTCAGAGGAGGGAACCCTCCCTATTTCTTTGCCCTCTGATAAAACTTTTTCATCAGTAAATTATTTAGATACAAATTCAAAGCACTCATATGGAGCTCCAGAAACTTCTCTGAACCAAAAAAGCCTGGAATATTATCCATGGTATCACTGTAAGGTCAGTAAGTGAGTTTGTCACTGGCAAGAGATGACTAAATCACTGTTAATAAACATTGGGCCCAGTAGGTCACAAATCCCTGATGGAACTGAGTGTTGTTGTTTCTGTCACTGTGTTTTATTAATGTCTCTTTCTCTGTTCTTCTTCAGAAGGAGTGCATGAATATTTGTGCCCCTGGTCATGCTGCAAAGAGTTGTAAAACACAGCTAAACTATTTCTTAATCTCATGATAATGCCACTGTTGTTAAATCGGATTTTAAAACAATTCCTAAACATTTAATGTTTTCCGTAAAGTCACAGTACCCAATTCAAAGGCCCAGGTTAGAATGAAACATTTTTTGGAAAATGTGAAATGTGTTTCTAGCCCAACAGGTCGTGGCAAAAGGCTTAGAAACCCCTTTAGAACCTGACTGGGTGCTATATGCTTAACCCTTTCTCTCTCACTTCATGTCCCCTCAAGAATATTAAATGAATCCCAAATGCAATTGAAGTAAAACCAATAAGCCTCAGACAAGTCTACCTAAAGTGTCATGCTTCCAGAAAGACTGCATCACTGTAAGTTAACATAGAAAAGCTGGAATTCTTATTTTCACTCCAACATCACAAAGTTAGCATCACAGTATTAGCTTCAAAATTAATCTCTATTTTCACATAAAATTTCTCATAAAAGTCACTTCTGAATGATGTTTTTTTAATGAGTCTCACTAGCAAAATAATAAAATTAGCCATGGAGTACAA
This sequence comes from Cyanoderma ruficeps, assembly GCA_008694505.1. Lineage (NCBI taxonomy): Eukaryota > Metazoa > Chordata > Aves > Passeriformes > Timaliidae > Cyanoderma > Cyanoderma ruficeps. The sequence continues at coordinate 6,279,797 of VZDJ01000426.1, forward strand.
ACTTTATGACTCTTATTACCAAGGTTTCACGTCAAATGATGTTTCTCAGAGCCTGCACTCGTGCATCCATCCTTTGTCTCTGTAATTGCCCTGCAGAGCTGCTGAGCAGCTGCCGTGGAAGCTGGTGAAGTCTCCACATCTCAGAAGGGAAAGCAGCTCCTTCCCTCTGAAAATCCAGCTCCAGCTCCTCAGGCTTCCTTGACCACTGCCCAGGAGGGGTTTGTGCTCCCTCAGTGTCTTACCCAAGTGTTTAATGTCCCCAGGGAACCCATTCTGCTGCTGTGACAAGAGTGACCCTGTCACTTCCCAGGGCAGCTCTGCAGGGTCAAACAATATTCACACCCACAAGTGCCCGTGGAACTCCTTTTTATTGGGTGAAAGCTGGAGGCCTCTGATGAGGAATTCCCTTGAGAATCTTGGGATGGCTGTGAAGATAATGATTTCTCCTTTATCTGGTGAAGCTGTGCTAATAATGCTAAAATGACACTAAAAAGATAAGGTTAGGATTTATGTAGAAGGCACTGTCTATTGAAATCTGATTAAATTAGAGACTAAACAAAAAGTACCTAATTTTAAATAACTAACAGAAAGGTTTGCCTTTAGTATTTTAAACTGCATTTTAAACTGACTGAACAATTCAGGATGAAGCAATTATAATCATGTACCTTTTTGTTTCCTGAAAAGAGCAGGAGATTCATTTAAACCCTTTCCTAAGGGTTTTCTAAGAAAGTCTTGCACATACCCATGTAATCAGTTCTTGGAAGAAAGACAGAAGTTGTATAGATGATTTTTGCACAAGAAATGTCTGTCTCTTAATGAATCCAGTTTGAACTGTAAGTAGCTGCTATGAATTAGGACAGAAGTTAAACATTCAACATTTATGCCACTGACCTATTTCAAAGAGAGCTCAATTAACAGTATATGATGTAAAGTGAATTGTTTTCTTGAGAGACTTCTTCCACTTCAAGTGGAAGTTGAATATGGATGTATGATAGAAACATGAGATTACCCATTGCTGCTTATCTTTTTCAGTTTGTTTGTGTTTTTAAATCTGATTGATAGTTTTTTTAAGTAGTAACACATGTTTTGTGAAGACTGCACAAATCAGAGAAACTCCTACTGGAGACAAAAACCCTGGGCTGCTCTGCTGCTGTTCTAGACTTGCATTCTCTTCAGCAGCTGCATATAAAGTTCTGTCCTCTGGGGGGGAAAAAAAAATCTTTTCCATACTTCATCAGAATGAATGTGGTTCTGAGACATCTTTTGTCGCCCTAGGTTTTCTGGCTTTTGAGTGCTTGTAACTTTGTACTGCAGATTCTCACACAGCTCCATGTAAACAATGTGTATTTTTAGAATGTTTTACATGTTTCTCCTCTGGGAGGAGAAATGTGATTGATGGTAATGTTCACCATCCAGGTTAAAGAGGTGGCGACCTGTGTAGCCAATCTCTTGACCTTTGTACAAATGTATATAAATGGAGTCAGAATTTGAGTAAAGGGGGGAGGAAGGAAGAAGTTTCCCTGAACCTCTCCTGTGCCTGCTCATCCTTTGTGACCCTGTCCTTGCCTTCATCAGGTGACCCTTTATCTGATTTACCCATCAATCTTTTAAATACCAACAAGTACTGAGGTGGAGCACTGATTTTCTGCCACCTCTGTGCCCTGCCACTTCTGGGTTTCTCTGGTAGTGAGAGTTTCCATATCTGTTTTTCCCTCTTTTTGCAGCCCCTCTGACATTACTGCCGTGTCCAGGAGCTCACCACGGCGCTTTTGAAATGGTGTCAGCATCCTGAGCTTGGGCTGTGCCCCACAGCACACCTCCTGGCCTGGCACAACCCCTGGGGCAGGCCTGCACAGGCACTTCGGGGAGCTTATCTCCCACACTGCCAGTGCTGCAGAGGCACAGCCCCGGATGAGTGGTGGGGTTTGGAAGGCTCTGTGCCTCTGCTGCTTTGGCCTCTTTATGCATCCAGATGAGGCTGGGCTGCAGCTCTGTAAATCAGCCTGGAAGATGGACACGGTGCTGCATGCACTTGATACTGCTCACAGGGCCAAGCAGCAGGCACTCAGACATGCTGACACGCCTCTGGAACAAAAGGAAATCGCTGAGAATCTCTTTTCTGTCAGTAAGCCCGACCTAGAAATTCAGATGAAAAGTGGAAGTGCTGTCAGAGAGGTGGTTAGGCATGGTGTTTTAAATAAAACTTGGGAAGAGTTCTTCTCGGCAGAAATCCTTTCCCTGAGCTTTTGGAGGAAGATGAGAACTGGCCTTGCAGAGTGGCAGGGTGCACCTACTGCTGCTGATTGCTTCTCTCCACTTCGCTGCCACTCAGGGTCAAACGTTCGAGCCGTGACTCAAATATTCAAAGTTCCAAGAAGTGATTTTTAGATAGAAGATTGAAAAGACAATGCAGTTGTTGTTTTTTCTCTTTTTATTCTGCTCGTGGACATTTTATAATTCATGTATTTAAACTTCTCTCTGTAGCTAGGAAAGACAAAAACAAATTTTACAACAGCAAAATCTGGTTGTTTTGTGCAAAACCTTGGGTTCATTTTTAAATCAAACGACGATAAATTTTAAGAAAAAAATTAATTTGATAGTGATAATGAAAATTAATGTGAATTTTAGGAGCTGAACTAACCAACAAAATAGTGAAGGAGTTGAAAATAAATATATATATGTATAAATAAAATAAATTAAGTCCTCTGAAATTTAATAAAAGGGGACAGAAAAAGGAAGAGTTCATTTCTTTTGTTAATAACTATTGAAGAACTGCCTTGTAATATTTATTCATATGTTAATTTTCAATACTGTAATTTTATTTTTTTTTTTGCTTTGGACACATTTGGCCAGTGCATGAAAGATTGACATTTCTTCTTGAAACAACCATTTTCATGTAAAAAACCCCAAAACCCATTTATTTATTTATTCAATAAATCAAAGACATTTCAATTAGAAGAAACTGTTCTGGATTGATCTAACTTTTCCTTTTCATTTTTTTTCTTCTGTGCATAGTCCTAGGAGGTATTACTTAAAACAAAATGTTGTTGCTGTTTGAAGGCCAAGTTGTGATTTCAGTTTTACGCTCAGTTATTCAATACCGCTATTCACCATGATGTAATCAAAATAAAAACCTGAAGCAGAACATTCATAATCATTTTGTCTCATCCAATTCATTGATAAAAACCATTTCTTTCATATAGCTTGTTTCTTAAGGGCCTTAGCAAACATTCAAGTTAATTAGCTCCAAGTATGATAAATAAAAGTAATAGCATGTGCGGGAGTTAATTAGGAAGTTTTGTGAGGAATCATACCTTAAACAGCTAAGGAATTAATCATCTTTACATACAGGAGAGGTTAATAACTCTAAGGGAATAATCTTGGTAAAACCTTAAAAGAGGAAAATCATTTGCCTAAATCAAGATCCTGTAAACTGATGAATAATTAAAAAAAATTTGTTTTAATACTTTGCTTCTTAGAAGTATCTGTGACATTCTTTTTTCCATAATGTTTACTGTGGCATTGGAATGATTGATATAAATTGTATTGAATTTTCTCTCTTCAAAATGCATTTAAAATCCAGCAATGTAAACTTCAAAACAATGGTTAGGAAGGTAAGATGAAAATGTCATTAAACTACACCTAGATTTAAATTCTAACAATGGTTAACATGTTTGGTTGCTGTCAATCTTGAATGATTTCCTTGAGGAAGGGAAATTTTAAAAAGTTTGATTTTTTTGTTGATAGACAGGAAGAAAAATATAATTTGAGGACGGGGAAAGTGTGCTCTTCTGGGTCTTAGCATTCTTTAAAGTTATTGTCCATTTTAGAATAGATTAGAAGGAAAGAAAACTGCAAGTCATAGATGTTTCTATGTAGAGGATAATTTTAAAATAAAACAATTTTAGGTTAATTTGGTTTTTTTCCAAAAGAAAGAACTTCTTGAAATTGAAATGGCCCCTTCACAAACCTGTCTTCACTCCAGTAAATTAATGACTGTCCCTATTAATGCCCCTGGGCAACCTTTGCCATTTCAGATTATTTGTGAAAATATATGTACAAGTATAAGCACACGTTTACATTTAATGTGAAAATGTCAGGGGGTTTATTAGGGTGAATCTGGTTTTTTATCAAAATGACTCTAAAAAGATCCTCTTAAATGTTATGCTCTTTTAAATGTATGTCATTATCCAAACTTGGAAATCCATAAAATCCTCCTTTTCCGTAATGATTTGACTACAATCTCTTGTTTTTCTCTACCTGGTCTGGTAAGGCATATTTTAACCATAGCTTTCATCTCCAGTCTTTCAGAGCGTGACGCACAGAGCTACTCCTCCCTCCTGAACCTGCTTCCTTTTATTCAAAAGAAAATGCCAAGTTGTCCTGCTGGGATATTCATTCCCATCTATCAGACATATAGACAGGTGCCTGGGATTTGCTACCCCTGGGGATTAAGTGAAGTCATAATTACGTGTGTGTCTGCCATTGCCTCAGGTGTCCTGTGCACCTTTCTGCCTTTCCAGCGGACTCCTTTCGCTTTGGTTACTTTTTTGGTGGGTTTTTTTTTTTGGTTGGTTGGGGGTTTTTTCATCTGTTTGTTTAGAGTTTCTTGTTTGATTTCTTGGTTTTGATTTAAAGATGTTTTTCATAATAACTCTGGAAAGCAGCATTGTAATTCCTAGCCCTGAAATCCATAATCTACATTGGATTCCTTCACCTCTCAGGATATGGGTCATATCTAGTTTGCCGGACATGGCCAAACATCCTACTCCAGGTCAGCAAGGATGCAAAACACCACACCCTGAGGACAAGTGGTGTCCTCTTGGTGCTGCACACAGCATTCACATGAGAAAAGTAATCACAGCTGCATGACTCCATCATGACCATTTCTGTCAGTCCCTGGGAGCAGCCAATCCCTTGGACAGCTGCATCCAGCCTGCTGCCACACAGGATGGTAAAGGTCATATGGCTGGGAAGGGGCAGCATCTGTCCCTCCTGAGGCAGAACACACAGGATGATGATGCTGGCCCTGTATGGCTGTAACAAGGAATATTCAGGCAAGGAATGGTCCTCGATTCACAACACGAATCACCCAGCCCAGCTCCACACACAGGAGGCCACTGATGCTCCAGGTGACCCTGTCCTGTTCTCATAAATTCTCTTTTATCCCACTCAGGACAGGCTCCTGTGTGGAGGCCAGGGGCCTGTAACCAGGAGAGACACCCTTCTGATGAGGGTGAGAAAAACCTTCCTCCCATGGGCCTTTGCAGCCACACGCTAACATCTCTCAGGTTTCATTGTTCTATTGGTTTGTTATGTCACCCTGTTCAGTCCCCCGTTCACCATATATGCACCTCTCCTAGAATATCTTCCTTTCCTTGGATCCCACTGGGTTATTTTTGCTGTGGTGTTCCACCCCTGTGACCCTGTTACTCCCCCCAGTTGATATTTATCCCTCTGCACCATTTTTTTCCATCCCTATTGGATCTTGACCCTCAGGACCACCCCTTTATCTGCTATATAACCCTGGATGTTTGGCCCCATTTTGGCTCTTGTCTCAAATAAGTTTTGGAACTTATTTGGGGCTGTACCCATGACGCATGCACTGATAATAAACAGCACTTGGATCTCCAAACAGGATTCTGTCTCCCCAGCTTTATCATCAGCCCTTTCTTAGCAGAGGCCTCAGGGACACACCTCAGGGACACACTGTTGCACAATGCTACAGGCTCCCATCTGTGTTTTGTTTTTCCTTGTCATTCTGCCCCTGATCTCTCTGCCCACACTGCACCTTTCTCGTGCCTTGATGTCCTTCAGCGTCCCAGATTTTTGCATGGTGTCAGTATACACCTGGGTTTTTTTTCTAATCAGTAGTGGCATGGTTTCTGGGGTGGAGGGGTCAGGTCACCAGCACTAAGTGCTATTTTGATGGTAAATAGATTCGTTTCCCCTGAAGCTGCTGTGGACCCTCAAGCTCCCTACAGTCCTGTTCCACTATAAAGAAGGGATTCCATGTAAGGATGTGTGGCAAGGTCCTGTAAGTCACATTAACACCCACTTTACCGTCTCCATTGCAATTTAGTGTGGGGCACATGTCCTGTGGAGAGGCATTCAAAGCCCTCCACCAGGGCCCTGAGGGTACCAAAAAAGCCATAACTTCAGGGCCACCTTGACCTGTCCCTGTGCAGCCCTTGGCTTCAGGGGCTATGTCACCCTCCCAGAGCTCTGCCATGAAGTCATGGTTTTTATCCCCATCTCCTGGTGTTCCCTGGTCCTGGATCCCCCTTTGGCGTATGGATGGGACTCTCAGGGAGAGCCCAGCCTGTGGGAGGTCACCTTTGATTCACCCTGTCCTCACATCTCCTCCAACTGCTTGATTTTCTTAGTGTTAAAGTAAAACAAAAGCCCAGACAAGGACATACCCTTGCTCAGTTTTAGGCAGCTTCCTGTTAAATTGCTCACCCAGATGTTTGAAAACAGTCCTTCCAGACCCCCTGAGGACTGCCTGGAAAGCCTGTTATTATCTCTCTGCTGTTTATCAATTGTGCTCTCTTGGCATTGGTGACAACTGAAATTAGTTAGGCAGAAATGATAGAAATGTGTTCTTAAAAACAAGGCAAAAAGGTGGTGGTTAAAATGTTACCTGAATGCTACTCCAGAAAAAAGAGTTGGCTCTAGGAACATCACAAGAGCACACATAAGTGATCTTTTTTTATTGAAGATGCCATCTTCATTTCAGGTCTCAGATTTTTCCCCAGAAGTAAATCATAGGATTGATGTTAATTTCAAAGGGATTTCTGCCTACTATGTAAACTCATTATAACAGGGGAGGCACTTTGCATAACCTTGGGTCCTTATCTAAAGATCATTGAGAGCTGTGAAAAAATTCAGATGATCTTTTGGATCATTTCCGTGCAGTGCAGATCAGATAGTCCAGCTTATCACATGCTGTTGATCCTTCCTTTCTTTCTCTTTTTCCTGAACAAAGGACAGGTTTAAAAAAAAAAGGCAAACAAAACAAACAAATGCAAGGAGAAAGGAGAAAGAAGCAGCAAAATTTCTTCTCTGATTCATTATTCTTTACAATTTTTTTTATTTAATTACACACATTAATAATTACTCTGAATCCTACCTTTTACATTTACTCACCCTTCCAAGGAATTTCAAAGTCATTGCAATTTTAATTTCACTGCCGTTCAGTAAAACGAAAAAATTGTCACTTCGAAGTTCAAAACTCGCTGGACTGGGTGAAACAATACTACCTTCTGATGCAGAAAATCTTTATGCTCCATCTTTCCACTCACCAACAAAACTTTCCCAAAAGTAAGATATTAGAAATGCCCTTTTCTTTGACCTGCTCTTTAACAAAGCATGTTTCTTTCACATGTAATGGAGCTTCACAAACAAGGAATGACTCTTAGCTTTCTTTTTTAGAAGTAATTGTGTGACTAACCCAACAAAATACTTCTGTTTTCTTCCGAATGTCTCTGACCAAAGCAGACATAAAAGCAGGTAAGTAAATGTTCCTCTGACAGCTGAACAAAACTCAAAAGCAATTTGAGAGACCCTAAAAACTACTTAGTTATTATAATGAACAACAGATTTTAATTTTTTTCATTCAAATCAGGAAGATTTAAACACCATACAGAGTCTGGATTAACAAAATAGAGCTGTCTAAAGAGGTGGGGATGCTCAAAAAGCTTCATAAAATATTCCTTAGTGTTTAGACATTAAATCTTATCACGCAGAGTCTCAAATGTAGCTCCAGAAATCAAGCACTGTGATTTCTACCCTTTCTGTAGAAATTGCAGCATAACAGATGCTGGAAGGCAGCTGTGGGCAGTGTCTGTAAAGAAGGCAATGTCTCAAACCAAAGCAGCTCTGCACAAGGGGATGATGATCCTTATGGGCACCAACGGGGAGTTGTGGACAGATGAACAATTGTGAAACTCACTGGTGTCTGTCAGAATGCTAAACTGGAGGAAGAAACACGATTGTTATGTAAAACAAACAGATGCAAGGATACTCCCGAGCAACACACCCTGTGATAGGTCCTGTTAAACCAAGTTAATGGCCTGTTTCACTCTTTATTAACTTATGAGCTAAATAATTAGCTGTGCAGGGTGTGGATGCCAGAAGTAGATAACTGACAGTGAACTTCAGCTTGCTCTGTACAGGCTGCAGAATGCCTTTGGCACCGATTATTTTTTTCTCCAAAATCCACCCTCCAGCAGTCTGGTGCTGTTGTCATATCTGGACACAGTAACTTGGAGTGTGATATTATCACATTTCAAAAAACAGAAGTGTTTCAGCCAGACAATACCAGTATACCAGACTGGCCACTTCCGTTCCTCATCCTAGTGACACAAAAGTGTGAGATCCTACAGGAGATCAAATGGATAAAGAGTTAATCTTATCTCAAATAGAGCAAAAAATGTGTGCTTCATCACGTTATCCAGCAACAGATATAGACTAAAAGCCTAGAAGAACAAAAAATGTCCTTTCCTCATCAACTTAAGTTGTGTTACAAGTAGAACATTATTGATCAAATGAAATCTCCAGAATATTATTACTCTGTCACTCAGTGAGTCAATTTTGTTTGATTATCAGGTTGTATTGTTTAAGAGACTTTTCACTCTCCTCAGACAAATATATTTTCTCTTTGGGAATTTATAAAAGAATACAAGCAGACCTAATAAGGTGAACAAATAACACCTGTTTTGAAATATAGCTGCAGATGTAAATTTTTGTTTGTAGTACAGTGTGCTTCTCTCTTGAAAACATTTTAGGTAGAGTTGCAACAATGAGGGACCTTCCACCACCTCTTACCCCAGTTAAAATGCTGAAAGGTTTGGTGCCTAAAACACACATGGTAACCCAGCTGAGAGAACTTATGCATTTATAAGACTTTTCCCTCAAATGTCATTTGTCTGTGAGCTGTTCTGTGAAGCAATTAGCAAGAAGAAAGTTGCACGACAGCAGTTACAGGTGTAGGAGCAGCTGTACAACACAAGGGAGTTCCAGCTGAAGGTCAAACCATTGTGCACATACTGATGGTACCTGCCAGAGGTTGCTCCCCAAAGAGGAGGGCAAGGAACTGGCTGAGGAACTGGGGGTGCTGAGAGTGAACAGAAGCTGAATTCACGTATTTTCTCCCTGCTTTCAGTATCGTATTTACTAAACCGGTACAAAAATAATCATAAAATAGTTGAACTGAAGTTTGGAGTCATAAGATTGTATTTCCTCTGTTCCTCTGTTGTTGCCTGTGTTCCTCTAATGAATTCCTCTTAGTCATCAGACCATATGGTTTTCCATGAAACAAGATAGTGCCCTGGTTAGATGATACCCAGATTTCAGAAAGATCAATAAAAATAGGATGCATTAAAGGAAGTCAAACCCAGAAAATAACAGCCCACATTACCACTTTGTTGTCCTTTGAAGTAGATGGAGAGGGGAAGAGAAGAAAATGGAACTCAATTGTCTGTGAGTAGGTATTTATTAAAAGATTGTTTGTATTTTTTGATCTAAGTGGGTTCAGCATTTTTGATATATTTGTTGCCCAAGGCAGACAGGAAATTTCACACCTAAAGTCATCACTGTACATTTCTGGCGTAGGCTAGCAGGACAGATCAAAAGAACAATTGAATTTACATTAGGTGAGCAATCAAAGGTATGTTAGACTGTTCTTGTAATGATGAGAAATTATGGTGAAAACTCTATTGGAGTGAAAGCAACAGAAGGAGAAGACCCCAAAAAGCATAAGGAGATCCCTCAATGATATAAACTGACATAATGCTAAAGAACCCATTTCAGTTAACACCAACTGTGAGATAAATCAGAAAATTGGGAAGTTTTGGCATGTCAATCTTTCACTCTGTTAGTCAAGTTATTTTGCAAATGGTGCAAATTTGCTGATCACCATGAAAGTTTAGAGTTTCTCTCCAGTGCTTAATATATTGATTTGTTGCAAAACGGGGAAAATGTTAAAGCTGTGTTGATATCAACTACAGCTAAAATATTTCTCATTTACTTACACCACAATTTTTTCTGCTACATTACAACTATGCTCAATCTTGAGGTAAAAACCAGCACTGAATTCTTTGTCATGGGCTGAAGTCAATTCTGTGCTGCAGAAGATGATATAAATGCAAGCAGAAAATAAATGATAGAAGATTATACACCAGCAGGGAAATGTCTGGAAATCTTTTGGCTGTTACATTCATTAATTTATAATTCATGCAATATTAGAAGTTTACACTTTGAGGATAAAGCCGATTTATGACTGGATCCCCCTGAAGGACTTTTTTAGGTTGCCTTTTTTTTTACCATGTTTTTTCTAATTAAATTTTTAGATTTTTTACTGAACTTGTGATTTTTTTGTCTTATTTCTTTATCTTCTCCCAGTCATTTAACTATGTCTGGCACAAATAATCTGTAATAAGGGGCAGAGGGCTCCACAAATCTGGGTACTCTCACTGTAGGGAAACCAAGAGTTGCAGTACTTCAGGCTGCTCCCCAGCAAGCCACAAGGCTGGCACATCCACTCTGCTCAGTTCCACCTAAGTGTGGAATGCCTCAACTTCATGCCCTCTGAATTACCCTCCAGGGGCTTCTAAATTACTTCCACTCACCTTGCTCAAGGGCGTCTCATTGGAGATTAGACTCCTTATTCGGGTACCTAACTGGGATAGTTAAGTCAAGCAATGTGAATACTGCTCTGTAGCTACTAAAAGAATTAGCCTTGTAACCTTTAACGGGCATCAGCAGGCAGTTAATCACCATTAAAATGGCTTCTCGAAGCTGAATGTTTTGCCCACCAGAAGATGCTATAACTCCTGAAGTTAATTCCTTTGCAAGATGATGGTGCATCTCCGGTTCAAAGCATTTAAGACAGCAAATTGTTATCTGCCCAGGAAGGTCAGTCATTCAAATAAAATAGATCAGGACCGCCGTACACTTTGTCTCACATATTAAAAAAATCTTCATTATTAAGAAGTCTGCAAAAATAAAATAAAAAAGAAATCCAATTCCTTCTACCAATTTATAAACAGTTAAAAGAGTTGCTGCAAACCTTCCTTAGATCATATCCTTTGGGAAACAAAAACCATTACTAACACCTCATTGCATTGCGCTCCACTTATCAGAACGAGGAAAGACAAACTCAAAGATCTTTCCCAGGAATTACATACCTCTGAGCCCAGCAAGGGGGCAGTTCTCATTTCAAACTGGCCAGATAAAACAGAGACAGAAGAAAACTGAATTTCAGAATCAGTGATTCCAGTACATCAGGCAAACAGGCAGCGTATTGGTCACAGTTTGAGTATTAACATCTTTCATTTAATAAAATAAAATAAAATCTAGAACATTATTATGTAGTAGTCAGATTTTCAGTAAGATAAAAAAATATTTCTCATGTCTTGAGTGTAAATCCATTTTCTGCATTGTCTTGGGAGTACCACAATTTTAAATCTGCTAGACATCCTGCCACAGAAGACTGGTCCTTTACCTTTTTTTTTACTTCAGTTTATGTTTCTTCTCTCTTCCTGCTGATTTCCTTGTGTGCCTGATAAGCAGTCTGACAATGAAAAACAAGAGATTATGTTCTGTGAAACACCTGACCCTATTTTTATAAGACCGACACATTCTGCCTCCCCTTAACCTTTTTTCATAGGTGTGAAAACTCAGGACATTTTTAACCAGTTATGCTCAGTTATCATAGAAAGAAGTCAAATACCTCACTGTGCTGACAATGGAGGAAGGGCCAGTTTTGATGTTAATACAAGTCTTCCCATCATAATTTGATGTCTTGTTCCTTGTGGCAAGAAGCTTTTTAAGGCATTAGATCGTAACCTTTTGATTTGAATGAAGATGTTGTTACACTTAGGAGGGGTTTGAATGCCTCCTGTGCCTGTATGGCACAGCTTAGATGGAGTTTACCCCATCTCTTTCTTTACCTTTCTCTTTTTTGAACACAAAGTGGAGTGGTACCACTGAAGTAACTCCCTTGGAGATTGTTCTACGCAATTGTTGCCAGCTAGCCAAGGCAAAAGGACAAATTATACCATTTTTCTCACAGATAATAGGTCTGCTGCCCACAAAGCATTGCTCACTCTGTGATAAGGCCATGACTTCTTGAGATCCTTGCTAACCAGTGCTGGAGAGCTTTGGGAAAGGACATGATAATTACTTTTAACATTTAAGAGAAGTCATACAAAGGAGTTATTATATAATTTCCCTGGGATGTCAGTGGGGTTGCTTTCTAATAAAGACTGACTGAATTGGAACAATAATGGAAACAAACCATACAATATTTCTTTACATGAAAAAACAGATCTTTCCATTTCACACTGCTGTGTTCTTTTGGACAAGAAGCTGGCACTGAATTACTTAATGGTAAGGTAGTTTTCTTAAATTCGGTTGAATTTCTCCTGTTGCCTCTTCTTTCTTTTCAATAACCCTTACATCAAAACTTAGGTTGGACAGACTACAGTTCAGTTAATGTTTTTATTGTCTCTTTCCTCTTCAACTTTTGGATATTTAGAAGTACCTTGGTACCTTCAAAACACATTTAAGAACTCAGCATATGCTAATAAATTCAGGATCACTATGATTTCTTACAGTCAGAAGTTTCTACACCAAAATTCTGAATCTAAACCAATATACACTGGCATAAATCCAAAGACTTCAATTGATTTCTGGCTCTGGGGAAGAAGTAAATGAGAACTCACTGTCATGCAATATGTATTGGAAGAATTCTTCTTATCCCACTCATGCAATGGAGGACACAGTGCGAAATTTTCTTTCAAAACTTTGTCTCTTGTGTGTATTATTTCTAGGGAACAAAGACTTATTGAAACACAACTAAATTAAGCTCGGAGAAGTGAGAAAAGTTATACAGAGATTTTTTTTTACACTAATTACAGAATTCAGATAGTGAACTGCTTTAACTGATCCTCTTGTGTTTGGTTGCCATGCATTAAAATATATTTTTAGTTCTTCTTTGACTAGGCCACCAGTTAAAATAGTGTTGATGAATGCTGACCCAAGTGAATGGATTTTTAGACTGTGCTTTAAAAACTGTGCAAATTTATGAAGATAATTAAAAAAAATAAGAACAACATTTTATTTTGTCAATGCAACTTTTTATCTACTAAAACTCTCTATTTCAAACCAATTTTAATTTGCAATGACCAAACTGAATTCTAGTTTGGAGATATAGTGTTCCTATAATATTATCATCTAAATATTAAGTTTTACCTAACTTTTCTAATCTTAAATAAGAAGTAATATAGCAAATTATTAAAAAAGACTAAAAACAACCCTTCAGTGGCTTTTTTTCATTGCATGGTATCATCAGAATATATTTTGTAATAATTCATCATAAAAATAATCCTACAAGAAACCGCACATCCCTATTTACATGTATCCACTGCATAATATAATTTAAAGCATGCATTTTTGAAGTACCTACTTCTCACACAAGATTGCTGCAACAAATAAAAGAACGTCATTCCACTCCAAGCCATAAATATGCTTTCTACCTACAGAACATTCATACTGAGAATTTATAGAACTCTGATGTAATTGTTTTTACTCTGGGGTTGCTAATTTTTCTTCTGGTCCTTCTCTGCATATATAATAAACAGTGTTAAAGTCAAAATTGTTCTGATAGAAGCTGTTTGCTGAACTCAATGAATCTGTATGAGCTGTGGGTGATGAATTTCTGAAAAATGAATGTTTATAACAATAGCTCCTTATTTTACATTGCCTTCTGATTTTAGTCTGAATAAATTAAAAGTTTTCACATTTCTTTATTCATATTTTGATAATGGCAAAATTCAAATAGTGCATCATGCTATTTACGTCCTCAAATCTAATGACGGACCTGTCAAATCACTGTCTAATTCTCCTGGTCCCTCTAATTACCAGGAATTCATCACTCCAGGGAAAAGTACAGTCAATCCACCCATTCATATGACGTGTCCATGTCAGAAATTTCTGAATGCTGATGTATTTCTTTTTCCAAAAAGAGCTGGGTTTAAGGCTTGTTTGTGTTAATGTCCTTATGAGCCATATATTTTAACTTCATTCTTTAGTATCACCCTTTAGAATCTTTAATTTATTCTATTTTTGTAACGGACTGAAAACCACGTGGCTGCTTCTTACATTCGTCAGGATTATTTAATAGGTATGTGCATTCAGAGTGAATCAGAGAACTCTTATCCTTTCTTGTACTTCCACATCATGACCAAAAAATCGTGTTTTTCGTTTTTCTTTTTAATTGTCATTTATTTAAAAGCCTAGTTATTTGATGCATTTTGGAAGCGGGTTGAGTTTTATGACATAATCATCAGTGAGATTTATGTGTTCTCATCAACTCTTATTTGCTGGCAGGTACCTCCCAAAGCAATACACAGGGATATTCCATCTATTCCACGCAGGAAAGATGAAAAGGAAGGCATGTTCAATAAGAGGAGGTGTTTATCCTAGCAAAGCAAATGCAATTATCATTGATCTCACAGGATATAACTTGAAGGTGGAATTTCATTTTGTGTTTGAAAATATTAATAAAACTTTCTGGTTCTTTAAGCAGATTTGTGTTTTGGTTCCTTGCACCACATTGAGCATCATAAACCCATGTTACTTTTAAGGCTTTCTGTCTATTAAAATAAATATATTCTCCATGGCTCTTGTCTTTATCAAAAGTAGATGTCAAACCCTACCAAATCAAAAGGGGTAAAAGATTAAGCAAGAACTAAAGAAGTGAAAAATGGAAACTGGTACCTGGGAGAAGTGACACTGTTTAACTTGGAATGTGTGAGATGATATTGTTTTTTTCCGGGAGTTTTAAAAATATTTGTCATTATGTTGTACACAGGAATCATTGGGGGGGGTTATTACCCTAGAGTCTCAAGAAGGTTCTTTTAATTCTAGTAATATTATTAGTGATTCTAATAATAAAAAGGAAGGAAAAGATGTGTGCATAAAATGGGGGTGCAGGAAAGTGGAGCTGGAAGGCAGAGGTATGTTCCCATATCAACAAGAACAGGGAAAGATGGAGCAGGATAATGGTCCTGGTGCAGTGATTGACACGGGCCATCAGGTTAAAGTGTGTGCAGCACACAGGCACAGGCAAGGCCTGGGATGTGCATGGGGATGCTCCTGGCAAGCTACTCCAGCTCCCTGACAATAATTATTTCCTGAAATGTGTTTTCTGAAGTTACGCCTCTCCTGATTTTGCGTACAAAAGGTGAGAGAGTTCTACCACGAATTTTGGGATGTACCAAACCCTAATGGAAGTAATTACATTCTACACATGTAATAAAGCACTCAGTTTGAGAGATGACTCAAATGCACAAGTCACAAGCCGCTTAAGAAGCTTCGTGAATCAGAGCTTTAACCTGTTCCAAGAAAACAGTGAGTCTGAACCCCCAACTAATATTTATTGTGCCTGTTTTGGCAGTCTCAATAATGGAACTATCTACACTAATGAGCAAGTGACGTTCTGTGCCCAGTGCCACCACAATGACATGGAGAACTTTTACTCCCTGCCCTTTGCTGTGAAGCCCCTGCTCACACATCTGAGAATTGGATATTCCCGTTGACTACAGTAAAACAGAGCAGGGCCTTGGCTAAACTGGAGGTAGAGATTCACTATTTGGGGAGAACCACCCAGGTCATTTTCTCTCAGCTCCCATGTGTGTGTCAGAGAAGCATGCTTCTCTTGATTAACACTTTCTTCTTATCGTTGTTATCATGATTAATTTTGTAAAGGTGAGTCCACAGCCTCCCTCCTAAACTCCTTCTTTCCGGAACTTGCCTGTGCTGACAGACAAACATATTTTTTTACTTTCTGATTTAAAATACTTCTGAAATTTGAGCCAGTTTGTTCTTCACTTTGCTGAGTAAACATAGGGGAAAATGGGTTGCACATAGACACAGCATTTGATCTTCCTTTTTCTGGACTTCAACGAGATCTTTAAAGTATCATTCCTCTGAACTTCATTTTTCAAATGATCCCCAAAACTATGTCTCTAAACTGAACATTATTCTAGGCAAAGCCTCATCTGAGTTTAAAGAAGAAGTTATTTTCTGTGCCTGATAGCTTCTCTCTGTAAAATATCCCAGAGTGAGACTTAGGAGTTTTTGTAACTATTTCATGCTGATTTTCCAATTCATTACAATTCACTATACTTTTCTTGCAAAACTTCCAATAAGCCTTGAGGTAACTTTTTTTAATTATGCTTTTCTTTTTTTGCTCTTCTTACAGACTTTCCCTTTGACTTTATCTAATTTTTCACTCCTAAATTTTAGATTATTTCTCCAACCTGCTGAGATTATTTTGATTTGTTCCTGTCTTCTGAAAAGTTTTTGGTCTGTTCTGTGAATTTGATAAGTCTATTATAATTTTCATCATCTGAATCCTTCATGGAAGTAATGGGATGGATTTGGGCATAGAAGAGACTGTAACCTGCTTTGTTTGTGTTTGTTTTTTTTTTTAAACAGAAACCCTTAGAGACAGATCTAAGCAGATTTTATTTTCAACAAAATAGGTGCCCATTTTATGACAATATTCTGTGAAATATTTTTCTTTATCCAACCTATATTTCCTATTTCTATGAGTTGATATCAGAGGGCTTACAGAATTTAAGACAGTACTGCACCTGTGTTTATGTTTGTAACAGTAACCAAGACAAAATTAATATTTATTTTCTTGAAGAAGTTACTTCTCAAAGAAATTCTTAATTTTTTGTTACTCTCTCCTACATGCTTATATATTTTAATTCTTTTTTTAAGCATTTAAGTCTATTTCCTGTTAATGAAATTAGCCTGAATCATCTTCATTCTCAGGCTTTATCTCTCTATGTTATTTTTTTTTTTTAAATAAAAGCTCCCACATTTTTCCAGTCTCCTGGGACCTCCTTGTCTTTCAATAACAACAACAATTAAATGCTAAGAATTTGTTTTAACTAGCCCTCTCCATTATTTTCATCAGGGCCTGAACACAAAAATACCCCCAGCCATAAATTCTGTAATACCCTGAAATTATCTCTTCTTTTCTCCTACTGTGATCTGCACACCTGTGCACTGTTAATATAATTGCATTAAGCATCTGGTTGCCTCTGAGTGTCTTTGTGTAAAAATTGAATCAGGGAGTTCACTGAGAACATGAGCTTTCATCACTCCTTTCTTAGTTTCCTGTTCTCTTAGGTAGTGAATCTGTTTTTATGTTTTCTTCTTTTCACTTTGGAAGTATCTGGAAAGGCTTTTATGGACCTTGCTGCTTATGATTTTTTTATTATTATCCAAGTTTGAATTGTCTTCTGGATCCTAAACCACGTTTCAGTGATTTCCTGGCTCCCTCCTGCTTCCAGAGGTCCTCTGCTAAATGATTAATACCCTTTAGCTTTCTCCTTCCCTCATCAAGCCAGACTAGTTTCAGCACAGGGAAATGTTTTGTTTGAAGCAGAGAGTGAAGTAGTATAAGGAATTTCATGTAAAATGTATGAATTGTACAAGCAAAATAAAGATCTCCCTAGCACTATTTTTGGGAGTGAGAGAAAATTAAGGGATAGAGATTGTGCATTCAGTTTGCTACTCTTTGTAAGAGGATCTGGCTCAGCAGTGAGGCAACCATGCAAATCACTTACAGAGTAATTTAAAGTATGCTGTCTAATTCTGGGTAATTTTGATATGTAATTTCTTCCTACTTTTCCCCATTTTCAGGAATAACTGTCACCAAGCCATGAAGCTACACAAAGCTTTGATTGTGGCATATATTATCTTCATATGCTTGCCTCACAAATACCCAATTGCTGAGTTTTGTCACTGCTTCTCTTGCTTTACAATCTAAGCTTACCAAGGATGAATAGTTTTAATATGTTCAGTGACTGACGGAAGAGCATCCCTATAGCTCAGAATTTATCGTCATTTTTAAGTTCCTTTCATGGCATGAGAAGCGATCAGTAAGATGTTTTTTAGTCTGGTGAAGTTTTTTGACTTTGAGAACTATGGGTCCAAATCTTTTAGCTCCTCCTTTGTCTGCTTAAGTGAAATTAGTCCAGTGATAGACCCCAGACACTGAAGCTGCTTCTTTCCCTGGATGTCCCTTTTATTCCACAAATTATGCTCATAACAGAATCAAGCAGTGGAAACACAAGAAGGGTATTTATCCTAGAAAACAACTTGTTACATAAAGCTGTCATCACTGCATCCATGCCTTACTTAAGCTCAAATAACATGGCAATTCTTCTGTTTTCAAGGAAACTAAAATGGTGGGAACTTGGAATCAGTCTTAACAACAGAAGGGGTGTTAGCTTTCCTTTCCTAACACCCCATAACTACTACAGGACAGTGACTTTTCCTTTGTACTTTCATATTTTTTTTTGCATTTTCCACTATCGAACAGTGATTACATAAAATTCCCTTGACTTTTCCTTGGAAATATTTGAGGCAGATTGGTTTAATTCCATGTTGCCCTGCACAAAGTTTTCTCTCTCAGCTCTTCCTCTGCATATGCATGTTTTCTCTCTCAGCTCTCCAGACCAGAAGTGGCAGTTGTCATGCCAACATAACACATTTGCTGCTCTTGTATTCCTATGATTTTTGCTCTTTTTTTTTTGATGGCAGCAGCTGACAACATGTTTTTAGAAGCACAGACATATAAAGTTATTCTTTTGTATTTTTTGCATGTGTTCCATGCAATACAACCTCTTGTATTTTTTTTTAACCATTTTGCAGATGGTTGCAAAAATTATGTAGTTAACTAACCTATAATTTGATCCATTCCAAAACACAGCCAAGGAAAGTTTTCCCACTGATATCTAAAATGAATATTTTTGGATAGTACACCAAAAAGCAGAGGCAATTTCATGTACAATGCACAGATTGATACATGAAATTGCAGTTTGCTATGAGAAAATACTTG
Source organism: Cyanoderma ruficeps (assembly GCA_008694505.1). Lineage (NCBI taxonomy): Eukaryota > Metazoa > Chordata > Aves > Passeriformes > Timaliidae > Cyanoderma > Cyanoderma ruficeps. The sequence continues at coordinate 6,298,725 of VZDJ01000426.1, forward strand.
TTCTGCAAATCCAGTTTACACTTGGAAATACACATATAGTTGGACAATTTGGTGGAAAATATTCTGTATCCTTGGAAACCTTCCTACAGGAATTGTGGCAAGGGAATTGCCAAAAGTTCCACACATTTTTAAACTTTATTTTTTAGTTTAAATTTTATTTTTCTACACAATCCTTGCTGCTTCTTCTTCATAATTATGTTTTATTAATATTTCTAACGAAAAACAGTCTACACATTGGTGCATATGTATCATATAAAAATATTGCATTTTTCCTGCATGCATTGATTTATTAATTTCAGCTAAAAGTTTTATTCTTAATTATACCTAAATATATCAATATTTCCAGGACTAGTTAGCAATGGTTCATTAATTATTTTTTCCCAACTGTTGCATAGTTTTGGTAACCATAAGTCAAAAATAAACAAAATTAAAGAATGTGACCAGCTGAATTTTTCAATTCTTTTCAAATGTAATAAATGTATAAATGTAATAAATTGTTTCAGCTGTAATAAATGTTTGTGGTAGGAAAAGAAAAATAAGGAAAATGTAAAGAATAACAACAACAACAACAATAATTTCCAAACCATACCAAAACTTGAAAATTAACAAAAAAGGGCTGAAGGAGACACAGTGAAAGACCAGATTTATAATTCTCATATTGTCACTAATCTGGTATTTCCAAAGTTTTGAAGTCCTGTATTTTTGATTCTTCTTTTAGAATACTTTTCTGTATTTCGTGAAGACTATAGCCAGAATTTTTAGTGAAGGTATGTCTTCTGTGTATTTTTATATGGTTATTTTACCAAATTTCTCTGTATAATTATTCAATAATATAGCTGTGGACAAATACTGAAGAATATTTGCAGAAAGTAGAGATTAACACTGCAATGAGCATCAGTGGATCATCAATATTTTAGGAATGCAAAATTACCTGAATAATTAAAATCCAGAATAACAGTCAAAAACAACGGACTGTGAATCAGGTACAGCAGAGGAATTATAAAAATACAATGCTAAGATTATTATTCTTAGTTAACTAATACACTGCAGAAAATGTCAATCCACTTAGGGTTGATTCACAAAGAAGAAAAAGTTGCAAAAACTCTCATATGAGTTATTCATAACTGAGTGTTGGCTGAGCATTTCAAGGAGTGGATATTTCATTTCCCTACAAACTTTGCCTCCCTTACACCCTGTCAATGTCTTGATGACAGCAATCAGGCTCACATGATTTGATTGTTATGTTGAAGGAATGATATGGCTCTCTCCCCTCACAGCCTGCAAAGGAGACTTGCACAAATTCCTTCTAATTTTTTTACACCTTTGCATGGAAGTACCAAAAATACGAAGTTGTCATTGTACAACATTTCCCAAAGCTTATTCTTCCTCCTCAGAGGCAGGTATGCCAAAGCAGTACAGCACTGGGTGTCATGAGAGTGATGGACCATGACAGGGTGACTTCTTTTCTTTCTTTTTAATGAATGCTCATTTTATCTCTTCCCACTCCCAGAGCGAGGGCCCGAGGACAATTCTGAGCTCAGGTACAGGGTGATTTACATGTTAGCTTGGCACAAGCAGGCAGCAGTCACAACTAGTTATTTATTCTGCTCTAACTGAAATGGCAAAAATACGCCTGTCTTACATTTCTGACGTTCACTGCTTGGCATTCAGGGGGTAAAGGAGCAACAAACTAAACTACCAAGACCAAAGAGAGCAGAAAGTTTTGCTGGCAAGGGTATCTGTGTCCCTGTCAGCCCCACGGAAAATCCAGCAGAAAACAGCAGAAATATTTATTGATTGAACGATTGATTGATTGATTGATTTGATTTGTTGCTTTGCCCAATACGGAGAAAAAGCACATGATCAAAACCCAAGGTACCAGGATGCCATGGAGGAGTTTCCAGGGCCCTGCCCAGCCCATGAACCCCCATCATCAATGGTACTGGTGAAGGAAACCTTTAACACATCAAGAATGACTACAGGGCTCTGCAGGGTAGAAGGAAGGGCAAGAGGGGGCTAGGGTTGTTCTCCAGGAGATTTTTGGAGTGTGTTAACAACAATGTGATGCAGGCAATGGCTAAGAACAAGGGAGTCTTTGTTGAAATGTAGTCAATTTCCCACTTCAGTTACAGAGATCAGCTATAAAAGCCCTCACAGTTTGGTTCAGCTGTTCCATTTGGACTGTGCAAGAANCCATGAACCCCCATGATCAAAGGTACTGGTGAAGGAAACCTTTAACACATCAAGAATGACTACAGGGCTCTGCAGGGTAGAAAGAAGGGCAAGAGGGGTCTAGGGTTGTTCTCCAGGAGATTTTTGGAGTGTGTTAACAACAATGTGATGCAGGTAATAGCTAAGAACAGGGGAGTCTTTGTTGAAATGTAGTCAATTTCCCACTTCAGTTACAGAGATCAGCTATAAAAGCCCTCACAGTTTGGTTCAGCTGTTCCATTTGGACTGTGCAAGAATATCTGTGTGAGGCTGGCTTGATAAAGCATCCATCTCTGGAAGGTACACACTCACCTGGACTAGGGGCTGGAGGTCAGGCAGCATCTCAGGTGGCATTAAATGGTCACTTTAGAGCAGATGGGCTGAGCCTGTACCCCAACAGATCAGGCTTTCTGTGTGAAATGAGGCTGATAATCCAAGAGTTTTTCAGTCATGTGATATGAGGATAAACTAATATTTGCCAGATGACTGTTCTAATAGGTAGATCAGTTCATGAAAGAATCTGAAACTTTTTTTTTATTATTTTTAAGCCTATTTTTGTACATTTCAAATAGGCACGAATGGTTTCTTTAGAAAACTTAAGTACTGCAGTAACTGACAATTTATGCCAGAACACTAAAGTAATTTTGGGTCTTTGATATGCCACACTCAGCAAATTGCAGTGATGTAAAAATGTGAGGATGATATGTCAGGCAGCCTGTTTCAGAGCAAGGGGCAAGCATAAGCCCCCATTCCATATTAAACTTTCCATCTTCAAAATTTAGTTAACGCAGCCCTTGCACTTGACTGCACAAAAGGGAGTTTTACTGTCAGCAAACAACACCTTCTGTGGATTTCAATTACTTGAGAAGATGCAAGACAACCTGGCACTTGACTGTTGTTTTAAAATTCTCAGAAGCCAGATGTCAGGGAACTGTACTTCAGCAGCCCTATTACAGTTCACTTTATATGTCAAATTCTAATTGTGGGTCACATTTTAGCATCTCTCGCAGGTTAATACCACTGCACAGCATAATAGGCATATGCCAGTGGGTTATCAAAAGCACTCACAATATTTTATGAAAGCTTTGGCTTGCAGGCTAGAAAAGAAATTGCCTCTGAGCCAAATTTTCAGCTAGTAAATTTATGAAATATGACCTCACTGGAGATAGACTGAGTCCCATTTGCTGCTAAAGTGCCTTTTCATTTGTCTGGTGTGTTCAGAACAGAGCAGCTGTGGATGCTCGTGACACACTCTCTGTTAACCAGGATACAAATGCAAGAGTAGCTGGGGGCTTTGTTTGCTCATTAGTTTTAGATTTCTTTCCCAGAGGTAAAGGGTTGCCTTGGAAGATTTTCATCTCTATGCTTTATGGGCCAGTTTTGGTTGTTCCTGTGAAGAAGAAAGGTTTCCTCATGGTATAAGTTCCAGAACACAAGTAAAACAACTTGCAATTTTTGCTTTGGCTTTGTTTCTTACCAGTTATTGGGAAAAAAAATTATCTCAACAGCCTCATATTATAAGCTTGAGACATTTTGAAATTAGAAATAGAAGTGAATTCTACATGGTATGCTGAAATTTTTTTTTTCCATGGAGGATTTTTTGTTTTCAATATACTCAGGGTTTGTTCATGATTGCTTAATTTTTCATTCCTTCTCCCTTTCAATTTAAAGCAATAATCCCTCAGAAATAATTGATAGAAACGTTTAGTTACACAGACCTGTGATTTATTTGTCATTTCTTCTTCTTACTCTTTTTTTTATTTTTTTAATCAAAATACATTCTAACTATAAAAGATAATGCCATTCCTCTGCAAGCAGACTTGTAGAAAAAAACCTGGTAATTACAAAAAAAGTAGAATGGAAAAACAGGTCATTTTTTTAGTTTTGCTTGGTTTTTTGAGATACAGAGTCTTAACAATTTTGGAAAATAAATAGGTCTCATCCTTTTGAAGATGACAGCCTCTTGGAGGCCCTGCAGTGCCTGAGCACTGAAGTATACATTGAGAATACACTCATGCATTATTTAATCTAAATTCAGCTATGATAACGTAGGTGATTAATGCATTCTAGTCATCCATGCCCAGCTACAGTCAGGGCATGTGGAAGTGCATTTACAGAGCATAATTCATCCCCTCTCAAGTGTCTAAAAGAGTTGAACCACTGTTTGGAAGCACAGGTCTCCCACCATTGCCTTGATTCCTACTATGAAGACCTAATTTTTAAATGGCTAAAATTAGGTGAAGTGAGCTTGGACGGGAAATTCATCTGATTCCTCACTTTGTCATTTGATAACACTACTCAGAAATTCTTAGTCCCCATAATAAAATCAGATTCTTCTCAGTAGAAAAGGGCTTGTCTAAATTATGCAGCTCTGATGTAATAACAGTGTTACATCTGAGGGCAAGCTATGGCAGAAGGATGTCTAACTGCAATATATTATTATATATGTTATGTTATGTTGTTATGTTATGTTATGTTATGTTNCCACTCTTGATTGCATCAGACTCTATAACACAAAAGTTAAGAACCAGTTTTTGATATCCATTGCAATGCTAGTTGTCATGGAAAAGTAGTAATCTATTTCAAATCCTCGGTGCAGTAAAGTGTATTTAAAAAGATATTCACAATACCATTTTCAGTGGCTAATTCTGACTTCAGCCCTATAAGCAAATCCACTAATTTCTCACAATATGACTGTAGATTATCCCAGGCTCACATCAAGGTGTGAGTACTTAGTTGCTGCCCAGATGTAACACATGGCCCTTCAGACAATGTATTTCTTAACTCAGTAGCTAGATCAATGGAATGCACACTTAATTTACAGTTTGAGCCAAAAAAATTCCCCTGGGAACAACAACAGTTTTAGGTGGACACCTATGAAGAGGCAGAGGAAAACTACAGCTACCTAGCGACAGATTGGCTGAAGTCAGTTGTTGCTGTCACATGAGCAGGGAGAAGGAAAAAATACCACTCCTCATCCACAAAATCAGCTTTTCCTGAAGTTCCCTGTTGCATTTGCTGTGTCTTCCCTATTGCAGCCAGCATGGTAGAGGCTCTGCTGTCAAGGATTTCTTCCCATCCTTGTCCAAAAGCCACTTGTTGACCCGGGTTCCAGTCAGAAAAATACCATTCAAGCAAATAATTAAAGACACTGCCATTATGCATAAGCACATGGGAGCTGAATAAAGTTGCATGGGCTGTTTTCCTCAGGCCCTGAGAAAACTGTGATCCTAGTGATTACAGTGAGTAAAGCACTGATTTCAGCCTGGATCTTGCTGTTAGGTTAATTAGCCTTCCAACCAAGGAATTGAGAGGTTGCTTTAAAAAAAATCAACACCTGTCTGCAATGAGTACTTTTTTTTGCTTTTATGCACAACTTCACCCTTCTGGTTTTTGTCCTCTTTCTATAGTGATGTTGACATGCCACCTTCACATTCATGTTCTTAATACTCGTTTAATTTCTGTCTTTAGACATAAACCCCTGTCTTGTTTTCCTTGTCTGGTTTGTTTGGGTGAGTTTGGAGTTTTGTTTGTTTGTTTTTAGCTAAAGCTGGTACTAATTGGTTTCTAACTTCAAGTAACAAAAGAAACCTTTAGTCAATCTGATTTTGTGTTTTCTATTTATGGATTGTATTAAGAAGAGAAAGCAGCTCCTCAGACCTGAAGGTTTGTTAGATTGTGGTTGACTGGCATCCTCACAATGATTTAAATATTCTTTTGTGCTATCTGTGTTACAGACAACACAAGATAGTGTTACCACAACGGGACTGGAGCACAACTATAGCACTTTGTTGGTTTGTATTTATTGACAGAGTAGAACAGTGTGTTTATTCTCTTCCAAGCAAAACCAATTATTTTCAAAAGAAAATGTTTTTTCCTTGCCTTTTCTCCCATTTTTCTTCTTATAATATTTTACTGTCTTTCTTTCAAGGCATTTTTTGTTTGTTTCGATTTTTTTTAATTTAGCCAGGATTAAAATTTCATTAGCTAAATTGTAATTTTTTTTTATCTAGCAAATCTATCAAAATGCTTATAAAATTACAGGGAAAATAATCTCCACAGACAAAGCTTATCACTTTTTCTCACGAATTAACCCATTCTTTTTTGACGTTGATTTGAAACCTCATTTTTTATTCAACAAACTGGTATCTGAGAAAAAACCAAACCAAAACAACTGAACAAAACCAACTCGTTCAATTCCTAAGCTGGCACTGTGCAAACTGAAAAAAAGCCCCTGGTTTAAACTCCTCCTGTGGAGTGTATGTGCATTTGGAGAACCAGGCAAAACCAAGGACTTCAGAAGTCACTGGTTTCTTCCTTTCAGATACAATCATCGCACATATCCCAATAAAAATATTTGTATTTCTTAGGGGGGGAAGCCATCCCAGCTGTGAATGCCAGTATTACTGCAGTGTGACAACCTTCATTCAAATAACTAAAGGACCAACACAGTTAGAATTGCTAATGTTTGAGAGAGATTAAGGCTGAAAGATGAGAAAAGTTTGCTAAAATTTCCATCACTGTGAAATAGAGTCTTCTTTTTTTTTTCCCAGAAAAAATGTAATTTTTTTCATGCAATATTTTCTGATGTTTAATTAACTGTGTTAATGATATCTAAATCCAGAGGTATTTCTGTCTCTGTCAGCTAATTATGTTACTCTAATTTTTGCTTCTGAGAATGACACATCTGCTCATTGTGGGGGGTGTTTTTTGCCATGTCCTCTTCTCACATTTGACGCCTGTGAGGTTAAAGGAAGATTCTAATTACACCCTCCAGGGTTGCCTCGTTTGAAGGCTGGGACCAAGAGCTTTGATTTCAGGTCACTCCCTATGTGGCTGCCTTTAAAGTTCATCTAAATTAACATTCAGTGATATTTTTGGCAGCTTTGACTGCCAGGAAAAATCATTGCAGTGGAATCATAATGCAAATAAACTTTGCATAGTCCCATTAAATCATTAAATGCCACATTGTTCTGTAATGGAAGTGACATTTCGTTATTTCTAAAGCTTCTGTGCTCACTGGCAGTTTGATGGTGTTAATGCTGGTGACAGAACACAGTAACACTGGAAAAAGAAACTAAGGGATCCTAGGGCTCCTACGATGCCTGCAGATACATGAAATTACTCAAAAATATGGACATAAAGACATCATAAAATAATTTTGCTGGGCTTTTTCAAGTGTGTTCAGACATTTGGTCCAGATTATCAATGTTACTCTATTTTAAATTTGTCATCCTTCCATTCAAAGCAAAAAGAAAATATTACTCAGCTGTCATCTGGAGAGAATACTTCAGCTTTTAGATGTGGGGGTTTTTTGGTTTATTCCTCCATATTTTTATCCTCATAACAAATGTGGAAGGAAAACCTTTGTAAATATATCACACCATGCACTTGACTGTATAAATCCTAGAACTAAAATAAACAAAAAACCCCATCTATTTTACTTTTAAACACAGCCCTCTGAAGTCAAAGGATTTATTCTGGGAAGACAAACTCTTAAGAGGCATGAGGGCACGACTGTATTTTTTTCATGAACTGTTTAAATGTTTATTTGAAAGGGAAGAAAAAAAGAAGAATTATTAAGTATGACAATTAGAAAAAATCTTAGGAAAATCAATGAGAAAATCTCACAATACAAATAAAAAAGGCATGTCCTAGGGGAGTAAGCAGAGACAGTTTCAGAAATTATTCCCATTTTTTCTCTGGCTGCGATGGAAATGCTTCTTTGAAGGAACATTCTTGTGCAGGACCTTCAAGAACAGCCAGAGTTTAGATGACTTTAGCAATCATTCAAACTGATTGAGACAGAATAAATGAAAAAAGGCCTTATGTTTATCATCACTCTGTTTTCCTGAGTAATAAGTGGAGGGACAGAAAGAAATGGCCTCATGTTGCACCAGGAGAGGTTTGGACAGAGTATTTGGAGGAGTTTCTTTGCTAATAGGGTGGCTGAGCTTAAAACTGCCTGCCCAGGGCAGTGGTTGGGTTGGGCCATCACCCGAGAGGCATTTAAAAGATACGTAGGTGTGGCACTTAGGGACAGGGTTTGGGGTGGGGTTGGGGTTGTTAGGTTGGATGTTGCGGTGTGTGGTATTACCCTCGGCACGGCCAGCCCCGACACCGCAGCAGTTCTTGGGGTTCAGCAAGCGGGAAGCGTCAGCAAGACGATGGCAAGAGGAGAAAGGAGGATCACTCCAGAGGCTTAGAGCAAAACCGGGTTTATTGGGATCAGCACAGACCCCTCACCTCGTGTCCGGTGCCTCAAGAGTGACCCAGAGCACGAGGAGAGAGAGGGTTTTGTTACAGAAGGTGGGATCTCAGGGAGGGTAGGAACAGAGCCAATGGGGTACAACATGGAGTGGTTGTTAACATAACATACACTGACATACATGGAGATAGGAGGGGAAAGGTTCCAACCCAGCCAGTCACCAAAGGTCCCTCAGAAGCTTCTGGACTTGGGGGACAGGTCTTGGGGTGACTGGCAGGGTGGGAAAGTATCTTGACAGCTGATGGACAGGCAGCCAAGGCGGGAAAAGCAAACCAATCAGGAGCTGTACTGGGGAAGGCTGTGGGGAAAAGTAGCAACTTAGGGTTACAAAGAGAAACTGGGGTACAGCAAACTGAACAAGGGTACAAAGAAAAGCCATTTTGTGCAACCCTAGACTTACAGCAAACTTATTGAACAGAACACACCGCCACAGTTGGACTCAGCAATCATTACTGATTCTATGACCTAAAGTTTTCTGGGATTCTATAGTGTAAGCACAGATCTGCAGATCAGAAAGGCCTTTCTGCTGACAGGTCATAGAGCCATGCAGGGATTTCAGCTGGTGTTTCCAGCTGTGAGGAAAAATATTCCCTGCACTACCAGCGAGAACAGCATTTCCCTCACAAAAGCAGCCCAGAGCCCACAAGAGTGTGAAAGCAGAGAGCTGGGCAGCCAGTTCCTTGTCAAACACCTTTTGAAAACTTCAGCCTGAAGGTTTCCAGGTGACCATTTGCAAATCCTGCCCTTTGGCTAAGGTGCCTCGTTCCAGACTTCCAACCCTCTAGCACTGGTATGTCTTTTCCTCACTCATTTTATGTTTTATCTTTCCAGTGTTGAATCATGTCCCATACCACGGATTTCCTTGGGTTACAATCTTTTTTCCCATTTTAATGCCAAAGCACAGCTTCACTCTTATTCCCAATCCCCCACAGCCAGCTGACAGCCCTATGTGCCCAGTCCCTGCTGCTGAGGAAGAAAATTTGATCTGTAAACTTATTCAGCCAGATAGAAGTTTGAAACTGTTTACCTATTTTTGAATGACAACAAATCGTAAACATTATTTATACCCCTTCAATTAGAAAAGGGAAAACATTCCCCTAATGTGAAAAATCATCCAATATTCGGAGTGAAGCTATATATCCAAGAGAGTCACCGGAAATTGGAGCAAGCTGTATGCCTGTCCACTCACACAGACTTTTGGGATCTACAAACTATGAGTAAGATCTTTTTCTGTTACTTTGGCTTATTTTTGCCTTAAAGTTAGAAGACTGAATTCAAAAGCTCTGAGAAATTCTAGCATCCACCATGAGGAATTAAAATCTCTTTTTGGCAGAAAAGGACAAACAAAAGAAAAACTTCTGAGGCTTTTTAAAGTAGAGATTGACTTGTCAAAATCTGAGAACAGTGATCTTGTATAAGCCTGAGAATAGCAGTCTGACTACTCACAGCAAATGATGCAAATTAGAATGAAAATAGGTCTTAAAAGCAGTTTATGGTCACCTGCAACTAACTGATATTTTATGGACCACTTATAAGCCATCAAATTTGCATAAGCTTTAATTTTACTATGATTTCTGAGGGCTTGAAAGTAAAAGTCAGTACCCGGCTAATCCACTTGAGTTTGTGGGATGATGCTGAGTAGAATTGGGTCAGGAGATCCAGCTTTAAACCCCAGATCTGTGTTTCTGTGGTCACTTGACCTACATCTGCACACAATGCCAGAGACACACCTTCCCAAAATCTTTGCTGACGGGGATGTACAGGCTTCAGTGAACCTTAGATTATTTGACCTCAGTCCTCAGCCCCCTTGACCATGAGCCGTCCTGCAGCACTGCCTGCCCTGTCTGGCTAAAGAATGAGAGGTTGCAAATCAGGCAGAAGTTACGCAACTGTTCTGATGAGACACTTCTTCAAACTAAAATAGATGTCAATAAAAAATAATAACCAAAACATTTTTCCCCTTCAGATCTCACAAGGTTTTCAAAGCAAGCAGGTATGCACAGGCCTTTGGAATTTATTGATCTCTGTGATCCTGAGTGCAATTCCACACCTTGTGTCAAGGTACTTCCACCTCTCAGTCCTGCCATGTCAATGTCTGAGGTAAGGTACTGACTAATAAAATTAATATAAATTAACTGTTTCTAACCAGCTACTAAGACCACTCAGAACCATACATTTTAGCTATGTGAAAAGAAGACTTTTCTGAAGAATATATCTACATATTTAAAAGCAGTTTTCTATGAGCATTAGGTGGTTGATCCTGCCATGGTCCAAAAAGTACCACACACTTTGGACTGAGGATTGTACTTAGATGCTTCACCCTTGTATTTCCCATGGTTGCTGTGCTCTTCCTTCACACTCTCTAACGTGAGATGATGAGTGCAGTAGTGCAGTGCCAGACCTCACATCCTTACAGCCTTTCATCCTAAGGGAATTGGAATCCTAAGGGAATTAGAATGCTCCTTGCCAAAGCAGAGAATCGGCACAGAGTATAGCTCCGCTCATATATTCCATTCAAGGTCCACCCACAAAAAGTGTCCTTAAATTCCACTGTATCTAATTCCTAAGGCTCACTGATTTCAGTACATGGTGTGAGTATGAAATCAAAATCACCCCTTATGTCTCTGAAAAACTCCTAAATTAGGCAGAGATTTCTCTCATAACTGGAATCAGTATAAACCTGTGCTCAGTGTCGTGGAATGCCCAATGCAGCACTGCANAAAAAAAAAAAACAACCAAAAAACAACAACAACAACAACAACAAACCACACACACGGAAAATTACCTCAGCGATTAAAACTCAGCCAGTCGGAAGCCTTCGGGTCTGCAATATCATTTAAACTGACAGAATAAAAATGTTTGACCTGATCTGTCACATTACAGCACTCAACATCTATTTATGACTGTCTGACTCCATCCCATCGGACAGCTTCTCATGCCTCCAGAGCTGCCAGGAAGTCTCACATTGTTTCTAGATGTTTATCCTGTGGTGCTGGAAGAGTGGCTCTGAAACACAGCCACTGGTCTTCACCTGAGAGAAAATTTAAAAAATAATGTGAGGTTCAGAGAACCAGGAACATTGAAGCACCTCAATTGCTTGTGTTGTTTATGAAGCAAAAGCCTATTTTCAAGTGTTACTGAGAGCCAGAAATTTGTTTACTTTCTTTACAAAATGAAACAGGATTTTCAAAATGGTGCCTGTAAGGAAATTAAGTCCCAAATCCTGATTTCTTAGGTCACCCAAAATGTCATTTGCAATAACTAACTAGAGCTGAGAGGCAACATTCGCTTAGAGTTGAACAATAGTCTGAGGAAATCTGATCTTTTCCACCTTAAGGCAGCAATCTTGCAGAAAGTACACACGCACGGGCCCAAGGACAGTGGTGTTTGTCTGGTTTAGCATGCTTTTCAACGAACAAAGAATCTTGTAACTACCTTCAACCTTAGGAAATTACTGAACCAAGCTCCTGGTCCCTCTGGTCCCTTGTTACCCAGCTTTTTCTTTCATTAAAACTTACTTGGTCAGTTCTCGTGCCTTAACACATGGAGAAACTGGGCCATGAGCTTCAACAGTTCCAAAATGGGCAAGAGAGCTGTAAGAAGGTGTCCTCTCCCTGTGCTGCTCAGCCTTCTCAAGCAGAGCTGATGTCAAATCAGTTGAAGGACAAATTCTCCTGCTACTCTGAAAGGACAGAAAAAAACCTGTAAGGAGAAGTTTTCATGGTCTTTGGAAGCTTAGCAATATCTTTGGCACTTGTCCCAATAATGCAGATTGAGTTGGCTTTAAATTTGGCTCATGCCTGGGGGGAAAAGAAGGAGAAAAGGAAACACCCACCTATAAACATCCAGTTTTAGTTTGGAATTGACACAGCTGCCATGTTAGGACCAGAAATCATGCGCACAAAAGTCAAAGTTGCAGTGAGAGACATCTCTCATCTTTGAAATCTTTTAATAAAAAACGATAAACATGGACCACTCAAAAGAGCATGTATGAGCTCATGGTGCAACTGGGAAAAGAAAAGAAATTATCTCTTCAAAATTCTAATTCAGACATAATCATGACAGCTGCTAAATTATCCATGAAAGACAGAAAAGTAAGGAATCATTTCAATACAGTTCACAAACTGTAGTTCACCTTCTCAGTTTCCAAAGAGTTAAATGAAATGTTCTTTTGGCTGTTGTACAAAGGGTAAATACACCCTCATTCTGTGTCTGTGCCCTTCTGCTAACAATATTAATCCTCCTAATCTACAAGTGGTCAGGTGGTGAACTCAGTACATTCGAATCTTTCTCAGTGGAGAGCACTTGAGAACAATTGTTCCTGATGCTTGCCTGGTTTTGTTTTCCCAAAGAAGGAAAGAAAAGGAGAGAAAGAAAAAGAGAACGAGAACGAGAGAAAGAGAAAGAGAAAGAGAAAGAGAAAGAGAAAGAACAAAAGAAAGAGAAAGATATAGAGAGAAAACGAAAAGAAAAAGGAAAAGGAAAATGGAAAGTAAAAGAGAAAGATGAAACAGGTTGCATTCTGTGATTCTGTGAACTAGGCAGCTGAAAGGAAAGAGATGTGTAGAAGCCCAGGCTGCTTAATCTCATTGCTTCAAATCAGTCATCAATAGTCTTGTGTGTGAACTTTCAAAGCCTGCTTCTCATGAAAGGGATATTTTCTCCTCTTTAAATTCTAGGGAGAAAATCTGAGTTCTGCCCACTCAGTGAATTCATAATATGATAAACAAATATTTAGAAAGCTCTGGACAATTTTTGCTGATCTTTCTCTTCCTAAGGACAAAGTAATGAGGTTTAAATTCTCTCTAGTTATGAAATCCCTGGGGAAGTGTTTACACTAAGGAGAAGTGACCATGCAAATTGACTACCAAGATTAAAACACATGGAAGCCTTTCAGAAATGGATTGCAGAAATCATGTTCAGGACAATGGTTGACTGAGGTTTCATACCTGCGGGCCCAGCACATTTCCCCTTGTCTCTGGAGGTGATTTGAGCAGAAATGAAGAGAGGATCAGTCTGTACCCAGCCAGGAGGAAGTAAGCCAGCAGCTGAAACAAAGGTGAGAAGCAAGCCCTCTTCATTTGTTACCTGGTGTTGCTAAGGCACACATTTGCCACCTTCAGCACTTTCTACAAGTCATTTCTCTCCTCCTCAAACACAAACCTCTGCAAGACATAGAGTCTGGATACAACCTCCAAGAAGCATTTAAAAACCATTTAAAACAGTGGAGGGGAGGAGAAAGACTAAGAAGGGCTTATTGCTGAATGCCATTAACTTGTTTAAACCAGCCATAAATTGTGGATTTTAGTCTTCCAGCTCCAACACAATGCTGTTTAAAATTATCTTTGTTTCTTTAGTACTGGTTACTGCTGGTGGTAAAATTGTATGGGCTCATTGCAATTTCCAGCTTCCTAGAACATCCATAGCCAGAGGATATTATCGTACACTGAGATTCATGTAAATTCAACTCCACACACAAGCAAAAAATACATTACATATAGTCTCTCATTCACAATTAAGCTAAAATGTGTGCTTAGGTAAAGAAGGGGCATGAGGAGTGAAATTTAAGAGCAAATGAAGCCAGCAAAGGGGGTGCAAAGTTAAACTGAAGCTGAGCTGAGGGTGATACCCTGGAATTTTGCTGCATTTGGAGAGCAAAAATGGAGGGTTCAAATATAAGGCAGTAAGTCACCAGACTTCTTGAGACACTTTAAATCAGAATTTTTGCAATGGAGATGAAAGTAATAATGTTCCTTCCCATATGGGTTTTGAAGACTGAACTTCTACAAAAACTTCCCCATAGAGATGTTCTGGTGAGTCCAAAACAGAAATAAGCATGCTGACAGCCTTATTGTCAGTTCTGAGATTTTCAGGTCACCTGATTTTATTTTTTTTCCCCTTTTTTAAAATCATATATCATTTTGTGCAATTGCACCACATTTGTTGGGGAAAATCCTGCCTTGCAAATCTGGTTAGACTTTGAAGTATGTGAGATTCAGACTCAAATTGCATCTTTGCCTGGCTCTCAGTATCTGAAATGAGTGTCTCTGCTCTTCAAGAATCCACAGAGAGTCAAAATGGAGCAGCTCTTGCTCTGCTGCAGTGTCACCAACAGATGGTCTATCAAATATTTACAGTTCTAAACCAATTAACGCTACCGCCAAGTGCTTTTCCTGCTAAAACACCCTTTATAAAATATTATTGAACCATCTCTAAAAGCCAAGCACATAATTAAACCCTTTGCCTTGGTGTAATATGCCTCTTCAGTCCTTCGGTCCCCTTTTAAGATGTGATATACATCCCATCAGCCACACAAAAGATTCAAGGGCTATGACCCATTGGCAGCACATATGGTTTGCTATTTAATCTTCCATAACCAAGACAAGTGTCCTCCTGGAAATAAGGAAAATACGTTACCATTAAATCACAGTTTTATAAGCATGTTGTTAAATAGTTTAACAGCCCGTCTGTCACAAAGGGATAATCATGTGTAGATATGAAACTCTGAGGAACATTTTCTATCCAAATATTGAAGGAAGAAGTGAAGGGGAATAATTTTATTTGTGTTCATGATCAAGATTTGTGAGAGCCCATCATATGGTAGGACTGAAGAGCAGCAATTAAAAATGCTTCAAGTGGTAAAAGGAATTGTACTTTAAAAGTAAAATAAATGCAGCCATAAATCAGTGGTGCTAATAGTACTCTCTTATATACACTTTCCCCACAGCCTGAGAATCCCACAGTTTAATGATTGATTTTCACAAAGCTGCCAGTAATATAATATGATGTCACTATGTTTCCATACAGTTTGTTTCAAAGCTATGCAAAGACTAAATTGGACTCATGAATGTGTCTGAAATAGGGCTGGCCAGGACACAAGATCAGGATGATCTGGAAATATTTCGGACAAATTCAAACTACCAGTTATTCAATCACATCTGTCCACTGAGAACTGTGCAACTACATTTTCCTCAGATCTATCATCTGTGCATTCACAAACCTGCATATGCCATGAATACGGAAATTAGGTTTTCTGGAGACTATTTCAACTGGTAAGTGGTACCAATGCCTGTTTTCTCTTCATTAATGCCTTTTATTGTGCATAACAATGTTGTCTTCCCTTGGATTTCTGTCTGCTATTTTGATTTGGTTTCCTCCTCAGCCTTGCCTGCCAGTTCACTTACCTTTACCTTATACAAGCATAGGTTTCAGTTTGGGAAGAAAGGATTGCATGGATTTGATAGTGACACATTTAAGATGGTCTTGCAAGTAAACAAATGGTTGAATCTGACCACTGAGAACAGCATGGGGAAAGGAGTAGATGGAAAAAAACACCTGTTTGTTCTCTGCATCCTAAGAAGTCAAATAGATCACACCCAATTGCAGTATGACTTTCCCACAAGGTTTTTGACACTTTTACATGATATTTATACAGATTAGAAAGATTAATACCCCTACATCAGCAATTATACATCATATATATCCATTTCTGCAGGAGCTGATGCTGCTAAGACCCTTATTTTCTGTTTTAAAATGGAGCTGAACCATTCTGAAATTGAAGAAGCATTGCCTGCTCTATTTCAAGTGCTTTCTGTGTCATCCTGATTTATTCCAACTGCCAGAAGCAACATCAATTTCAGCCCAAATTAGACTTTGGTTTTTTCCACTCTTTTAATTGATTTGATCATCTTAGCTATTTCTTTCAGGAGCTAAGACTTTCCCTACAATTTTTGAAGTGCCACTTCTGATTTGAAAAAAGGTACATTTTTTTTGCCTATAGGTCAAAATTTGGGGCGAAGGAGGTATCTCCTTACTCCAGTTCAGAAGTGAGATGTGTCAGTACCTTAAGGGGCTCATTTGTCTGTGGGTACCCACTCTCCTCACCAGCTGTGAAGGCACTGCTGCATTGCTCACAGGCTTGTTTATTTTTAGAAGGATATTGATGGCTTGAAAGCTCTTGGGGGGGAAATACATATCCATGAAGCAGTGTTAAATACCCACCACATCTTCTCTCAAACTTCACAAGTTTGCCATAGTTTTTGGCATCTACACAGATTGTTCAGGTGTACAGACAGCTGTGGCTCTGCCAGTCTTTGGAAAAAAAAGAGGTGGAAAATATATTATTGACAATATGAGAACATAATATCGATAATATGAGTATTTAATTGCTGTTCAAATTCCTCCCTACCAGTCAGTGCACCATGAGTGATTCACATTAACTGGAGAATACCATTGCTAGACATCTGAGCTAGATTATGTTTGTCTACCAACCTAAAAATAAAACCCAAAACAACACAAAATTGGGTCTGGCAAAAAGACCACATGCTTTTCTTGATCTGATGGCATAAAACACGAATTTCACAAACTTTCTCCTCCACCATGCTCTTTTGGCCTTTAAACTGCAAAATCCTGTTTTAAAGAAAAAGAGTTGATTAAAAAAAACAACAAAAAAAAAAACAACAAAAAAAAACCCAACCAAAAAATCACTGGCAAATATTTTCTGTAATTTCTCAACTTGGCCACTTTTTTTATTTTAACTAAATTTATGAAAAGGCATTTTGAAGAAAATATCACAAATATTTCTGTCATTTGGCTGAGTCTTAGTCAGTCATACCTCTTGGCAGTATCCCTGCCAAGAAGTTTATCCTCTTCCTTATCACACTTCATCCTCAGCTCAGCCAGCCACTTTTAGCTGGCTGAATTAAAAACAAAATCACCAAAGTATTTCTGAAATCTCTGAAGAACATCAGGACTGTTCTCACTTCGGTTTCTGATCAGATAATTTATTTCTTTTTAGGGGTCTGTAAGATACGTGATAATGCTGACAATAGATGGATCTGCCACTGCTACCTCCAAAATCTCAGTCAGTCAAGCAGCTAAGGTGTCTAGTAAAAATCAACAAAAAGACAATAATAGGAAAAGAAAAACTGTTTAAAGTTGTGGAGTCCATAAATTAGGGAAAAGATGTTGCAGTAGTTCGATATTTGTAATCATAGCGTTGTGATACCAATCCAGACACTGAATTGCCATGGAGGAGTTCTCATAGACTCTGATTTGGAACATGGAAATGATATGCTTTCCTTCCACTAACATACTTTCAAGAACAGCGTGACAAAAGCACTACCTGGAACATCCTTTTCTTTCCAGTCTCTCAGCTCAGCTGAGTTCTAATTTTCACAAGCAGGAGAAGTCTCAGAAGCAGCAGCCAGAGCTGTAAGTCATGCAGACCCAGCCACACACACTGTTCAATTCTGGGAATGTTCCTTCTGTTGGCAGCAACGCTTCTCCTCCTACACCAGACAGCAAGAAAAGAAAATGTCTTGCTTATACAGAAGCATAAGTCAGGCCATACCCTTGCCTAGCCCATTCAGTATTTGCTGCTGGTGCATATATTTGAGTTTTAGAGCAAGTATGCTCTTATTAAAGGTTAGACAATGCCATGTATGGACTTTGAGAAATTAGGAGAAAAAAAAAAGTATATAGAGAAGATTGGAAAGAATTTTTAAAAAGAAAAAAAAACTCAGCCTTTGACTGATGTTGAGATAGCAGCTTTTAAATTCTATGGCTTATTTAGGGAAAAATTTGGCTTATTTAAGGAAAAAGCTACAAAGGAAGCAAAGACGTTAGAAAGCCAGGAGGCCAGAAAGTAATATAGACCATCTTATAATAACAATGATCATAAACTCAGAATACTACATGGAAATACAAAGTTTGATAGGAACTGACCATGTGCTCAGGTATTTTCTGTGTCTTGCTACTATGCATTGATATACCAAAGTTATATGTAAAAAAAAAAAAAAAAAGGTTTGTTGGAAGATTTTTTTTTAATAAATGAGGGAAATATAAATTCAATTTTAATGTGGGAAACTGAGATTTTATCACAAAATATCTTGTCATATTTTAGACCATCTCTATATGTTAAAAATATGCATTTCCCCAGCATGAATAGCACTTGGACAATCTACGCCAGCTGAATGTACAACCACAGATTAGTGCTCCTCAAACCTGGGATTGGAAAGAATTTTTTTAAAAAACTTGGGATGTCTGTGACTTTAGACAAGCATTTTGTAGCTATTCTTCATAACTGTAGGGGCAGCAAGACCCTTTCTTACTCTTTCTTATCCTATTTTCACTTTCTTCTTTTTCTTCTAAATGAAATTGTTTAGCTGGAAATTTAACTAATACATCTCTTCACAATCAGGATCATTTATGAGATGAGGTGGAAATTGGGTTCAGGGCTGACTTCCAGCAGAGATCTTTTTTGCTGTGGTGTGGTTTCTCCTGCAGAGTAATGACTCCTTGGGAAAATATTTGGCAAAGACAGCCTCCATCACATCCCTGGAATTATTGTGAAGAAGAAGAAACAAATGCTGTATTACAAACAGGTATCCCCTTTTGTGCAATGATGAAGTGTTTCACCAATCTTATCCTCTGACAAGCCAGATTTTAGGAATCAGAGGGAGCATAGGATCTTTCATGCAGATCATATTCAAACAAATCTGTTGAACTTTAATATCCCTATTGCTTAATCAGCATGTCATTATACTGTTGACAGATAAGGATTTGAATTATCACATTGGCGGCAAATTTCAGAATTGCCACAGATGGCAACAGGCATTTTGATTTCTTTGGTGTTTTGAGACTTTCTCGCCTGAGGACTGCATTATGGACACATTTTATGCATTTCTTCTATTGTTTTTTACTTGAAAGAAAATTGAACTATAAACAGGATGAGAAAGGAGGGTCATTAGATGAGTTGAAATGATTAAGAAACATATTTTTCCAAAGTGAGTCGTACTTTGAATTATAAAACAGCTAGTTCATAAAGACTGGTGAGTTATCTCTTCCATTTAACTCTATATTTTATAGTCCCAGGAATACAAAGCTTTTGGATAATTGTTACAGGTCATTTAACACATTGAAACAGATGACAATAAAATTTAGTATGTACCTGGAGTCTGCCCAGATTTTCTTTTCCCTTTCTATACATGCTAATATCTTTTGGAGCACACAGATAAGCTTGATTTACTTATGAAAAGTACATGCCAAATGTCAAAAGAGATTTTAAGTGCTACATAGTTCCACCTACCTCACAAGGCCAGTTGAAAAGATGGGAAGACTCTGTTTCACTGGGGTTCAGGTGAGAGCCAGACAGCAGCAGACTCATCAGCTGGGTGTTTAATAGGTCTCCAATGGGAAGTGTCCCCGTTATGTAACACTTAAATCCCGACTCTCAGAAGTCCTGATTGGGCTGGGCTACCAGAGAAGCCCCAGAGGCTTTGGAAGCTCAGGTCTCCCCAGGAAGCACGGGAGCAGTGGCTAAACCGAGCCCACAAAGAGTGATATGCCTCAAACCAGGGAATGGCACTTTCTGAATTTGAGTTATCACTTAGGGATGATTAATATTGCAATTAAACCAGAATTTTTTTAAGTAACAAGCAGAAGCCAGAGATTGATAGTGGTTAGCATAAATTATTACGCTATGCTATTAAGTAAATAACCATCCATGCAGGCACTTGTTCTGGAAAAAACTCCAAAATACCATAAAGTCCCTTCCTTTGTTCTGAAAAACCATCAGGTATATCTGAGCCACAGCTGATAAACTTGTCTAAATGGGTTCTATAAACTCTAAGAGAGTCAACATTTCTATGTCACCTCTTGCAGACCTTTATGTACTTTGAGTATTTTCCCAGTCTGATTACTATTTGTTGCAAATTCGGCTGAATTTTTCCTAGTCCTGTACCCAGCAAACAACAGATGTCTGTCTTCTCTCTAACAAGCTTTTATATATTGGAAGGCTACTGGAGAATAAAATATTTTATGTATTAAAATATGCATTTTGTCTAATTGCTGAAATTTCTAATAATCTTGCAGCTGGAAAGAAAACTAATACAGATATTAACATTGTTTGACCATAGTCCTTCTTCATACAAGAGAGGGAATGCTAAAAAGAATTGCTACTGCACTTACATCTATGTTTATTTTTATTTTTATTTATATGTATATATTTTCAACAAGGAACTAGCAAAAACACAGAAATGTAAAGGAATCTCTCAATAAAACTGGCACAATCTGTCAGATAAACCATCACCAGTGAATACTCTGTGAGATATAAAAACTGAACATATTGGGAATTACAGGTTTTTGAGATTCTGTTAAAAAACAAACAAAGAAAAAAACAGCTGAGAAAGCTCATATTCACATGTGATTTGAAGAAAACTAGAGTGCTCAACATAGTTGGCGGCATCTCATTTACTGGTTTACAGTGAGTACATTAAAAAATTCATGCTGCATTTACGCTGCTGGGTCCGTTCTGGGAATATATTTCTAAGCTTCAGAGATCCACCAGAGGAAAGTAATTTCCTCCTGTGGACAAATGATGAACCCTTCCGGATGGTTTTCCTGGCATCAAATTGCAGAGGGGGTGCAATTTAAAGCAAGGTAAGTTATTTGACTCAAATTAAATACAAGTCTACCCAGGGCTTTCATTAAACAGAAAAAAAAAACTTCAGACATCCAACCCAAGCATCTGCTTCCACCTCATTTTTTTTAGAAGGGGAGTTGCTTTAGGCACAATTTTGTTGCCTGGTTATTATTGTAGCAGCTGAAATCGTAACAGAGAAAGTTGCATGAAGCAACTGGCCATAAGCTAATGAATAATTAAGTTCCTGGCATACAATCGTTTCCATGCTGATGTTCACAGAGGAAAACACTGATAAGAATAATGCAGTTTTACAGACCAGGAAATAAGCTGTTTGCTGACAGAAGTAAAGGCACCTGGAGAAAGGGAAAAAAGCAGCTCTTATCTGAGAAGGCAGCACACATGCAGTGAAAGATCTGGAAGCTGATCCTGTTGTAGGCAGCAGTTCCTGCGAGCAGCAAGCCAATCCATCAGGGGACTGGCCAGAAATAAAAAGTGAGATGGCCTACTTTGGGTATTTGAGGTGAATGGAAGTGATAATAGGGCATTTTCAGGGGTATCTAAATAGGAAGTAGATTGACCAGGTATATTTACCTTTCCTTTGTTGCACACAGTTGCCTCAAGGGCACTGATTGAAGAGTCATCCCTGGTGACAATCTCCTGCAAGTGCAGCAAGAATAATCCCCTCCCGTGCTGTTCTTTGGCACTGTACTTTTCAAAAGAGAGTTAGGGAGGTTCATTTGAATCTTGAGAAAAGTAATTTTGCTAACTTTAAGAGCTTAGCATAGAATAGCATTATTTTTATATTTAATAACAAAATAAATGGTTTCTTACAACTTTCTTTAAAGAAAATTACAAATTTTAAGGCTGTGTTTTTCTAAGAAGTATTTTCATTGTGAAAGTCTAGTAATTTTTAAATAGATTACAAGTTTGCATTCTCTCAAGAGAAAAGGAAATATTGAATTTTAGCTTAAGTGTAATGCTTTTTTCTCCTTTTTTCATATTTCTTTTTGTTAAAAAATTCAGCAGAGCATTTTCAGTTTGTCCTGACTTGAACTACTTTGATAGGTGTTGGGTCTTTGCATAGCCAATGAATTGAAAATTCTATTCTTTTACTACCACCGAAGTTGGAGTCAACAGCAAGTTCATTTTTCCAAGGTTACAACGTAGAAGTCCTCTCTTCTAGACCACTGACAATCTGAAAATATGAGAAAGATCTAGTTCTGTCTGCAGCAAGAGTCCAACTGAAGAGTCCAAAATGTAAGGAATGAAACTGGACTCATTCTACCTCTTTCAGTTCAGCAGAAGGAGAAAAGAAGTGAAGCACTGCAATAAACATAAATTAATGATCTTGCAGAAGTTTCACAAACTTTTTCCCAAGGCACAGTCTGAATTGCATCTGACCCTCTCTGTGGTTTCAAGGATGATGAAGCCTGACGGAACATGAGAAGTCGAAAGAAGATTGTTTGCAACCATATAATTTTACTGCTTCCTGACAAACAAATACCAGCAATCAGTCATATTTTAGTGTATTCAGGTATTAGCTGCTCAGTCAACAATGATTTGGTTATATAATTTTCAATAATGTTTATACTGGGATAAAGTAATTTTTTCAATATATTTGAAAAGACTGGACACTTTTGTCAAGACTATACAATACTGTTTCATTTTCAAAATCACTGGTGAATCTACCTGATGCTGATTGCAAAGGTATGGCCCTAAATGCTATTGTAACTAACAAATTCACAATAAGATTTTGCCACCAATCCAATTGCATGTTTTTCTCCACACATTCATTGTCTTTCCTGAGAACACAGGCTGTAGTCATGATTAAATCTATTTTTCTGAAGAGTTTAGAGATTAGAAAGGGAAGTTTTCCCTTGGCTTTAATGGAAATGGTCTTGGAAAGATAATGCCATCAGTCTCCCTTGAGTCTGGAGTGAGAGAAGATAATTGAGAACTTGGCATATGAAGTATTCACAGAAAGTGAACAGGATTGAGTTTGGGATGTTCTTTTTCCCTTTTACAAAAAGACTGGTCATCCTTCATAGACCCAAATCACCCAGATATAAAGATCCAGCTGCTCATTTGTCCTCTACAGCTACTTACACTTGGACCAAACAAACTGGAGGTGGGTAGGAGTAAACTGCTTATTTTCAGAGCCATTCCATTTATGCCTTTTTTACACTCACTTTGTGTATTTGTGGGGCTCTGTGCAAATGAAACAGGACATGGCCAGCTCTGCAAACATACAGGCTTTGCTGCAGTTTCAGCAGACTGTGGTGTGGTTATCTAAAGTCAAATATCCATGTCACTGACTGCTGGCTTGGTGTCTTAGCCAAAATAATGGAAATTGTTTAACACCTACAATTTTCACCAAGGGTGATTGTCCTTATAATTAGACAAGCATTCTACTATAAATGGACTTATTTCAAATACCTTTCAGGAATTTATTTTGTCATCTTCCTCCATTCCTTTCACACTTGACTTGCAAGCATTACTTTTGAGACTGGATAAAAAATAATTAGAAGGTGTTTATTCAAAGATATGAGTAAGCAGACATAGGGATGGTACTAAATTTTTTAAAAAAATGTTCTTTTTCAGAAGACCTGACATTCACAAAGCTCCTGCTTTTCAGTTTTGCAAAGTTTTTAAAGAGTATTTTAACTGAGTTAATAGCCTGGCCAACAACAGTCTCTGTAGAACACTAATTTGTTTTGCTTAAATGGCTTATAAACACCTGATTCCAACTTTAGAAACTAATTAGTGAGCCGGAGATTTTTCATTAAATGGGCCATTTTTTGATATCCAAAGCTGTGCTGAATCTAAATGTCAACATTTTTCGTGATTATGAAAAACACAAAGAGATGTCATGGGGTTAGGAAGCATACTGTGTCTTAAACTGAGATAAAACAACAGGCAGTGTATCATTCAGCCACATATTTGCTTATTGAATAGCACCAGAAAAACTCATGATTAGTTCTATTTTCTGGAACAGAAGAGTTCAGGGATTAGGAAGGGTAAAAGCTCTCATTTAATGGAAATGGTCTTGTAAAGATAATCCTGGCCCTATGCCACGGTTCTCCCTTGAGTTTGGAGTGAGGGAAGGTAATTGAAGTCAGGAGCCTTCTTTTCAGCAGGCTGCTGGTACCCTGCAGGGCAGGATGTCACCCTGGGACCGGGGTGGGGGAGTGCTCACAACAACAAATAGCTTGAGCCAGTCGTCAGTCTCCTGCAGCCACCTTGCAAACACCCTGCTCCTGCCCTGGCTGTCTGAAAATGGCCAGCAGAATGCTCTCATAGAGTCAAACTGCTCCTGCTCCTGTTCCCACTCCTGCTCCCACTCCTGCTCCTGCTCCTGTTCTTGTTCCTGTTTCTGCTCCTGTTCCTGTTCCTGCTCCTGTTCTGCTCCTGTTCTTGTTCNTTCTACTTTTATTTGCTTGCAGGCTCATGCCACTGTGGAGCATTCTCCTCTCAAGCAGGACTTTTCAGTTTGTCCTCCAGACCTTTTTTGACACACTGGTGTGTCACCCATGCTTATGTTTCCATCATCAAGTTTAGTGATTGATTCAGAATGATTTTCCTTCATCTCAGCATTAACTCCTTCAATGATCTTCTGTCAGAATGCTTATGACCAATATCTGATATTAAAAAAGAGAAGTGTGAGAGAAGAAATTTTGAAGAGTTGTTTTTTGTTTGGTGTTTTTTTGGTGGTTTTTTTGTTTTTTGTTTTTTTCTGTTAGGTCTGGATAAAACAGCTACAGGTAAAAAAAAATAAAATAAAGAAAACAAGAAAATATCTAGAAGACCCAAACTGAGATGCTCTTCTATAACTCAGTCTTTGACCATTAAAAAAACTTCAGATTTTCTGATCTGAACAAATTCTGATAAAGGATCTACACAGATACACTAAAGCCTGAATTTCAGCTCATCAATGCTTTCACAGAAATACGGTTCGTTGACATTGGATCATCTGATGTTACTGATTCATTTTGTGGTGTAATTCAGAAAGTTGCTTCTTAATACAGAGAGAAGCAGTTTTTATGCAGAACTCGAGTCCTCTTCCACTGATAATTTGTTTCAGGGCCCATTAACTCCTATGGAAGCTTTTTCAATGATTTTTAAAATGCAGATAACTCAAAAATGGTAATAATTCATGAATGTCAGCTTTGACAGCTTTTGAGGTTTCAGAAAAAATAGTTTGTTGATGAGGCAAAACCAATGATCTCAGACGAAATGAAACTACACCAAAAGGCCTATTTTCAGATTTAAAATGCTAGCTTTAAGCTTTCCTGCTCCTTCTTCCTCTCAACAGAAATGACCAGAGATCCCAGAGCCTCAGACATTGCCCTTAAACTTCATTAGAACTGATGAATCTCCACAAGTTCCTTCCACTTTGTCAAATATAATATCAGGTAATTATTAAAATATTCTGAGTAGCTCAGCTTGATACATTCTGCAGTGCAGCACTTCAGAATACCGATCATTCTCATGGGATTATCTTTAGCTCCGTGCCCTTATCAGTCTCCCCAAGTGAGAGACATTGGGAGAGTGAAATGAAAGTCTCTGCCTGAGCAAAGAGACTGTCAAAATGCAACTCTCTGTCCCTTCCATCAGTTCTCACTTAATATAAATAAATACAAATAAATACAAATAATGTGAACATTCTTTGGAATTTTTAGGCCATGGCCACCAAAATTTGTGTAACCCACTGCCTTTCCTGTGACAAAAAGAATGCTTTTTCATTTGGGATCAAAACAGCCAGATGAACTAGAATTTTTTTTTCATCTTCTTTATAGTCCAGCTAGATCAAAGAGCAGAAGAATTAGAGATGTCAATACTAGGTAGCTGAAAGGCAGATTCTGTTTATCATACCTTGTGACCATTGTACAGTGAAGATTAAAAACCTTACAAATCACCTTTCAGGAATAAAAAAGAAGATATTTTCCTAGTGATCCTTGTGCCTTTGAGAGAATGGGAGGCTTAATTATTTTATACAATTCGTTTCTGTCATGGGGCACATGAGAAAGAAAATTGCAAAGATTTTGCAGACTCCAGCCATTAGACTGGGGGGAGTCTGTGCTGAGTTATGATTTATACTGTAGGAGTCCTGTAAGCCTGACACTAGGTCTATTTGGAAACATGCCTGATATATTACCTTGTCAAAGCTTGTTGAGACAGGTCCAGCCCTGGCTCTGCCTCTGGACACCAAGGTGTTCAGGTCAAGGAAAGAAAAAACCCCAGAGTTTCCTTTCATAAAATATTTTTTATAATTTAATAAGAATAACAATACCCATCTCAGCACCAGGAGGTAAGACAGACATACCAATGAGAGGGGGAGATGGCATTGAAGCATTGCCAAGAACACAGAGATCTCTATATGCATACAGAGGGAAACAAAGCTAATTTGTTTTCTTTCCTGTCAGATTTATAGATGCATGTCTCCAAAAAGAGTTGTATGATAGAAAGTTCTGTCAGGGAACTGACAATGGAGTGTTCTATAAACCCTTCCTGTGTGTTGATAAGGGCACTGCTGTGAAATGTTCCTTCACACCACAGACACCTTCATTGCAACAGTTGGCCCAGTATTCCCAAGGGAAAATCAAGCAGCTTGAACATTAGCAGGGAATAAACATCTTCTGTGTTTACATCCACCTATCATTCCACAAGGATCACATGTTTATTTCTGAAATTATATATAATCTTGATTCACTGCTTCTTGTTTCAAGATGAGATGAGTGGTTGTTAAACACAAAACACAACAGTGGCTTATAAGAAATGAAATAAGAAATTATATAACCAGCTGAAAATATTGCCTATGATTCAGAACATATTCTGCTACTGGGCAAAGTTTGAAAGCAAGTGTCATTCACTCCATATAATTTTAAATATGGAAGTGTTATTTCAAGTTTTATTGTGAAGTTTAAACTCTGCTTTAGCCCCCTGAGGGACATATTTCCATGAGGAACACGAATTTATAAATGGTGAAGCAAACCTGAAAGCAGGTTTATCTGTTTGATTGTTTTTCTTTATATAAACCTCCAGAAATTATGCTGTAAAATGAAAGCACATACCTTGTGATAATCTGCTAAAATAAGCACCATTCCATTTTTCCTTTGTTCCTCTGTTCATACACAGATTATGTCTTTGACCAAACCAGCTCTTGAGGATCATACAGAATGACAAGTCTACAAGTCTGGTCTTGGCCTTGTTTTATTAGTCCCCTGATATCTCTATGACATTTAAATAAATAATATTCTATATGCCTTATACCAAAATGTCCTTGTCTTCCCCAGAGCTGTGCTCAGCCTCCACAAATTGTGCTCAATCCTGACCATGTGCAATTGAAGCCTCCACCCTGCTCCACTTTCAGACAGTTTTGTATTGACAATGGAGAGAACAGATCCTTCCACAGGAATACACAACCTCCCTTACAGTTTGCTGCAGCTTAGTGAGTAGCTGAACCACTGCTGTTTTCTGCTGAACTGGCAAAGTTCTTTATAGAGTAAAGCTGAGCTAATCTGGTACAACTGGCTTGACCTGGGTGAACTTAAAATTTACTGCTAAATTAGCACTGATGCTTTTGAACATCTACATCTCAAACATCCGTTTTTAAACGTATGAACTTTTCTCAATATGCTTTGCATTGCCTGTATGATTTTTCTGACCTATTTGAATGCACATCAACTTCAATTTGTAACCTTTTAAAAATTTTTCTCCTACCTTAACAGCTTGTTTGGATTTTTTTCTGCTTAACAACCCCTCAGCAGTCACAAGGGGCACAGTATTCTGTGTGTCTTCATAATGATAGGATTCTTAGTAAGAAAAATCATCCAGTCAGAGGTTTAGACAAATATTTTACATGAGTTGTACGGCTTTCTCACACTGATCTTTCAAAATTGTGTCTGTACCGATCACTGTAATAACTTCAAGAAAAGTAAAATAAAGCCAAATATATATTTGCCTTTTAACCTTTACCAGGCTCTTATCTGCTGTGTGCTCTTTATCCCACCCAGGGGTATAAAGTGCAGCTTGCCTACAAAACCTGCCACCAGTGCCTGAGATGTACAAGTTCAGTGACACCTGTGAGAAGTTCTACTTTTATACTTGTTTGGTCTTTGTATGGGCTGCAAAATGAATACGTCTCAACTCCTGTCTCACGGCTTGTATCACAAGGATATAATAAACACAGCACTGTATCATTCCCAGAGTAGTTTTGTTTGCTTTTCTATGCACTAAACTCACCTCAATAATCTTGCTGGCAGTTGGGATTTTTCCCTAATGGCAAACAGCAACCACTAGCTTGCAATTTGAACTGCTCTGTTAGCCCATTGCATTTTCCAAATGTCCATTTTCCAGCACCTGCCTCAACTGCGTGTTGGAAGAAATGAGCTTAGATAAAATTTAGGAGAAGGAAGGCTGCCAACTGTCTTGACCAGGTAGAGATGCTACCCAGATAAATTTTTGTTCAAAAAAAATGTGGTAGTCCAGCCATAAATTCTCTCACATACTTGTTGCATGCTTTGGTATCCCCAAACCCAAAAAAATGAGTTTTAAGCAATAATACAGTAATATCCCCTCCCTATTCTGGCCTTACTCCTGCTAATGATTCCTGCACAGCCATAGCAGCAGCTCTGGGTTCCTCAGCAAGTCTAATCACAGAAGACCTCACAGTTTGGCTCTAAGTGTGCAACAAAAATTTGGATACAGACTTACTACAGTAACTACAATTCCAGGAGAGCTTTTGACAGGATGTATCTGCTTTGTCATGTTGATTTTTTTTTTCTTTGTATATGGTGGGTTCTTACAATCGTAACCATTTGAATTACTTTTTCACCACACACTTGATCTCTTTGAAGGTAGAATTTCCATTTGAAGAATAAATTCTAATGTTTTTCTTTTAAGAGGAGTTAACTAAATGATATTAAACCTTTGAAAAAGCCTTCTCTCCCTTTCAAAGCATTGACTGATCACATTCTTATGTGACCTTCTTCCTTTCAATGAGGAGCCAGAGCTACCTGAAAAGGCATTTGGGGAAGTGCATGTGCAGAACAGGAAGGAAAAAAAAAAAAAAAAAGGATTGATTTTCTTATCAACCCATGTGAATATATTTTAGGCAAGCTAGGGAAGAGGTTTTCTGGAATAGCTGCAACACATTCCTTGCTGCAGCAGTTTTGGGACCCTTATAGGCAACCTTGGCAATGAAATACATCTCCTATAAATAATATATCAGTTTTGCTTAATAGAAGACCACTGGAAAAAAATCAAGCAGGAAAGTAACAGCTGGATGTGGATAGATTGCTTCCAAATGAACACAGTGAGAAGGGAAAGAGAGGGAGGGGATCCATGGCAACAGCTTATTCTTGTGCTGCATTTCCCAAAATTAGAAAACCATTTTGCCAGTGCTGCAAACAGGTGTATCAAAAGCCATAAAAAAAAGTATTTGTAAGGTATTGTCATCCCTGGAAAAGAGGATGATAACCACATCTGTTCTTCTGTAAAACATATTTCTCTCTATGCCCAAGCTAAAGAAGTTGGTCCTTGAACAAAAGGAACCCATTACTCTGCCCAGAGTTTAGAGAGGTTCTGCTGGAAACTTGGACCTATCAAAAAATCACCACGTGTAGACAATCACTGAGCTAAACATGTGAGCAGACAGTTATTGCATAAAGATGGTTTTTCTCTGAAAAGCATTGGATAAATAAATAATACTTGGCTTTAAGAGAGCTGTCTGGTCAGTTTATTAACAACATGCTACTGCTTCTGCACAGAAGCACAAAACAGCACTTAGAGGTGCAGAGACAACCTCAATTAGTGCCTGGCCATTGCAGCCCAGGGCTCTGTATCAGTCGGAGAGACACAATGTTTCCCCGAGAAAAAAACAACAGACCACTAACCACGACCTTAGGAAGCAGATCAACAAGTATCAAAGGCGCAGTTAGATGAGTAATAGGAGTAGCAATTGATTGCATGTCAATATTTTGCTTTAAAAAGGAGTGTCTTTTGGCTATTATGATAATAAATGAGCATATATTAACAAAGGAAACACAGAGTAACAATAAATTCTGTAGTAGGAGTAATAAGAGCAAAATAAAAGACAGGCCTTTATTATTCAGCCAGGTGGAGAAAAAATAACTGATAATGCCGTGAAGGCTGAAATATTCAGTGGCATTTAAAGGAGTCTGCACACAAAGGATGGCCTAATGTGTTTGTTTATAACAAGAAATATACAAAAAGATTGGATGGAAGAGGTATGGATAAAGGTATGAAATAATCTGAAAAATCAGGCCTGGTGAGGTTCACCTGACAGCAAGAAGAAGCAAGCAGGATGCTCTTTGATGGAGACAAGGGCAAAGACCTTCACTTTGGAGGGAATAATCAGCCAGCTCAAGTGCTTTAGGCAGCAATGGAGTTCACAGAACTGGAGATCTTTAAGGATATTTCGGGGGAAAAAGGTGTGCTAGAAGTAGACTACTTAATCCCGCTGCCAGAAGAAGGCAGGATAGGAGTACAAAGATAGAAGTGCTTTTTGCAAAATTAATTTTCTAAAATCTGGAAAGCTGGATAACTTTTACATCCACCCTGTTGTGCAGCTTTCATTCAGGCAATGATATCCACCTTTTCAATATAGCTCATGGCCTGACATGCTGAGGTTTTGAGAAGCTGATCTTTGACTTTGGCACCCCAAAAAGACATCAGCACTTCTGGTAGTGAGTCTAAGTGCAGAAATGTTAGTACTGAAGCTCTTGGAGCCAGGTAGGACAGTGCTTGATTGCTGATATATTTTAACATTGTAAAAAGCAGAAATCTTGAAGTCTGGTAATTGTAACTTTAGATTTGGTTCTGGGGTACTTTATACTCTTCTATAGCTCCATACAATCAACTGTAACATTTGTACACAACTCATCCCTGCACAGAATAAATCCAGAAGGAACTAGAACCAATCCAGATGGATATCCATAATAAACAGAAGTGGAGAGATTGTGCAGTTTCAATACTTCACCCAGCTCCTGCAGCCCCACTCAAACACACCACTCTCTAGCTCAGCTCCTATGTAAACAATGTCTTGTTTCTATGGCAACAACAACATCAAGTATTCCTTTCATTAAATGGAAACGTTCTGAGCTGGGAACAAACATGCAGCATTAGCCCGATTCTTTATAACTTTCTCAAGAAAAAGAAATCATAGGGACTTGGACAACAGATTTTTAGTTTAAATCTGTTAGCATTAAAGACACCCATAAAATTCCTACTGAAACAGTTTCTCAAGATAATGTGAAGTCGTTGACCCCAAGATATCTTCACGGAAGGTAATCTTTGCTATATATCTGCCAAGCTTCAAGACATCATACAGGTATTGCATGTTGGAAGCTATAGCATCCTGAAAGTCTTGGGAGCTCAGGGAGCTTTAGGAAGCTCATTTGGAGCTACAGTTCTCAATATTCCCAGCCCCTATATCTTCAGAACTGGGATTGCAGGGCTGTGCATGTATTCTCAGGGCCTGTGATTCTCAGGTGATATGAGTCAGATCTTGCATGGAAAATACTCATTCGAGAGAAAACTGAAAAATTACACTGAACATTCATAACTTGTGGCTAATTCAGAACAAGTTTTTGAGGTTTGTTTTGGGTTTGTTTTGTTTTGCTTTGCTTTTTCAGGTCCATTTTATAAGCAAATTTTAAAAATAAATAAAATTTTCTATTAATACAAAATACAATCTTTGGCATATACTGTCCAAGTATCCTGCTGTTATAGATCTATCAAAGCAACTTGTTTACTGATTCTTAGACTAATAAATGCCTTAAGGAACAATGCACTCTAATCCTCAGCATGTTTTAGGCTGCTAAACTTCACTAGCCATTCCTATGTTGAGGCTGTACAAAATGAAAACATGCCTTCCACAGAGGAATTAGTTGTATCTTGGCCTCAACAAGCACAAAACTGAGTTATCTATAATTTTCCTGGATATTATAATTCATCAATTAATAACTTCTTGGTTAAAAATATGTCTTTAGTTGGTAACTTCAACATGTCTGACTTCAGGTTCCAGCAACTTGTCGTGACTGCTTTTCTACAGAAAGTCCTTTAATTCCCAGTGTTGTGGGGGTTTTTCCCCACATGAAGATACAGACACACTATAAGTAATCTTGCAGCACTTTATTTAGTAAACTCATAAGATTGAATTGTTTTTCTCTCCATTGCAATTTTCTGGATAAAGTATCAGTTTTATTGTTCATTCCTCTACTCTGCAATATTAACACTGTGGACAGGGGAGCTGAGATGGCATGGGAAGTTCCTGGAGGATTTTTTTTGTGAGAGAGTAAATGAGGAAAAGAGAGAGTAAAAATTGTTCCTGTATCCATCTTATTTAACAAGAAATATATGACGAGGTCTTTTTCCACAGCTATGCTACTAATTCTGTGTGAATTCAAATTTACATCAGATTAGTTCTGATTCAACCTGTAACAGATTTCAAGCTTTCAACTTATCTATCAAATAAGGTTAAAAACTATTCCATTTTTAGCCAACGCCATGATGTTCTTCCAGTCCTCTGAAGTGTACATGGAGTTCTAAGATTTTTCAGATGAAATTTAACAAATCAGAGATCCTTCAGACAATTTTAATGGAGTGCCATATGTTGTTTTTTGCTTTATTTTGGTTTGGTTTTTTTCTCTCTAGCTGATAGTATATATCTAAGGAACTAAAGAGTGGCAAAACATTTTTCCTTGTTTATGTGGTAAAAGTAGAGCTCAATAGAAATTTGTAGCTAATTTGGACATGCTAATTTGTTGACACATAAATGATGCTGGGCAGAGAATGTTTATTTGAAATATCAGACAGCTTAGCTGAGCTTTTATTTTCCCTAATTTCCTCCTTATCAATTTTACTCCTTATTTTCCATGACTCTGAAAAATTAATTTGAAGGAAGTGTCTGTTCTGGAAAGAAGCCGTCTTGTCTTCCCCTCTGAGATTGATGAATAAAGGTTTCCCTCAGCCTACCTACTCCAGCTTGTGTATCCTATACCCTTCCTTTCCATTTTGCCTTTAACTCTTTTGGGGGAAATGAGTGAAACTGAAGTGCTGAGGTAACACACTCTTCACCCTGTTTGTCTGTTGGATTTTTTCATGTACCTGCTGTCTATTTAAGATGTAAACTCTCAGGGAAAAGAAATAACTACCATTTCATGTTGCAAAAATGCCTAGTACAGTGATAGATCACTACTTATCTGAGACACATCCTATTCCTTTTCATTTTCTCAGGATATGAAAATATACAGAAATTTGCTTGCTCTGGTGAGTTTTTAAGAAACAAACATAATGGGGACAAACATGATGATGTTTACAACAGCGATAAGAACAATATCAGACTTTAAATGGGTTACTTTCACATCTAACTCAAATTAATCTTGCTGTTAAATTTTAGTAATGTCAATTTTACTGCATTCCAAAGAGAACTTAACAAACCTGAAAACACATCTTGGACTCTTACCAGAGATTTTCCATCTCTTTTCCTTCATAGTTGCATCGCTCCAGCTCTGAATTCAGTTCTTCACATCTGTCTCATCCATATAATGAAACCCCTGTCTGCTCCAGAAGATTGTTAGCTTTCATGTGACAAAGTTATTTTTCTTTGCTCACTTTTTTCCAGGTCTTCTCACAGCTTTTCCTTAGAACTGGTATCTCCAACTTCACATAGTTTCTGTATGACATCTCCACTATTTTCTGGCTTTTTCTTTTTCATTTTTAACTCATCTTTCCCTCAGCTTCTTCACAAAATCCTTGATATTTTGACTAAGTGTGTTGTTTCAAAGGCTGCCATAAGTCCCAATGTGTGTCAACACATATGGAAGGATTTCAAATAGTTTCATGTTTCTGTCAAGCCTTCCATTCTCTCAAAGATGCATTTTCAGGCTAGGGAAAGAAAACAGCTCTTTTACAGATTTCTTCTTTTGCTGTTGCATATTGGTTCCCCAATAGTATTTTGCTCGGGTACTGAGAGAAATATCTTTCTGCAGTTGATTTCATATGTATTTTTTAAAAATTTTGATACTTAAACCACAGTAGAATATATACTGGGTGTCTTTTTTCTTTGAATTGCAGTTCTCACTATTCTCTCTTTCACTGCTTTGTTGCCTGTTCTTTACCTTTCAAGATGTGTTCTGAAAGATTTCATTTTCCCAGGTAATACAATTTCCAAAGCTAAAGCTCTTATCTTCTGCAGTAGAGTCAGCAAAGTCAAGCCTTCAAATGCCAGACAACTCTCCTGCTCTTTGGAAGAAGAGCATTTCACACCCGCCGTCAATCACGGCTGTAGTGTTCTCTTTTTCTACATTTATTACTTATATTCTTGAGTGAGGATTCATGACAGCTGACTCCTCTATCAGCTGCAAAACACAGGAACGCTTGGATCTTGTGATACCTGGCACCATGCTCTTAGAGCTGGTGACTGGATAACAGAGCAGGAGCTCTGGATCTCTGCAGAGGTTTTGCACATGCAAAAGGGAATCATATTCCCACAAAAGGAAACTGCTCAAAGGGCACCAACAGGATTAACCCTCTGCAGGTTGTCTGCAGGTTGTCTGTGAACACTAAGGAACCAGAGGGACCACTTTGGCTTTCTGAATCCCACCTGTATTCCAGGTTATTTACTCTGTCCTCAGGAAATGGGACATAAGGATTTGTTGTTTGAAGAGTCTGAATCAGGACATGATTTACCTTTTTTTGAAAAAACCAATCCAAATCATTCATTATTTTCACCCTTATTTTATGATTAGTAAGTCTGAAATACACTTACTGAGGAGAGTTTTGAATAAATCTCCTTTTAAAGCTGATCAGGAAAAATAAAAAAGAAAAAAACACCTAATGCCCTATCATTGAACTTTTAAAACCTATTGCTTGAATAAATTAAGCACTGTAGTATGAGGAAAAAACATCTTTCACTTGCTTTCAAGATGGATTAATCAGAAGATTTTTTTTTAGGACTGGTACACTTTGTTTTCTGCCATCAATCACTTTAATGTCCTAGAACATTCTGAACACATGTTCTGCTGTCTCTAATTGACAGTGAGGCAACCTAATTAGAGGAGAATACATGCAAAGCTATGTCACTTAAGGTGAACACATCATGAGGTAATTCTAGAGTCATTTGAATGAAATGAGCTAAAGATGCAGGCCCACAGACGGACTGGAATGCTAAAAGGAATATGTAGCATTTGGAAGACATTTTTACGCATAATGGGAACAAGAGAAACTACCCTGGCTAGAAGAGCATGCAGAAATGAAAATATCCATTTCAGCCAGAATAGGCAGGGAATCCACTGATCCAAAACCAAGAAAATCAAGCTTAAATTTTCAAGGTACATAAATAGTTTATCACAATTTGACAAAAACTAGTAACAGAGGTGTCAAATTCAAAAGATGAACTTGGGAGGCATTTATTTCTAGAGACTAACTGTACTCTGTCTCAGGGTTCTTCAAACAACCTCAAATAACCTCAGATAAGTATGGGTTAGTTACCTTAACTTTTCTCTTCATATGGTTTAAGGAGTTCTCACTTGCTGTCTCATTTCCAGGGCACTTTGTCAATGTCACATCCAGCCCTCAGAGCTGTTCACTGACAGTGCTCATTGTGGAGTGGATTAACTGCAACAGGGGCTGGGTAACTTGAGTTGAACACAACTTTTGAGACCTCAAATATACAGTACAAAGTCTTATTCATTCAGTTTGATGATGGCACAAATGATGTTGACACCAGATGGTACAGGTAGCCAAGGAAGATGCATAATGTTATATTAAATGGCAAAAAGATGAGATATGACATATTTTTGTAGCCAAATTATCAACCACTTTAATCAGCAATTAAAGTCACTACTCCCATTTGGCCCTTCTTTTTAATAGAAAATAATTTTAGCAACTTGGAATATTAATGATTTATGAAGCATAATTCAAAAGAAATGCCATCTCATAGTATTTATAACGGCAGCAAACGCTTTGATTCAGAGATTCATAGAATGTTTTAGGTTGAAAGAGATCACAAAGATCATATAGTTCCACCCCTCTTCCATGAACAGGAATGTTTTCCACTAGACCAGGTTGCTCCAAGCCCCATCCAGGTTGCCCTGAGATAAACACCAGTGAGCTTTTTGTCAGGTCACACCAACACTCAGAGGTTGAATTATGTGACATCAATCAGCAAAGAGGTTGAAATTTCCTTTTGTAACAGCACTGCCAGGAAAAAGAAGTAAAATCTTAACCCCTCACATAATGTATTTTTATATATGTGTTCCAAAAATGTCTTTCTGCAAGGTGTCAGTTACTTTAAGTGAATGGCATCATCTAAGGCCTTGCTTAATGCATTGACATTTCTCTCGACATGAAATAAGCTGACATTAGTCCACCTATTGCTGCCAAAAGCAGAAGTGTCCTTCAAAAGTACCAGATTATAATGACCTCCACTAAAACAAGGGAGCTGCCACCTGGCTGAATTTCAGTAGTTCCACTGAATGCCCTGACTGACAAGTTAAACAGGGTGCCATTGTGTGTTTGCTGCAGTGTTAAGGCAGGCACAGCCCAGCAAAAAGGAGCAGCACCCAGGGAACAAGGAGAGAATGTGGATGGAGATTCTGTAGGTAAAACCAAATGTGGCTTTGCCATCTGTTCCAGTGCATAAACAGATTAGGAGTGTCATGCTTTTTATCTGGATCAGCTCATTTCTCTCCAATTAAGTCACTGAGGCTATGTAAATCCAGCTTTGCATTGACTAATTTGAATTTAGAACAATATCTTATCTCACCGGGCCACCCAGGCAAAAGTGATAACATAAAGGAGAGTGCTTCTCCTGTCCTGTAATTAACATTTCATAGCCTCTATCTGCAACAAATTATCAGTTCAGAGTCTCTGCTGTTTCTGTAATCCAACCTGCTCGAGCAATTTGTGTGTGAGCAGACATTAATGCAGAGATTATTTGAGACGCCGTGGCATCATATCTGGAGTTTCGAATATACCTGTGGAAGCCAAATTCCAAAACCAGAGAGACAGAATCTTTCCATGGCTCTAAATATTTACAGGATTCATCCAATTTTTATGTGGCACCTGTAAAAAGAAAATGGTGGTTTATCTCAGTCTTCAGAGAATATTTTCCCTGATTCATGGTGAGATTTACTTTATTAGCCCCTAAAAATAATGATTTGTCTTGCTCACTGTGACAATTCGACACTACAAGTATGAAGATCTATTTTAAGCAGTTTCTAGTGACATCCTTACAAAAGAAGCATCCCCTCAATCTCGTTCTCTGTGGCTGAGTAGCACACCAACAGGCAAAGTGTTCCAAGGAGGGAAACAATACTCAATTCCCTGTAAGTGGCTTGGTGTGCCATCACACTGAAGGCACACCACAAGGAGATATTAATCAATCTACACCACTGGGTTTTGCTTGTGAAAATCCCCTCTCAAAGCTGAATAAATGCGTTGCTTTGGCTTTTACTATGGAAGTCACATCAAAATATTCCTTTCCAAATCAGCATAGTCACACCCAACAAGTTTTCAAGTTCCATCTTAGCTTATAACAATGGAATGATGTCTCTTTAATGTTCAGCCTGAAAGCAGTAGGAGATAGTGTACATTTCCTTGACATTCTTTAATAAGCCTAGATGAAAATTGCATCTTTCACTCAGGAATGTACTTCACAGTTCTTCAACTACCATCAAATTTCTTTTTGCTGAGGTTTTGAAGGATTTCCTATATTCTAAGAATCATATGATGATAGCCAATGAGCTCAAGTACAATTAGAATAACAATTTTTTTTTTCTGTTAACATAAAATCCAGTATTTTATAGTGAATTATAAGTGAGGTCATGAGGAGGTGTGATTGTTTCCTTGAAACAAGCGACAATTTTAGATCTGACTTCTATGGAGGGACTATTTTGCTTCTGAACACGGAAGCAGGTAAACTTTCTTTCCAATAAATGCTGATATCCATACATTTTGCACTGAAATGAACACAATGCAAGCATTTAACAGAAGGAAACAATCAGATTTCCCCATAAAATAATTTACCTATGGAGTGCCTTCAGAGGGTCAGATTTTCATTTCCTCTAAGGCACTCTGGCAGAACTGTATTGTAAATAGGAATTCAGACCCTGTCTTACTGGAGATTTGTGGTGTATTAGAGAAAAAACAAACAAAGGAGATATAGAAAAAGATAAAGCTATGAATGCAGCTCTTTGTAGAAATGAGCAGAATATACCAGGAAAAACAAGAAAACTTGTTAGGTGTCAGCTGAGGGATCAAGGAGTGCACACAAGTTGGAGTCTGGTTAACAGAAAGGGATGATATAAAAAAAGTTATATCAGACATACTGATGGCAAAACATCTTTGACAGTAAAGATGCACTTAGCCGTAAGAAATTATAAGGGGTTTCTTAACAACCAAGCCAGGATAAGGAAAATCATGAAGGGTTCATTAACCACAAATGGCAAAAGTCAGAGTTTGAGTGTTTGTGTACATGTCATTCCCTGTTTTTCAGAAGTATTTGCGTTGCTCTGAGATGATAGACAATGTCAGCAGGAAATTATTCATTCTGAAAATGAGGATAGTCTTATGCATGTCTCATCAGTGAGTTCTATCCAAATTGCAGATACATTAATAATGACAAAAAATTCATCCCAGGGGAATTTTAGTTATTTAGCTATCAACCCAAAATTCAGAGGACGCTTTCAGTAATTTTTGTTTTGCACTTATCTTACTAATATGTTTTCTTTTAACTATTCCCTCTGCTTATAATTCTGAAGGACATTTCTTTTTCTATTCCCCTTTCTATAAAACAAACGAACATCCATTAATATCAGCTGCATAAATGTTACACAAAAAGGCTGTGACAAATCAAGTTCAAATAAGGGTTTCTTATGGGGTCTTGCTTATCAATTTACCATTATTCTTGTCTCCTACCATGTCAATAATCTCTATTTTGTTCTTCAAAGAGAAATATAAAGGCAGGAAAGATCTCTACTATGTATATGAAAGATCTCTACTATGTTTTGTAATGAGTGTTTCATGAGCTATAAAGTGCCAGCTTAAAGAAGTCAATGGGATAAATTCAGTAGGATCAGGATTCCACTCATACTACCTTGAGCATACAGTTGTAGAAATCCAAATGTATAAAATTTCCTTCCCCTGTCCAGTATGATCCTTACCAGGGGATGCAGGGGAAAGAAAATAATCAGACCTCTGTTTATATTTGGAGTGTCCTGACACAGGCCTTATCTAAAATACATATATAAATATGTGTTTTAGTTATATAAATAAAATATAGTTACTACATATCACCACAGTCTCTGGTGCATTGTTTAAACAAATGTATCAGCTGACTGAAATGAAAGGAAAGCCATGGAATGTATAGGACATATGGAGATGGTTTAGAGAGAAAGTTAATTCCAGGACCAAAACTGGACCCTGTGGTTCTGTCTCTCTCACCTTACAGTGAATCAGTCATTCTAAATCCTCTAAATATTTACTGTGGTGAACATATATCCCCTGGCAGCTCCATGGGTGCAAATAGGAATGATTTGGGAAATATTTTTAACAGCCACTATAGAAAGCTAAGCTTAGACACTGAATCTGCTATAATTCTTCAGTCCTTTAAAAGACAGAATTAGTACAGTTTTGACAAGAGAAGGACACAAGAAAAATAGGTGACATTTCCCCTCAATACCATTCTGATGGACTCCTAAAGTGCAGCCAATTCTGCTTCTTCACACACCTTGGCATGCTGTTAGACAGCAGAACGACAAGAAATGATGGATTTGTCTGTTTGGTAAATCAGTGAGGGATTAGGTTGGCCCACCTTTAGCATGGTAAGACAACTGCTCCTGGCTCTCAATACCAGCTATTAGATTTTTTTGTGATGAGAGAGACTCAAGCGCTGTTTGAAGGTAACAAAAAGTACTAATTTATCTCAGAATAAACCTCATGTTTTGCTCAACTCCAAGTTTACACTAAATTTATATGTCTGCTGCATGATCTGCTTTGGTTTCTGGACAAAGGATATTTTATTTTTCATTTGCTCTGAGGAAATGCATCTGTGCAGTTGATAAAAAAAGTGGACATACTTTTTCTCAACAACAAAAGGAACATGTGAAATGAATAAATACAGCAAATTTGGCAGGTAGGAGCCTCATGACAGCTCTGGCTGTGATAGGAAGAATTCAGTATTGGTTGGTAGTTGGCACGGGACAGCTGCCATTATCTCTGAGCAGAGTGATGAGCTTAAATGCATTGTTGAAAACGTTCAGTGAGATTCTGCGTGACACGTGGAGGTCAGCTGCAGCCTGCTGGTTGCCTAGGCTTGGTTCAGTGGTGCTGAGGTGGTGTGGTTTACTCAAGAACTGGGCCAAAATCTGCCCGTGTCTCTCACTGCTGCCTGCTTGTGCCTCAGAGATGCCATTGCAGCTCACATCCGTCCAAGAAAGATCACTGTCCCCTGAAGCCAGAAGATTGATACAATATGTGAAATTCCTCTTACTTAAGTAGCAACTACAATTAGATTTCACTGTATCATGCAACAGTGTTTTGAACAAGGAGAAAAATATGTACTTCTTTTATCCACGCTTCCAGTCTTGTAGCCAGTGGAAAGAACCAATCAATTCCTAAACTGAAGGACATGTTTATTTTAATGTAGAGTCTTAGAAATTATAATACTTGACATAATTCTACTAACATGACCTACTCTCACTCAAAGAGTCATCAGAAGACATTTTCACCACATTCTTTTGCTTTTCCTTCTTAGAATAAAGAGCAGCAAATGAGTGAAGAGACCATGACTGCTTTCATACCAACTGTTCTGAATTATTTATTCAGACATTAGCAAAATCCTCACACTCTTGAGGTCAGTCATTTGAATACAACCTAACCTGGAGCCAACTCTTGTTCAGTGAAAACTGTTCTGATAAAATCACAGGAAGAATATGCTAAGTGTAATATTAACAGATTGACTCAGGATTATGATATCAGGTTCAACCCTTTCTTGATTTATGATGCCAAGGCTGTTTTATTATTTTTTAGAATGGTCCTTTACTGCAAAAAAAATTCTCTCATTTTTCAACAGCACTCACAACATTATGCAGGTCTATAAGTTATTCTTGCAAAGAACATTCATAAAGAAAAGATCAGGGATGCTTGAGAGGAATGACTTCTTTAGTCAAGTGGGGCCAGGCACTCCACTTACCGATATGCAATATGATACCTAATGCACTTATCTATGCTCTAGTTGCCACTGAATCAAATACTTTAATTCATTGCAAAGGTCTGATGAGTCTGCATAATCCTCCAACTGTACCTCATTGACTGGGAAAATTTTCTTGCAGATTGGGTTATTAGTACACTCAGTCTCTAGTTATCACTAAATGTCTTGGCCCAACGTGGTCATTTTAAAATTATACCACAGAAAATGCATTTTTGCTCTTATTTGCTTTTAATTTCTCCTATGATCCTGTTGAGTTTCTTGGCCATTTATAGCTGCCACCATTGCAATACTGTTGTTTATGTCTGCACATCTTCCCAGAAACAAAGCAAGCTGGTAGCTTGGGAGAGAAGATGCAAGGATACATGGGGGTTTTAGGGGCCGTAGGATTTCTCTTCTCTGTTCTGCTGCAGTACAGGACTCCAGCCTTCAATGTGCTGTTCTCACACCTGATCACAGTTTGGTCATCAGAGAAATGTACTTCGTGAACTCCCTTTTCTATCCTCCTGTGAAAGCAGATGAGAAAGAAGGGAACAGAGCAAAACCCTGCTGCTCTTGTAGGACAAGAATAGATGCAAGCCTCACTGTAATGCTGGAGGACATCACCAA
This sequence comes from Cyanoderma ruficeps, assembly GCA_008694505.1. NCBI lineage: Eukaryota > Metazoa > Chordata > Aves > Passeriformes > Timaliidae > Cyanoderma > Cyanoderma ruficeps. The sequence continues at coordinate 6,340,470 of VZDJ01000426.1, forward strand.
AGTGAAGGCTTTTCTGCTCCTCCTATTGTAAATGAGATGAGAAAGAGGAAAATAACTTTTGGGTTTGGCAAGATTTCTCTCTTGCAAGACTAGCCAGCATCCCCTTTTGTGATCTTTAACCAGCTTTACATGGAGTGAACCCAACCTTCATACAGTTTATGCCTGAGTGTGAAAAGGCAACACGGGACTATTACTCTGCTGCCTTGTGTCTCAAGGGCCTCTCTCTTCTTCAAGAAGAAGGGTTCCATTCACATTACTGAAATTCAGAATCTTCAAATGCAGCCAAAGTTAAGGGACCTAGTGCCAAGCAGTAGAAGAGCTCTTCTCAAAGTACATTCATGGAGTACAAGAAATATTTTCTGTGTTTCCGCAGCCAGCTTTATTTCAAGATGCAAGACAAAGGCTTTGCAAAGGGGCCAGATTGCCTGGCAGCAAATATATAAATAATACTTTACAAGACACTGTGAAAATGAATCTTTTGTGGAAGCTGTGCTCAGAGTCTTGAAAACAATCACAGGGTAAAATGGCAAGTAATTAAGGAACAAAGTATGAAAGCCACAATGTCTGCCAAAAAGCAACAAATAAACAAAGAGCTAGAACATTGTTAATCAGTGTTTGGATTAGAACACAAGATATGGGAATTCATTCAAGGAAAAAGAACGGGGCTTTTTCCAGATAAAACAGCTATTGTTGCAGGATGCACTTTTCTATTTCCCTAATTCTTGACAAAACACGAGAAAATCACAGCAGCTGATTTACAAGGATGTGCCCTTATAAAAAGTTTTCTCCTTTTCTTTCTCTACTGAGGGGTCAAGGATTTTGTGCATTATGTACTTTATTTCAAAATATCCCCACATAAGCCTACATGGAATTAGCAATAATCAATCTAAATCAAGGCACCCTATCATCATCCTGAGGAGGTCACTGCTAAACAGTCTCTTGATTAGAGCTGACAATTCCTAACATTAGGCCTCCACAAAACACGTGTGCCAATTTGATCCCTCTCATTTTGCCAGAAAACATATTATTTGGACAGCTGTGCAGATCTCACCACATTTTTACTGAAAGCAGACATTTTGTTCTGAGAGAGGTAACAGGTCAAGTGAACATGAGCCCTTCTGTTCATGCTGACCCATCCTACTGTGAGTAACAGGCAGTCCAAGCACACCTCAGCCTTCTACAGCACCTTCTATACAGGTGCTGTATAAATTACAGTATAAATTAGAGAGGGAGACCCTTTTAAAGCCTTCTGAGTACTGAGACAAAGTAGAAATAAAAATAATAATTCTGTGTGCTGCTTTTCTCCCCCTTACAAGAGCACAGTAAGAATTGACTGCAAACAGATGGGAAGTTATCAGCGGTCTATCAGGAGTTAGCTGTAGTCTCTGAGAGTTTCAACTGTGCACCTTTGTTTGTAGACAGTGATTAACACCAGTCTCAAGGAGGATTCTGATGAGATTCTGTGTAAATGGAAAAAAAAGGAATAGAAAAATTGTGTCACTGAGTTGGTCTCATGGCAGCACCACATTCACCACTGTAGTGTAACAGATGCAGCTGCTCCTCTGTGTTGGTACAACAGTTTGGAGAAACAACCTGTAAAGCAGCTGCAAAGGTTACAAATGCATCAGCCCAGATTCAGAGAGATATTTAACATCTTACAGCTCACTGAAATAAATGGTGTGCACATCCTCCTAAACCTTTATGAATCTCTTTATGAATCTAGTCTGTTCAATACACCTTCTTCAAACAATCAGTTTCACTCTTGCATGCACAGCCCTTCCTCTTCCCCGTGAGATTTTCTGAGCAGCTCCTTCAGGTTAGCTCTGGAGAGAAGTACATGAGACTGAAATCCCATTAGCAGCTGGGATGCACTAAGTTTTCTCCTGGACACATCATCCAGTTTAATTTCATCCAGACGGAACACAGGTTTTGTGCTTTGAGACTGCTCTGTGACGTGAACCAGAACACAGCTAAAGGAGACCACTGGGAGATTCCCTTCTGAAATGAATGCATGATCTGCTGTAGCTATAATGCAAGAATGTAGCAAGGATCATAAACAGAGTAGTGTTATCCCAATGTGGCTCTGCCATCAATCCATACACAGTGGATGATAAACTCTGACAGAGGGAAGATGGTTTGTGAAGGACCACTTGGCTGTGGTAAGCATTTCACTTATTTTGGAAATCTGTATTATTTATATACCTCTAATTAATGAACTTTTCCTGTTACACATGTCCACATGTCCATGCATATTTTAACATGCAGCATTCATTTACACACAACAGCCTAATGAAGGTAACACTACTTTAACTTCAAATGGATTTTTCCCCATGTAACACAATAAGTAAATATTATTCCAGGAGGTGATGTCACATAACTCACTTGGGTGTCTCACTTGGGTGTCTGCTTCTTTCATTCGTCTCAGAATGCATTAGAAGTTGGAGCAAGATCAATATCAGACATTCGGAGGTTACAGGCATTCTGAGGCCACCTTAGCTTTTCACCTTATGGTTACTTGGCACGAAAAGCAAGAGCGGGGATTAAAATGCTGCTTTCAGAGGAACGGTTACATTATTTCTGGGGAGAATCATTATAAGCTAAAGCATTTTCAGAATCAAACACAAGTTCCAACTTTAAACAGAAAATCCATTAGAAACCACTCAAAATATTCCTCTCACTTTAACTTTGTCTGCCCAGCATTCTCTCCCTTCCATACTTGTGGCTGACAGCACTCAACTATTTACATCAGGGAGGATTTACCCCTGGGAGCGTTATCCATCTTGTGAGCCAGGTAAAACCTAAATTAGGTTTTCCTAAAAGGAGAAAGTGCTTTAGCCTACAGACACAGACCATACACCAAAGGTTCCTAGAAGGGGTTATTTGTAACAGAAAGAGCCTTAATCCAAAGCATAAAGAGCCTCCTGGATAGAAACTTATTTTTCTAGCAGGTGAAAATATAATGTAGTCTGTCATTGATGTGTCATAACAGGAAAAAAAGCAATAGAGGGAAAAAGTTTCAAACAGGGAATTTAATTTAGATGGTGAAACAATAACAACACTGAAAATATTTGTATCCAGCTGGAAATCGAAGGTGACTTGCAATTCCATCAGTGTAATGAAATGTAATTTAGATCGATAACATCCAACAGGTAGAGCTTAACACTACATTGTGCTTTAGAACCTCATTTCTGTGTTATTTTGAATGTCCTGAACACCTCCCTTCCCATCTGGTGGCTCTGACTTAAACTATTCCTCTCTTGCATACCTCCTGCTATATTCACAACAGGAAAAATGCATGAAGTCAGCTTCCAAAGTGGAGCTAATGAACAGGTAATGGAGGGACTACCAAGCAGTTTTCTGTCTATATGATGACAATGCTGCCTGACTGCTGCATGCCAACCCCAGCTGGCAGCTCAGCCACACACAAATGCTTGCTCATTCCCTCAGTAGTGTGAGGGAGAGATTCAGAAGGGCATTGCTACCTCAGTGTGCCTGCTTTCCCAGTTTCCATATGGAACAAGCCCTTATTTCTCAAAGAAGACACACATAACAGTTTGGCATCTCAATCATAATTTTTCAGCTTTTTAGATGGAATAAAAATAATGAGTAAGACATGATTCAAACCATACCCTGTTATTGACCCATCTATTACACAAAGGTTAAGTCTCTTTTCATGCCACTCAGGCCATTTTCCTTCATTGTTTATGTAAAACATATTCTCCAAGGCAGCTCCTGTTGACAGATCCAACATGAATTCACAGTTTCAGATGTAAACAGACACTGCTGGCAGATATGCCAGAAGTAGGATTTATTTTATGTTCTCACAATTAGCCACATAAAGAACATCAAAGAATGATTCCCAGCTGGATTATTAATACTGTTGCTATTATTATTGTTGTTGACAATGATTCAGAGAAATAATCAAAATGTGGATAACAAGTAGGCTGTGTAAGTACAATACTTAAAGCCTTTGAGTGTTTCAACTGTCTCATTTACACTTGCAGATATCCAACATATCTGAAACCCCATTAAATAGATAATAGCTGCATCCAATAAAATTTGAAAAGCCATTGTGCTTGGTTACTGCGGATGTCTTTGAAGCAAATGCAATTTTCCGTGCCTACTTCATAGGTCAAATTTTCAGGCCAATGCATAGCAGAATTTCAATTATATGGTTCTGAACTTACACAGTGTTGTACCAGTCATCATTTTTTTCAGGTGGCAGAAGTGAACTTGATCTGGCATAACTAACTATATTGCATGTTGCATAGCAGTTCAGAGGACAGGGAATTGTTTGGTTAGCTCTTCTTTGACTGAATGAAAGGATAGCAGAGAAGGTACAGATGTGCATGGCCCTAAATCCAGCTCTGTAGAATTTGATAATAGGATAGATACAGCTCATTGTTGTTCAAGGTTTATGGTCCAAAACAAGTGTCAATATTTCCTGCTGTTCTTTTTATATACAAGAAGAGAGAAGCGGGGACTCACGGGCTGTAAAACATTGCATGCAGAAATTGCAGTGGAACCAATTGCAGTAAATTAGGACCAAGAATCCTAATGTTTTATTATCTTCCTTGAGCAAATAGCCCTAAAAATGGCAGTGACTGAATGATTATGGAGAAGAGCTAATAAGTGAATGTGGGGTTAGAGAGAAGGCAACATAAATATGTTACCAAAGCAAACTTCATTAAGAAAGGCAAATGAGAAGAGATTTGTCTTTGAAAATACTTATGAATGAGGACTTCTTCTTGTCAATGAAGTCTTATTTACTTTTGTAGAGGGACAGTTTATTTTTCTGTAAAAACAATTCCTTAGACAGTCAGCAGTTCTATCTCAGAGAACTTGCTGTTTGAGTCACTTAGAACTGAATGGATGGACAAGGATGTGCTAGCTACCTATTGAAATAACTTGAACAGACTAGAGTGGAAATAATCAAGCAGTGTATTTTCACTTTGTCCCATACAAGGCTGAAGAGGGGTGGATAATATTCTGCGTATGTTTGCATTGCATTGGGCAATGCCATTGCTACTGCTCCAACTCTGTGACTGGGGATGGCACAGCAACCTGTGGAATCCTCTGGTGAGCGCTTCAAGAACTTTGCTAATTGATTAAGTAATATTCTGCACTGATTCCATTGATTGCAGGGCACCCCTCCACATCTATGGAAAAAATGGAAAACTACAGTGGGAAACGTCCATACCACCATGGATCTTGCTGTCACAAGATCCACTGCTCTCACAAGGTGAAATCATTCAACATCCAGCTGTTATATGTGGTGATCACACCTTGTCCTAAATCTTGTCAGATATCTCTCATCCCTAATTTTTTCTCATTTGATCTACTTTGTTCTAAATACTGGAGATTCAAAAAGGTCATAAAGCTTTGGCTGCATGATAACCTACAGTCTCAGTTTTCTTTTGTTTTGGTTTGGTTTTTTCCATCGGACATTTCCAGGCTCTTTCTGTGTTATCCAAGTCAGTTGTTCAGATGAGTGTTCTGAATGAAATATTTAGGCAAGTAATAAAATGGTTTCCACAGAGAAGCATCCAATATTTAGTAGCAGATAACTGAGCTGCAAGATAGCATTTAGATCACAAGTTAATCCTAATGATGTGACTGCGACGCTTCACAGCTGGAGCAATTTTTGTAAAAAAAATTCAGTTGCTAGTTTAACTGGTATTTAGATTACATCTTCTAGAAAGAGCAAAATATACACATGAAGGAAAGGTTAAAATTATCTCTTCCTCTGGGATCTCAGCTTTCTGTTTCTCTACTGAAAGTATGAAACCCACTACACATGTCAACAAGGTCAATAAGAGCTTGAAAAATTTATAACTGTCTGTCTAATTCCTGTTGACTAGATAAAATCTCATTCTTCAGAAGATGAGGCTGTTCTGTGTGCCACATTTTAATCCCTGTAAGGTTCATCCATAAAGGATCTACATGAAGAAGTGTATTTTCCAGTGTGTGGGAAAGTGAGGGGAATAGACATGAGCAAGACAGGCAAAGGGGACTTTTTTCCTGCAACGTTCCCCATTTTTCTGCAACTTTCCTCATTCTTGTCCTCTTGACTTTGACCAATATGCAAATATCTATTAATCAAGGGTGTACTCAGTGGTTTGTTTTTTTCAAGGGCAGCATTCTGATTTAGTACTCTACCAAGATCTTTCTTTCCTGCCTTGCACCCTCCACTACAGTCTGTCTTTGGAGGTTCACAAAGCTTTGACACATTCTCAGAGTAGAATAAATGAATGTGTGAAGGGAGGAGCTTAAGAAGGCATCAGATATAAAGTATGTTCTCTGCTGTAACTGTTTCTCCATCTCTTGGTCCTATGAACCAGATATGGGAAACTGACTCCTTTTTGCTGTTCATCCTGTCCAATATTTCAAGGTTTTCTTGGTATAGCTCCTAAGATAGTAACACTGACCACTTTCACTTTGTCATTATTCATCACTATAACATATTACTTATATTCATTCCAACCCTTTAGGAGTTTCCTTAACCTTGATTCTGTCTATATTACAAGCTGATTTCTTGCTGACTATTGATGAAGTTGAAACCCTCTTAATTTCAAATATATATTTCCCTCTTCTGACTGAAACAGTTTTACTCTCTCCTGCTTATCTTGAAATATCTATTTTTGCATCCACTCAAAAGCCTATCTCAGTTTTCTGGTTGTTGCAAAATGTAGTTAGAAAATTAAATTTCTGTATATGTATAACTCATTTCTTTCTATTTCCTATTCATTGGGTATCTGCCTCTCCAACACAAAGGTTAATGAGGAATTAATTAGGTATATTGGCTTGTGTATGTCTGCAAACTGAAAAGCCAGGGTGCCTGTTTTGGACTGTCTTTCAGAATAAATTAAAATATGTGATGTTCCTGAAGGAATCCTGTACTTAGAAGAAAGGACCAACTGGTTCCATTCATGTACCCTGAGAAATACTTGCAGACACAAAGAATGGCATTTTATAAGCATAATAAAGCCCGCTTTCAACCAGAATGCTGTCTTGATAATTCTGTGGTGCTGAAAACCTCAAAAATAATCAATGAAGGGAAAAAGAAGAATGAAACAGACAAAAATTAGTGTAATCACTGCAGTTTACTCAGTAGAGAAATCCAAATCTACTGCAAGGAAAGACAAGATATTATTTTTATATTAATATGTCCACACTTTCCAATTATATACTTGTATCATGCACTACAGTAAGGACCACGTTAGGCTATGAGTTCCATAAATATTTAAAACACAGAAACATGATAATCCATGAATAAAACATATTTTCTAAGAGGCTGGGTTCTCTGGAAAGTGTTGTTAAAATAGATGCCTGAAGGATACTTGTTAATCTCTCAGTGGAACAGCCTGTAGTGTATGACTACATAAGCTCTCATGGATTTCTCAGAAACTACTTTGAGGATTCCTTTTAATAAAGCAACCATTTTACAGTGTGAAACACTCCAAGTAGCCTGAAAAATGTCCTAAAAGGTAAGTCCCATCCTCCACAGAGTGGAGCTTATATCTGAATTACAGTGGACTTAATGTAGTGCCTGCTAGAACAAGTCCAGGAATTAGCTCATTTCTGTTTTATTGATATTACTATGGTACACAAGAAAAAAAAAAAAATCAAAATCTTCCGTTACTTTTTACTGGCTTCTCCCCAAATGTCTCCTTTGCCCCAAATTCCCCTCAATTTTAAACAACTCTTGAGATGCCTCTTTAGAATAGGATTACATTTAAATTAATCTCAGCCCTGTTAAATCAGTATTATCACCATTACTAAGTCCCTTTAGCAAGTATAACATAGAAGAATACAACCACTGCAAATAAAACTTCAATATTTCCCAACTGTTTATCATACTGTTATAGCAATTAAATGTCCCTGATCAGTTATGACACTGCAGCTGCTTTGGAAGAGAGTTAGATATTATGGAAAGATAATATGGCACTTGTTGGTGTTTGTGACTATGTGTGGCATATCCCTGAAATATTTTACAGACAGGAAGTAATGACACAAAAAATTAGAGTAAGTGCAGGAGCTCCCAAGACCAAAAAGGATAAAAAAGAACTGAGGCTCAAAGGCAGAGTGCCTTTGAAAAAATCAAAGTTTAAATGTGTTCAAAAGTATTTAAAGTTCAGTGAAACTGTGCAAGATGAGAACTTGAATAACATCATATCTTTAATGCATGGTTTCTCCTTCAGCAAGACAGTTCCCTTTTCTATAATTCAGTACTTGGTCTAATCTAAGTAAACTTGTGCTTCTACTTAGTGACATGGAAGAGAGAACACTGGGAGGCAGAGAGCTGACACCTGATTGCAAACTACGGCTTAGTCCTAAAGTCCACAGCCTGGAGCTCTGTTTCACTCTTGTAATTGTTCAACAAACACACATTTTGTAGCCATCTATACTGCAGACCCTAGCATGACAGAGACTTATTTTATTCTGAAGAAAATGTGATGTCTCTTCAACTAAAACTCCTGCCAACATATTTACTTGGCAGATTTAAAGGCTGCCCTTCTGTTACAAAAATAATAAATAGGCTAACCTTCTTAAATTGCACAGAAATTCTGCTGTGCCTGTTCAGATCAAACTTCCAGTGATAGCTGTTGTTTCTGTTCTATGATTAGAGTGCCCCCAAAGATGGTTATCAGCAGGGCTAAAAAACTTTTGATTAAATTGAAATTATGCAAGCTTCCACCAGAGAAAGCAGAACTTTTCTTAAGGTGCCTACACAACCTACTTTCAAAAATCCACATCTTTAACTCAGAAAAAGAACTGACATTTAAAAATTAGTGATTTTGTGACCTAGGACTACTGTGTGAAAAGGTGTCATGAAAACATATGTCCACTTGAACAAAATGTTTTCTCAGGGAAGGAAATGATTTGTTGAGGAACATACAGTGCTTGTGACACTGTGGAGAATCAGAAAGAGAGTCAAAAAAAATCAACATTTCTTGGATGGCTGTACTCGCTAATTTATTAGGGGATTGTAGGAGAGATGCTTAAAATCACTTTACCTTGCTATGCTTTACCTTGCCAGTGTGCATGTCTTGGAAAGTACTTTATAAGCAAACCAGGACTGTGAGACAGGAATGATTTAGTGTCTCTTTTCAGTGAATGAAAAATGCTGAACACTTTCCAAAATGAGGGTAGCAATGATAGCCTTTCAATGAGTCTGCCTTTCATCTCTCATTTCTCAGCACAGGGTTTGATACACAGGAGAAGTTAATGTTTCATCCTTCTGACTGTCCCTGATGCACCTGGATCCTCCTGTGGCTCCTACAGATTCTGTGATTTCATTAGCAGTGAAGGATGGTACACCAGAATACTAACAGGAGGTTTGAAAAGGAATACTCTCTCCTGTAGTAAATCAAGCAATAGAAGTATTTTGTAATTCACCAAACAAACAAACACACAAATGGTTACAGCATGGCTAAAAAAAAAATTATCATTGTTATTGGAAATACTATTAATTTAAGGAATTTTTTATTATGTTTAGCAAGAGTCAAGCTAATACTTAAATTCATGCATTTATTTTATGCACATTTTATGGTTTTGATGGATTTTCTTTAAAAGTTAGAAACACCTCTCATTTTCCAAAAAGACTGTAAATAAAAGAGAGTGCATCTCATGCATTGAAAGTAATTTCGTAAAAGTGTTGCTGTTCATTCTTTTGTATATGTTTACTGAAAAAAAATTCTTACAAGCAATAGAAGTAAGATAAAGGCACAATGATGTAGGAATAATGTCTTTTCAGTTCTGTTTTCAGTGCTCCTTCAGTGTCATATTGGACTGAAGGTGTCATTGACAGAGCTGAATAAAACTATCTTTTTCTGGCTCCTGTATTTTTAGTAGGGAAACCTGACATTTTTCCCAAGTTTTCTTAGTTGTCAAGTTCAGATTGTATCATTAAACACATACTGTGAAATTAGTAGTTTCTAGAGAAACCCCAAAAAGTACTCAAAAGCAGTTGCATGGCCCCGAAAATTCAATTCTCACTAACTCACATGTAAAATACACCTCAGGATCAGAAAATGTTAACATATCATGAATTATTTTATTTTCTTTGTGTAAGGGGCATTTTCAACATGGAAATCTGAGAAACATCTATCTAGATGTTCAGTGTGGTTCCCTCATTTCTAAGCACATAAGCCTTTTGATTAATTTCTGGTTTAAGCTTAGCCATTTGTTACAAAGGTTCATAATGCTGTAGAGTCCCATAGAGTTTTTAAAATTGAGAGTTTGACTTCATAAATAATCTAAATAGACAGTCTGAAGATCTAAAATATTTTGGAAAAAGTTCTGTAGAAGTTTTTAATTTTATTTTACAATTGTGTCTCAAATTGGTTTCTCTTTGAGGCCATGAAAGATAAGCTGAATCTTCATCTTCTTTTTCTACTTTCAAATATGGACAAAGCCAAGTAGGTATTTGAAACTAGGCAAAGGAAAAAATGTAGTGAAGTCTGCACATACATCAACCTGTGATATGTTTGTGTGATTTAATTCCATGAGCATACTCACTTTAGGGTAACATCACATTTTCAACAAGTATTCAGGAATTCTAAGCTAACAGCACTGGGGTTTATACCTTCAATAATAATAATCTTTTTTCATTAAACGCACCTTTCTAAAGTGTGCATGCAACTTTCTGAATATAAAGTCTCCTAGATTTTAATGACATTTGTGGGCAAAACACTTGGATATATTTGAAGACACCAGTATGTGTTCTTACTATGGCTAAAGATGGCATCCTTAAGACAGATATCCTTAAACCACATTGCTACATAGCAAGACTTTATATTTCATAAGAGCAGTTAACTGAAAATGATTCACCAAATGATTCACCATATACATCTCCAGTCACCTCACACAGTCCCAATTGACAGCACATTGTGCAGGAGGTATAATTTCCATGCTCTATGGATGATATGTATATTAATGTAGATCAAGATAATTACCAGCATAACAAAGCTCTCAAACAGCCATCATTTAGCTCCTAGTCCTAGAACATAAGGCTGCATTTCGAAATTTTGTTCTTTGTCTTGAGAGCACTTTGTCTTGAGACACTCAGCGACATCCATCACTGACATTCCTATGAACAGACTGGATAAACATCTGTCAGAAATATTTTCACTGCATTTGATCTTGCCTTGTGGCAAGCAATTGGATTAGACATCTTCATCAGGTCCCTTCCAGCCATGTATTTATGACTCTTTGCATCTATCTTTAAAGCTTTAAAGTCAGCAAATTTCTGATATATAGGGTTTTGCAAGAACAACAAAAAAAAACTTGTTACAGGCCTAATTCTAACAAGCAGTTCTCTCATACTGAATCTTAAAGCTTTTTGAAGCCTATGGACCTAAGGATGGTAAATAAAAGAGTGGGAGACTTTGTTTTCTTTGAATGGCAGTGCCTACACTTCCTGTCACACCCTCCCTACTAGACCAGAATCTGCAAAACAAATATTTTGTGATTACTGCGAAGAATGCCTGAAGCAGTGCCTTTCAATGCTAGAGTCACTTTTTCCAAACTCTGAACATCTGGTGAGTACTTCTCGGGGATGACAGCCTACCCTTGAAGGGAAGGTTTGGCAATCACTTCTGAGTTTGGTTTGGAGGTTGGTTTTGCCTTTTTTAAAACTAATAGATTTAGATTCAAATCAATACTTCATATATAATTATTTATTTCTCATTGTGGTACAAGCTCACATAGATGAAAACAAAGGAAACAGTGTATTCACACTCAGAAGAATGTTTTTTCCTGACTGATAGGCAGCAAGCCAGCAGTCAGGAAAAATATGTTAAGCACACTATGTTAACTCAGATTTACTGGCTTCCTCCGGTTGACTGCATTGTCATAGGCTTTAGCTGGATAAACTTGTTTAACAAGCAGATAGACACATCAAGTCTGATTTCAGTGGATTTAGATCAGACATCTGATGACATAATTCATGAAGGAATTTTATTCCCAGTAACTCCTCGAGTCAGTATTCAGCAATTGAGATTGACAAATAAAACCTGGAGAAAAAAACATTTCTAGAAATTGAATAGAAAATATGGGAAACAAAACCTGAAATAGTTGTCTGGAGCAGAAATAGGACTCCAAATTTCCCTTACTAGAGTTTAGAGTCTTAATTATTTGGTCAGAGAGAAAACAAATACATGTACTCCCTCTTCCCTCTCTTCAGTCCAATGAATATTTAATAATTTCAAGAAAAGGAGAACAGTTCTGACATGGACACATAAAAAGAGTCTGTCTCAGGACACTGCACAGCTTGGTCACTGCTAAGCTGAAACAGGTGTGGATTCAGATGAGACCTAGGCCTGTTTTTTCCTGCAGCCTGACAGTCTTTGAACTGCAGGAAAAAAAATAAGGAGCCAGCAGCAAAAGTTCCTTTAGAGTCTTGGGCAGCGCTAGGCTCTCTGACATAAGAGGGATGTCTGAGGACTTCTGAGGGATGAAGCCCTGGGCATGAGGCCATCAGAAGAGCACCCATCCCTCCTTTAATTCCAGCAAGGCTTGGTTGTGCACAGCCCTGGGGTGCTTCTGTGCACACTGCAAACAGAACTTCAGCACCAGCAGCTCTGATATTCCAGGGCAAGGCAGCAGATAAACAGGATTTGGAGAATTTTATCCTTGGTGGGAGACATCCTAAAGCATCAATACCTGTGAGAAATAACCTCTCACTTTAAAATTTTAGAAGCCTTATTAAGCCTTAACAAATACAAAAAAAAGACTGAATAAAGAAAAAGGACAGTGCACTGAGAATCAGTAACCCAGCAGCCACAAGCTCATCTACAAAATGGCTGCTCCACCTTTTATATGCCTGGGAATCGCCTCAGGCAACCCTGGCCCCACCCAGAGCCTGTCAGTCAAGCCTTCTTTGCTGTTTATTGGTGGAGATTCTTTTCTTGCAACTTGATTGGAGGTGAGGTGTGGTGATGCCACGCCCCCCCAGCGACATGCCTTCCCCTACAGGCCAGGCTGTGTGATGACAACAATACCAAGGGGAAAGGGGACTGTGGGGGCAACAGAGGATGTCCAAGCAACAAACCACAACAGCATAACCGAACATCAATAAACCTTCTTTTAGCAGATGCACAATATTCATCCCCTAATTGGGAGAGCCAATCGTCATATTACCTATCTATAACAAAACCTCTGTTGCTTGAGCCTGCATCCCCTCTGTTCACTTGTCTGTGAAATGAGGATTATTTCCCTCCTTGTAAAAAGATGCGAATGTTTTAATGTGTTTATTTAGCAATTTATTTATAGCCTGGGGAAAAACTGAAAGAGTTTTAGTCAGAAATCTTGTTCTTGCCTTTTCATGCCTTCTCCTACTTCCATTTTTGTTTCTTTCAAGATAAATTGGTGTCATTTCACTTGTTCCTTTCCTGCCAAAGACAAATTACATAATTTTCTTTTTATTTCTTTATCTTTTTTAGCCCAGAGAGATTACCCAGCTTCTTAAGCAAATCATACTTTTTTACTTTTTATTTTTGCCTGAGTGCAGTTCATGCATTGAGATACTTTAATCCCGATGTCTCTTCAAGTAGTTTCTGAATAACTTTAATATACATTGAGTTACGACTTAAGGGACTAACCTCCATAATGATTTACATCAGAATAACAGCAGCATTAACACTACTGATACATTCCAAAATTTTACAGAAAAGATCTGTTTTCACTTATATCAGAAGCCTCGTATCATCTCTGCAGTAAAATGAGTGTTTCCTCATCTTTTTTTTCTTCACTATGTTCTCTTTTTTTCTCCTGTTTAATTTACATTTTCTACTTTATATTACAATTTTTTTCTGCAAAAATTTTATTATGCTCTGGTTCTTTATTTGTATACTACACTGATTTTTTTTCTTACTTTCTTTGCAAGCCTAAAATTCTGCATTCACCCTCAGCTGAATACAAGAAATTGTTTATTTGTAACTGTGTTTCAGTTCCAGAAATTATCCCATTCCATCTAGGAGATTATCCCATTAATCCCATTAGAGGAGGAGTCCTCTAATCCTACTGTCAATGTATCTACTCTGTTGTGGAGGCTGCAAAGTGCTACTTCACAACCCATGAGAAAACCCTTTAGTTTCACACAGAAAGGTCACACGTGTAGTCACAGATATTATGAGGAGTTTCTATTTGGTTTGGCTTCTACTTCTCACCATTGCTTGAAAATGTGTTTATGTTGCTACACTACAAAAGGGCAATTCCAGCCAGTAAGAGAAAAGAATTAATCTAATCAAACAAGCCAGTATAGAATGAGGTGCTGGAAAGCAGTGCTGTAGAAAGGGACCTGGGGGTGGGTCCTGGTCACTCGCGAGTTGAACACAAGCCAGCAGTGCCCTGGCAGCCAGGAGGGACATCCCTGTCCTGGGGTACATCAGGCCAGGGGTACATCGCCAGCCAGGCCAGGGAGGGGATTGTCCTGCTTTGCTCTGCACTAGGGCAGCCTCACCTTGGGGCAATTTTGGGTGCCACAATATAAAAGAGACATTAAACTACGGAAGAGTGTCCAAAGGGGGGCAATGAAGATGGTGAGGGGCCTTGAGGGGAGGCCACAATGAGGAGTGGCAGAGGTCACTTGGTGTGCTCAGCCTGGAGGAGACTGAGGGGAGACCTTGCTGCAGTTACAACTTCCTTATGAGGGGACGAGGAGGGACACTTGTAGTGGTGCAGTGACCACCGCAGACACTGATCTCTGCTTTGTGGTGACCAATGACAGGACCCAAGGGAATGGCCTGAAGTTGCATCAGGGAAGGTTTAGGTTGGATATTAGAAAAACGACCTTATTCACCAAGCTGGGCTCTGTAACAGGCTCCCCGGGGCAGTGGTCACAGCACCTGACAGAGCTCAAGAAGCGTTTGGACAACCCTCTTGGGCACATGGTGTGACTTTTGGTGATGGTGCTGTGCAGGCCTGGGAGTTGCACTCAATAATCCTTAAGCGTTCCTTCTAACTCAGTTTCTGTTGTGGTCCTGCAATTTTGTGAATTCTGCAACTGGGTGTTTTTCAGTGGTATTAAAAGACATAAAAGAGGCTGCTCTTACAGGTGATGTGCTGGCTGATCCTTTTGTTCAGGAGTTGGTACATCTGTGCCAACTGCTTGCTGCTTTTCAAGCCAGGAATCACTGGCTCTACCTGATTCAAACAAGAGACTCATGATTCAGGGAATTAGTCCAGTTAATACTGTTCTGATTACAAAGGGTAAGAAAAACAAATGGGCAACTTTCACTAGGGAGAAAATGAGACAGCCTTTTGAATTGCAGGGTGTAATTAGGCTCATTAAGGACTCATTAAAAGCAAATTGTATCTGACACATACTTAAAGTACTCATGTAAATGAAGTTGTTCAAAGATAAAGCCATGAATACATTTCACCTTGTTTTCCTGTACTTCTCACTACAAAAGGATACACTTCAGCTCCCTTTTGTTGATAGTGGTCTTCTTAAAAATAAAATAATTGCAAGCTAGGTTAGAAAGAATCAGAGGAAGTTATTCAGATATCTTCTGCACTGAATTGGATCAATTGCAATTGGCACATTCTTGGTAGACATCAGCTCAGAATTTTGGAGAAAGGGGAATTGTAATTTGTCTCGGTGTCAGGAGGGAGTAGGTGAACCTTCCCCTTATTAGAAACTAGTGAAATTTCTCACCAAAAATAAATCATAAAATCTATAATAAGTATGTATTTATTCTGGAGTTCTTTTTAATAAAAATGGCAGTGAACAGAATTTATGAGAAATAACAACTGATACAAAATTCATCATTTCTAGTGATTATATTGTCTTTGGGAAAAATTAGCTTCTGTCTCTGTTATTTTTATAATTAAAGTGTAACCGTTTTTAACCTCTTACGCTAATAATCAAAACAATCTGATTACTCCTCACCATGATGGGATCTGCTTCAATAAAAAGGAATGAAAAAACACAGCTCTAGAAAACCATTTAAAAGAGGTGAAAGACACATGAGTTTTTGTATGGTTCACCCCTAAGTTACAGAACTACCTCTAGCATTTTAACTTTCTTTGTACTAACCTCTAAGCAGAATGTGTTGGGCTCAACAGAGGATGTGAGGGACCTCAAGGACTTATCTGGTAAAAGTTGTAGCACTTCAAAATGGTGCTAAGTCCAGGGGGATAAAAAAGATTTACGTGAAAAGCCTGAGATGGGAGAGGATGGTGCTCTGTGTGCCTCTTATGTACAAGCCTTTAGCTAAAGTTCACCTGCTGTTTGCTTGCCTGCTGAAAGTAGAAATAAGAGGTGGTGATATGTTCCACAGAAATCTAACACTTTCCAGGAATGCGGCTGCCTGGGTCCTTGAGTCAGAACACCTTTTCAAAGGCCAGTTAGAGTGTTACTAAAGCAATGACTGTACTTAGTGTTGTGGACTGTCCTTGAAAATAAGATTTTGGCCTTCTTGGAAATGACACTGGGAATAAATCCCTCACCATGGTTGCTCCCATGTCTAATGAGCTAAACAGACTCAAAGACTCAGAACTTTATGTGCTGGGAGTATCCTGTTTGACCACCCAGCAAATAAATTTGCACTATGTCATTTATACACACCCAGTTGCATGCAGGTGTCAGTGTTCACACAGGGACCAGCCCCTCTGTCACCCAGGGAACTCCTTAGACAGGGGCAGTTTTCTATAGCTGTCAGAATTTGACTTAAACCCACTGATGTTGAGAGGGAGGCTGTGTACCCCAGATCTCTGCAGACCTCATGGTGAGCAGTACCTCCAGCTTCCAGTTGCTTTGTGCTGCTGATGTTGCTTTTAGAGAAAGGAAATTGTTTCTCATTTGTTCTCAGTACAAATCCACAACAGAGAAGAATAATGAGTTACCCTAGAAAAAAATAAGCATTGACTGGGTCCCACCTGCTAGCCCCTGCCATTCTGGTGTTTTAAAAATGTTTCATCTATGACAAGGTTTTTTTTCTGAAGCCACTAAAATGTGAATTGCTGATCTGAATAGAAGCCAAGTTGTAAGGAGGGATCATAAGTTTTCTTTAAAATGGTTTAGTTCTGTAACATCTATGACTAAACCGATACCTAATTCTACTTTTTGTCCTGCTGAAATTAGTTAGGAGAGACTCAAGTGAGTAGAGATTCTTCTTTACCATCATACTGTTGTCTTCAGAACATCATATATGAATAACCTTCTGGGCTATTAAACACTCAGAACTTCCTACATGGTACTTCTGTTGCTATGCAGTTTATCTGTAAGCGTTTTTTCCCTTGTTAGAGTTTTGTGTCCTTAAGTATCTTGCCTGCCTGATTCTTGCAGAGCTGAGTTTTTCATTGAATGTCCTGACTTTCTCATAATGGCGATTTGTGGAACTTATTAACTGTCTGGCACTGATCACCGTGCTGCTAATCTCAGGAGAGAGTCAGATGCTGTTCCCAATTATAAATGCTGCACAGAAAACCTGGATCAAGGTCTTTATCTGACGGCAGATGACATCTCTATTATAAGCAATAAAGTTCTGATCAGCCAGGAGGTAACACTTGATGAATATGCAGCAGGACAGTCAATGAAAGAACATTATGACAACTCACAGAAAGAGTACTTGGAATATTGTTTAAATGTTAAAAAAAAAAAGCTTTTCTTTTCTTTCATTACTCAACAGATTTCTTTCTGTCTGTCCTATTAATGGCAAGTCTCTGTTCTTTCTTGCAAAATTTTTTCCAGTTTGTCTGGGATACAAAAGAATTGTCGAAGGGAAATAATGAAGAATAAGACAGTGAAAAAGGTACAGCACAAAGGTCAGCAGAATCCAATAAAATAGAGATAGAGAGCATAAAGTTTAGATCTGATGGGGATTTATCAGTGAAATGATTGCGTAGAAGGAAGTGAACTACAATGTTCATTTATAGATCGGGTGTAATTCTATGCCAAGAAAGTAGAGACCTTACACTCCTACTGTGTGGCCAGAGTACTGAGGGGCAACACCAGAATTTTGACAGACAAGAGAAGAAAATTTGTGAATCATGTATATTATCCATCTTAGTGGTTGAGCAGGGCATTTGGACAAGATGACCTGTAGATGTCCCTTCCAGCCCTGACCACCCTATAATTCAATAATCTGATTGACACATGGGAGTTGAAAGCAAAATTTGACCCTCTGTCTGAAGTGGGTATTTCCTCTTTTATGTCCATTTCAGTACTTCTTCATCTGACTATTAGATGTATCCATCAGAGAAATATCAACTGTATTAATCATCAGTGTGATGCAAATTTTATAGAGTAAGAATATCCCTGCTTAGAGTCACTCTGATCCCAGATGAGAAGTTAAGCAATGTGTCGTAAAATACCCGCAGGGCATAACAGGATGGTGCAGATGAGGAAAACCAAGTGAACATGGAGCAGTGAATTGGTGTCAGGATCAGACAGGATCATTGTTCTTCTTGATTCCCTGGTATCATTCTTTCTTAATCCAGTCTTTTTATACAGGCACAGTATGAGAAAGGTCATGTAGGCAATTCCAGTTTCTGGTTGGTCTGAACACTGCCTTGGCAATCTGACACCATGGACATGGCATAGAAAGTATAAAAGAAAGCAATATGAAAGATGGAAGAGTCTTCAACAGTAGGATGAGGAAAGAATGAGGCTGAGGGAGGATGGAAAATCAGTGTTGCAAGTGAGCACAAAACTGATGTAGGTTCCTGAAATAAGGATGCAAAAATTGGATAAGAGAGAAAATAAACTAAGTGAAGAAAGTAAACACATTGAGAAATAATCATCTGTCCTGGGTTGATGGTGCCCTCTATCCCAATCGTGCAGCTTTGTCCTTTGTGTTCCACATTGTTATGTCTAAAAGCTGCCCCCCCCCCCCCCCCCCCCAGCGGGTACTAGACCGGCTTGTGGGGCCGCGGCTCCACGTGTCGTGGCAACATTAGTGCTGTTGTGNTTTCTTCTTCTTTTCTCTCCTTCCCCCCCCTCCCTCTCGAAGATCATTGGACCGGCTCCGGACCTGACCTGGGAATATCTGGGGATCTCCGGGGCCCGCGAGAGAAGCTCTGCGCCCTCCCTCCACAGCGACTGCCTGAGTACCATCTGGGGCTGTTTTCTTTTCCCTTGTGTTGGGGAGTGGTTTTTTTCCCCTTTGTTCATTGGTCAATAAACAGGTTTTTTCCACTTTTCCTCAGAGGAATACCTTCCCAAACCCAAGGCTGAGGGGAGGGGTGGTGGAGGTTTGTTTTCTAGGGGGCTCCTTTTGGAGGTTCTCCCCTAATTTATCCTAAACCAGGACATCATCATTTTTTACTTATTGTACAAGAGTAAGTCCTAATGTTTTGCACAGCATGCTCAGTGGCAAGGTAAGAAGCAGGTTGGAGAAGAGACAGGCATTGCATAGGCAGGAAGTTCTTTCTGTCAGGCACCATTTATGAGTTATTTTATGTCCCATCAAGTTGAAGGCAGAGAGGGGAAGAAGATGTTTCAATCCTGACTGGGGCCCTTGGGTGCCATCATCATAATAGGACTTAACAATCTTAATAATAGCCACTTTACTTGGTTTTATCCATCAAACTGTAGGATTTCTGGGCTTTATGAGAGCCTGAAAATTCATAATGAAAATGCAGACTCTGTGTGCTTTAGTTCAAGCCAATTTGATTGAAGACTGACATCCTCTACAGGCTCTCACTGTTCCTAAATTATTATGGAAAAATTAAGAGGAAAATGTCCAACTTCTCTGCCTGAACAGGAATGAAAGTTTGACAGGTCTCAGGTGGTTTTGCAGACATTCCCTGAGCTCCTGGTGCAGCAATTGTCCCTGCAGTGTGATCACTGCTGATTGACCTGCAGCTGTTTTAGCAGCCAGTTTTTTCTTTCTTCTGAAGGAAATCAGCAGAGTATTCATAGGGGTCCGAATGCTGGAAATTCAGACTGTTTAAATGTATCTCTTAATGAATAAAGAGTTATTTATTTGTGTTTGGGAAAGGGAATTAAGTAATTGCAATAGATGTGTCTGAGCTTTTCCTGACCAATGAATGATGCATGTGACATAAACTATCTTTGATGGGTGCCACAGTAAGAATAACATATCTTAACATATCTTCTGTTTTTCACCATAAACATTAAGACAAATCCTGGTATCTTGAAAATAACTGAAGTTCAGCAAAAAGAGACCAAGTTCCATGCAGTGAAGCAGTGCTACTTACAAGCACCTTGAAGTAAATCAATATTTTTTCCAAACCATCTGTATCGCTGAAAAGCTCTTGTCACTAAAAGATTACAAAAAGCCCCTCAAAATCTTCAAACCAGCAGTCCCCAGATGTCAGGCATGAGGAGTGAACTTTACTGCCTGTACAAAAGGAAAGATGTCAAGACTTTTCCAGTCTCAGGAATCTCAAAAGTGTCCTTAGATCATATAAAAAGGCTGAAGCTGTAACTTTGGCTAGGACAAATATTTCCCCTCAAGAGGGGCTAAGTTTCCTTCTGCCCCTGTCACTGCCGGGGTCTGTGACATGGGGGAACTCACTGAACTTTTTGGTATCACAATCAGCCTCACTGCAAAACAAAGAGAGAACTGGACTCTTCTTATTGGTGCCAGGAAATGGACAGGGTGGAATGGGCACAAACTAAAATAGAGGAAATTATTTTAAACATTACAAATACTTTTTTTTTTTTTTTACTGTAAAGGGGGTCACACACTGGGGCAGGTTGTCTGGAGCCTTGTGATATCTCCATTGTTGGAGATTTTAAAAACTCAACTGTATAGCGGGGGAAAAAGACTAGACATCCCAAACTAGAGGTGCATTCACACCCCTGCAATTCTGCAGTTCTATGATTCTGTACTCAAAGAAAATCTTTTGTCGCTATGAGACAAAATAACCATGCTGATAGGTAAAGAAATGAGATGCTGAAGAAAATCATCAATTAAAAAGTAATCATATTCTCACTGAACTTGATTTGCATGCAGTTGAACTGAGGGATTAAAGAGTTGTCAGAAGAAAATATTCTTTAGTAGTTCATTGCAGGAAAACATCAAGAGCAAATTTGCACACATCTATCCAAAAGCCTGCTAATCTATGTTCATTAACCATCAAAACAGTATTTAATGAGTTTGGCTTTTATCTAGACCTCTGGATTCCACCTTGAGAGAAAAAGTTTGTTCTGTTTGGTATATTTGTTGACTGTTTGGAATGAGAAAATTCAAGAACTCTCTGCAGCATCTTCGTGGAGAGATTTGAACACCTGAGAGCTTTTCAGAATCCAGCTTTTAGGCTATATCACTATAGATGACTTCACCTGCATCAAATCCAATGTTCTGTGTTTCACACTCAATATCATTCTTATGCAGGGTTTTGGCCAAGCACAGAACACTCCAGCTCCTGATAAGCACTCCTGTCATTTCAGTGGGACCATGAGTCAAGGTAAGCAATGGGACAGAAGAGTACTCTCGCTACTTATCCAGGTGTTAATTCATCCAGGTGGGTATTCCCTGACTCAAAAGCACTCAGAAGGTCCCAGTCTCCCCAGAGGTCATAGGCAGGAGAGTGGCAGCCATTCAGCATCCTGACTGTGAACAGCTGGGGGTACCTCTGGCTTGGACAGGTTTGCAGTGGACATGCTCACTGAAGGTCAAAATGCGTCTTGGGTTTTGTAACCAAAAAAATGTTTATTCTATTCCATCTGTTGAAACCCGGTTAGGGAGGTGTTTTTTCTTTATCTGTTGTAACTCCAGGAGGGAGGATGTGACTGCCTTTCTGATAACAAGACAGCTGTTAAAAACAGGTGGGGCGTTGTTTCTTATCTCTGTTCACTCTTCCACTACCCCCATGGAAATATCTTCTGTTAATGGACCATTAAAGCTCCCCAGTGACATGACACATTACATCATCCCATTGTGAGATGCTCCACCCAGGGAAGAGGAGCCAAACCATTTCCACCTAGATTAAAAGGAGCCACAAGTGTCACCAGACACCCAGTGTTCCCACGGGACTCCCGAAGGAAGACCGGACCCATCTCTGGATCCTTGGCTCCACAGGATCATCTTTGCTTCCAACAGGACCACATCTGCCACTCCAGGAGGCCTTACTTTTGGACTGTTTCCAGCACCCTGACCAACAGGGTTTCAGGTGGTATTCTGACTTTGTCAGTGGTCTTTTGTATTATTGCATCTATTTTATTTTACTTCTTTTTTATCTCTTCCTATTAAATTGTATTTCTCACTTGGACTATCTCACTGTTTTTGCTTTCAAACCACTACAAAATGTGAGCAGGAGAGGAAGGGATAGAAGCACTTCATCAATAAGATGAAGGGCAAGGAAAGGTAGAGCTAGGCCTAAATGAAGTATATTTTCCCTTCATTTTTGGTCCTGTTGTGTTTTGCATTTTTGGAGGTAGACTAAACCTCTTGTTTCTTGTAAACACAGCTTTAATGGATATAGCAATAATGAATATAGTGTTGGCAGGCAGCCCATAGCTTTGAATGGGGAGGTGGTACTGTGAGGCAGGTTGAGTTAGGACCCCTTAATTTTATTTACACTATTCCTACTGAGAAACCTTTCTACTACAAGGTTTCTACATCTTTCACTGCACAATTTAATGGATAAACAAGGACACAGTGAGTAGGTAATGCACTCTGCCTGGAGTCTGAGCAATCTTAGAGGGCTCTAGGGACAATTTAAATATTTGGTGGCTTCCAGTATGTCTATACCTCTCAATAAATTGGCACTAGGCAAGCTGAAATACTAGAAGCGTGGTCAGCAACACTGTGCAATTTAAATAGAATTCTCAAATTCTCTTTTGGTGTCATTAAGTTAGCCTCCTCTTAAATGAAACTTGGAAATCATTTGGGAAGCAACCTGTTCTGGATCCTGCAAGTAATGGATATATTACTGATATCCATCTGTTGTATGGATAAAATCACATGCACTTTGATTTATTGAGCATTCCAGCCATCCTAAAGCTCTTGTGTGCTCCTTGTTGCTCCCAAACATGCCTGAGAATACCCTTTACCTTTGTAATGCATATTAAAATTCTGGTTTCAGTGGTTGCAGAGAAGTCTCTGCACTATCCGGGGCAAATTAACCTGATCATAATAATTCAAAGTTGAAACCACTCAAAAATTCTAGGGCAGTTCTCACATTTTCAAGCTTTGTGCATATCCCAGGAGTCCTAGAAGCAGTTTTTCCTGCTCTGTTGTGATTACTCTGGCAGGTGGTAGCTCACCTGGCATGTCCTTGAGAAATTAAGGCTTGTAAGATGGGCATAAAGCCAAAGATCAACCCCAGTAATGTACAGTATGGACACATTCACTCTGAACAGGGGGAGGAGAGGGGAGCTTAGCAGTGGTCCTTGGTCCACAGCAATTCCATCCTCCTTGGGGCCCTGGTGACATTCTTGTCACTGTTCAGGAAGAGGATGCCAGCCCGCCCAGGAGGAATAAGCCAAACATCAGGGAAGGTTAATACACCTGAATTATCAATAGTGATTCTCAAGCCTCACATGGTAGGGCAGTGTCTCCTGTGATCTGTGTTATCAGAGGCACATTCAGAAGAGCTCTTAGGTAAAAATGTGTGTCTAGCAAATGACCCAGTACTGCTGGGTATGACATTTCCCACATGGACCAGCTTGAGAAGGACTTCACAAAGCAGAAGGTAATGGCCACTTTTGGGTCATGGAGAAGGCCCAGGGACGAGCAAACTCTTTCTCAAAAAACAGATCCAGTTCATTGCAGTAAGAAAAGATGTGATTTTGTGCAGCTTAAACGTAGCAGCCTGTTGTCAGCACAAATATGGACTTATGTCCCTCTGACATTTGACTGACATTTAAAATGAGAAGTTCTCCAGGATGATATTTGTCTTTGTATCTCCAGTTTATAATGTGCTTGCTTTTAATGATGTCTTAATCATACATGAAGCATCAAGATCCTGATATGCAGATGCTACGAAATAACTCTAATTACTCTGATGAAATATTACAGTTTTTTGTTTGAGTTAAACTAAACACTTCATGCTTGTTTTAGTAAACAGTGTACAAGTTGTAGGATTTCTCAAATCTCATTATTATATAAACTGCTTATGAAATAACAAAGCAGCAGGGAATTGCAATATAATGACCTTTTTCCAGTTAATGAGTACTGTTATTTGTTAAAAATAGCATTGATTTCAGTTATTTTGTGGCTTTCTTCTTTGCCCTTCCACATCAAGTAAGAAATGCTCAATTAATTGAAAAATATGGATAATTCTGAAACCAATACACAAGGCTAATGAATTCTTATTCGTAGTTTTATTTAAATACTAATTCAGGTTTTAATTACAGTTAAACCTTGATGCATTCATATGTCCACAGGCACAGGCACACAGCACACAAATGTGCACTTTCACTGGGTTAGCATTTTCCCAGTTCTTTTTTCTTAAGGGTGTTGTGTATGTAAGCTTTCTGTGTCCAGCTCCTTGAGACCTTCCAGTCATAACCCATTGCCTGCTGTCCCTGAAACCATCACAGTCCGACATAAGATGTATGTAATTTTGGTATTGTTTTTGCATTAGCCTGCACTAAAATATTCTCAAATAAATATGGAAGTTTTCAAGAGGTGTCTGGATGTGGCACTTGGGGACATGGTTAGGGGTGATCATGGTGGGGCTGGGTTGACTTTTGGCCTAGATGATCTTGAAGGCATTTTCCAACCCTAATGATTCTGGGCTTCTGTGATGTGGCTTTTACTTTTCCTGTATCGTGAAGTAGTGACTGGGATTTGCATGAAAAGGGAGCATCTCACCTCTGGAGTAACATAAAACAAGGACCACATGAAAAAAAAAAAAGCCTGTTTACTGCACATTAAACTCCCTTTTCTGATTGTGTAACGTTTAGGAAACCTTGTCTCATACAAAGTGTACTGAAAGCTCTCTCTGTTTACATAATGTTAATGTTTTTCTTCTCAGTCCCACTTGCAGTTTCAATGGGGAAAGGTAAGAGAAGTTAAGCAAGGTTCAAAAAACCACTGTAGCCAGGAAAAAGCTGTGTTTTTGGTCAGAAAACGGTTGACAGAAACTTACCTGTGGTATCAGAAGAAAGGAAGACAGAGTGGAGGGTAAAAAGAAATTGGAAAAGAATTCAAATTCTCAAAGGCAGTAAGAGCCAAGAGGATGGAAGATGGGATCCTCTACAAAGCATACAAAATCAACCAAAGTTCTTTTCTTGTTGTTGAAATTGACTTTTCCCCAGTTTTATCAAAACAAAGAAATGTAATTCGGTGTGACTAATTGCATGTCACTTTAACTAATATATATCAATTCATTAGTTCTACTCATCACAACATCTGCAAAACCACTCAAGTTTGGGAAGCTTGCTGCTCAAAATTCAACACTGGCTGCTAGATTAATGAAATCAAGATGTTTTATAAATTTTTGCAGCTATTAGAGAAATGTAATTATTGAAAAATATTACCAGAACATAGAGAATGTGCTGCACAAACACTGGGTCACAAGGGAAATTAAATCATTTTGCTGAGTGTACATAACGCATCACTTTGCTGCTTCCGAATTGCCTCAGAGCAACCAGTGCAGTGACTGATTTTTCAATAAACAATAGGTTTAAGCAGATCATTTGAGTCCTGTAATAATGTCCCTTGCTGATACAGGTAAAAATATCAATTATATTTCATATACATACCAAATTCTCACTTGAAATAAGTTGGATTTCCACTGTAGGAAGGAATGTCTGTCCTCTGAGTATTAGAAGCTGCAAACTAACTGTCAGTATTGCTGTGTTTGTATTTATCTTGCTTTTCTTTTCCTCAGGCCCTTATTAATTAACATAAATTAGTCTTCTCCCTCTCTCATGTTTAGTCCATGCAGTTTTAGGGATTTACTCAGCTGATCAAATCAAAGGTTAATGAAATTAAATCTAATTAAAACTTAAAGGCTTTCTGTTCCTTCAAATTGTTGAGCTGTCTTTTTTTTTAACTCCATGCCATGAATTCATCTGGCTTATTTCTTTCTTTGTTTTATTTGGAGAATCTGAACTCCAAAAGACAATTTGCTAGTTCCTCATATGAAGTCAAGACTTGGCACCTTGACAGGACATCTACTGTCAGATTGACACAAAAATACCTTCTTTCCTTAATCCCACATCAGAGCAGGAGTTGCAGAGAGAGAGCAAATTCAGAGTCACCATCTGATCCACAGGTGCCTCCAAATCTTTCAGCATTTTTGTGTTTTTTAACTGGTAATTCCTCAGTTTTCATTATGAATTTCTCAATGGAGGTATTTTCAATTTACAGTGTGAAATTTCATCCTATTTCTTTAATAACTGTCTTTAAGGTACCTAATCAACAAGACAAACGGACTCTGCAAAAATACTGATTTTTATGCTTCATGAGAGCTTAAAAGGGTGTGTGCAAATTAAGGTCTGTGTACCTGTCAGCCACTGCTGTGCCATGTGCTCTGAGATCACCTTCCTTGATCAAGGAAGTTGGACGAGGTGATCCCACATTGGTTCCTTCCAACCTGACCCATTCTATGATTATGTAAGTCTCCCTTCCTGCTCTGTATCTTGAACAAATACCATCATCATACTTTTTTTTTAATAGTTACTTTATCAAAAGTATTTTTTAAAAAAATCTCTAGAATTGTAGTTAATCTTTCTAATTCCTATTGCTATGCAACATAAATATCTTTCCTTCAGCCTGTTTCTTGCTCATTTTGCAACTCATGTAATAATCCTCACGATCTCTCATTTCACTAAAAATTTTCTGTAATAGATGTATATTGAATAGTTCTTTCCTTGTCTTTTCTTTGCAGTCTTCTGATTGCTGCTCCCTGGTTTCAGAACCTTAGGAAATACAGCATCAAAAAAGAAGCAGTACCTGTGTCCATGGAAGCTGTTACACAGATATTCAGGGGATGTAAGCACCCTCTTGGGACAGGAGAAATGAAAAACTTCTCTTGACAAGGTGTCAACAAACTTAGAACCTTTTATAGAGATTGAAATTAGCCTCACAATACTTTACATTAGAAAACAGACCCTTGCCACCCCTCAGATTTGAATACACAATTTCTGGAGGCATCTGAATTCCACCCTAATTACACATAGAGCTGTGGATTTCCTGAACAGCTTATTTTATACTGCAATGAGCCAGAACTCATGATATAAGCAGCAACATCTTTATGGATGCTTAAAAGCTGGATGCATGGGTTGTTTTAGTTTTTTTTGCTAGATGTCCACCTGCATGATACCGTCATTAAAAATCCTGACTTAGGAATGCTGGGTCAATACACACTGCATAACTTGAGCTTTTAAGAATACACACTGCATAACTTGAGCTTTTAAGTACTTTTCATAACTATTTCTCTTCCTTCATCATTAATCATACAAGAAGATTTAATAAAAGCTATGTAAACTACAAAGGGGGTTTAAGATCTTTCATTTTTTTGTGATGTGAGATTTTTTTTAAGAGTCGGAGAACCAAGGTCTAACCCACCTGCCTTGAAAATCCCATCTTTAACGAGATCAGTGCAGTTAAGGACTCTTTGTGACAGACCAGTGGGAAGAGCATATCCTTGGGGCTCACTGCTCCACAGAGAGAGGGTGTGACTTCATTATTTCCCTCTCTTGAGGGCACAATCAGCCTCCATGGATTAGGAACACAGTACAGGGAGCTGCGGTCAGTCTCAGAAGAGATGAGTATCATTTTCTTAAAAATTCTTGGTGCTTTTAAGGGCTTGATATAAAAAGTTCTGAATTTAATTTGAAGCTAAAAAATACCTCCTCTCCTTTCATTGTGCTATTGCAGACTGTACCAACAAGCAGCAACGGACAATCATATTCTGAAATTCCTCAATAATTTGTTTTAGATATCATATATCTGTGCCTCTATAGTCATACCAGCACATTTACAGAGCCTCCCGTCTCTGAGTCTGCAATAATAAATTAACTTAATAAAAAAGGCAATAAGCAACTGTCTTGTTTATGATGTGATTATCAGGAAGGACATATTTTATATAAATAACATGGCTGGGAATATTTCTGTACTAATGGAAGATGCCTCATAATTTAATTTTCATTTCATAATTTAATTCCTCCCCATGCAGCATCCTTAAAACTATATAGATAACTTTGTAGGTTATTCAATACCTTCATATTGAAAAATGTTGAAAAATCACACCATTTTTTTTGTCCAAACTGTTTCGGTTGGGTTTTGGTTTGTTTGGGTTTCTCTTAACTTTTTTGAGGAAAAACGATTCCTAGAAAATTTAACTTTCTAATTAAATTTTAATTTCTTTTCATTAATAGAGGTTTATAAATGTGTTCTTGCCTTTTATAGTTTAATATTTTAAAAATAAGCTAAGTAGGTAATTTTTAAAACAGTAACACTTAAACACATTAACTATGTCAAATAACAGTTCAAACTTATCCTCAAGAAAAAACAATAATCAAATTTTTTTCAAATGGCCTAAGGCAATGTGGAAAATGCTTCCTACATTGAAGAAACAATTCAGTATTGAATTTCATGTTTTTCTTACCAGCTTGAAAATGTATATATGTATTTGGTAATGCTTTTGTAATGAATATTATAGACTAAGACCAAAGGGTCAGATTCATAAAGCTTGTTAATCTTTTTTTTCCTTGAGACTCTTGAGACTGAAACATTGTAGACTAATAGGTAAAACACATGGCTAGTGAGAACTAAATAAAAATATAAAATGGAAGTCAAGAAACGGGATTTTAAGTTGTCCAGGAAAGTAATTTTGGACCTGGTTTTTGGTATGGATTTACTGTCTCCAGTGACAAAACGAAGGGCAGCCTCACAGAGTAATA
This sequence comes from Cyanoderma ruficeps, assembly GCA_008694505.1. Classification (NCBI taxonomy): domain Eukaryota; kingdom Metazoa; phylum Chordata; class Aves; order Passeriformes; family Timaliidae; genus Cyanoderma; species Cyanoderma ruficeps. The sequence continues at coordinate 6,369,247 of VZDJ01000426.1, forward strand.
ACAACTGTTCTGAAGTGAATGAGGCCTGAATCCCTCATGCACATCATCAAATAATTTCTTGTTAAATTCTTATCTGTGATGTCTTGACAACCTCTCTGATCCTGATGGGTTGTACCAATTGTCATTAGAGAGAGACTTCAAAGGAAACCTAAGTGCAGAATCCTGTCTACAGACTAGTTCAGACTCAGTTGCTTTTATTAGTCATTATCATATCCAAGGAAGAGAAACCTTAGTTGCATTTTTAGGTTTGGTATCCAGATGTCTGTCCAGGCAGGGTTTTCCTGTAACCTGGAGATTTGATCCCAAAATATCCAAAACTTCATTACAACAATTAAAGTATTTCTTTGTCAGAAAGGACATTTTAACCTGTAAATTCTTCTTTATAAATTATATTTTATTCCACGTTCAATATTTTCATTGTACTCCTACAGATTCTTTTCATAGATTATGACATAACTGAAGGACATTTACTGAGTAGCCATTAAAGTTAAAAACTTGGGTTCTCTTTTGTCTTTCTTTGAAAGGTGGCAGGTCAAGCCAGGGGGAGTCTACATTAGATTTTCAGTTCAGATCACGTGTGACTGCTTCTGAATCTTTTCACCTTGTCATCCTCATTTTCTGCACTTTGGTTCCCGCCACAGCGTTTTGGAGTGCATGACCTGGGTTTTTTTCAGATGAACCCACAACCTCATGAGATGAATTGATTCTTTTCAGATCAAACTGAACTGGAAGATGCTGACCAAATGTTAGTGGGCTGTGGGTTGAAAGTGCCACAAGTCAAGGACGTGGGATCAGACTGGAACCCTACTTCTGCCACTTGCCCCAAAACCATGTGTGCTGTGTTCGCTGCATCCTCACCACCAGGGTTTCAACTTTAAGAGCTGCTCCTTTTGAGTCATGGTAATTTTTAATGTGACTGAGATTAAAATTTACAGGATATTTTGATATCTGTGAGACTGAGGTAGAGTTTAAGAGATGAGGCTCAAAATTTCCACTTCAATAAAATTTCTTCTCATCTAAGAATAACAGTCATTTGGGAAAAATTGCACATTGAACTGCTTCAGATTTCAATTTTTTTTTTTTTCATGGAAAATAAATCAGTGTATTCCAATTGCCCTCCTTTGAGTAAATTTAAGTAATTTTGAGTATTTGAGATTGATAATACTACACACAGGACTAATGATAACTTGTCCTGTAAGATTAGGATTGGTAAAGACGTGAGACTAGTCTGTTGTTCTTCTGAAACAAGTGCTTTATTCAAAGAGAAAGCTCTCACTGTAACGGAGTGAGAACAGCTAGAACACCAGCACTGCCTGCAGCCAAGGATTGAAAGGTGTAGAGTGTTTGCTTTAAAAGGGTCAGTGAACTCAAAACCAAAAATCTCAGGCTCTGTCCTTTCCTACTGAGCTGCTGAGATGAAGGTAACAGTAAAGGAGAGAGCAATAAATGATAAAGATTAGATTTGGAGTTAAAGTACAGTTCCTATTAGCCTGAATTCTTACAGATTTTTTAGGATTGTGAAAGTTGAATACAATATTTTCTCTACTGTGATGTATAATGCAAATAGCTATTATATAAAAAGTAGAGGTGGAGTAAAGAAGACGGGAGCGTGGCACCAAAAATCTCACAGTGTCTCATTACAGCAGAGAAATTGTTTATTCCCCATGTCCACTATTAATCACTGAAAAATGGGAATACTGGGATATATCTACAGCCCGGTCATTTGCAGAGGATCAATATAGCACTACTTTTGTGACAAGTGGATCTTTAAACAAGTAAGCCTGGTAAGGCTTCAATACTGGAGAAAGTTTTCTCCTAATAATTCAAAGCAAAGGAGCAAAACAATCATCCTTCAGGAGGGGATAAATGTGGACAGAGCCATTCTTTGAGGATGAGAGCACCCAACAGCCACTGCTCTGTCTGGTGTTTGCACAGGTGTAAAGGAGCAAGCACTGCACTGACATGGGTATTGTCTGTAGTGCTTTCATAGCACTGTGGACTTCAGTGCAGCCAGGAAAAATTAACCAAGAAATGGACCTTCTGCACAACCCATACTGACCACTCTGCTGCCACAGTAAGCTGATATCAATAAGAATCTATAAATCTAAAGCTTTAGATATAGGTGACAAAGGGTCAGAGCCTGTAACCAAAAAAGAAGTTAACAAATGTTAACTGCTCTTAAAAATCATGAGCATAAATGTCTTGAAACCTGCAGATTGAAAAGGAAATATTCAGAGTTTTATTCTGTTTGCCACGCTCTCTAAGTATTGTTAATTACAAATATTTAAATTTTGTGAATAATTGCATTTATAAAGGCTTGTTAAGTAATTAGGGAAGTTAATACATGCTCAAGCAACTACTTTTTGTGAATAACAGGCTCATTTAGTTATTTTTGCTACACTTAATATCTCTGACTATTATTTTACATTCTTCTAAAGAAAATAATCTCTTCAGTGCAATTTTCATTAAGGATTTAGCATAATGCTAACATAATATCATTTTGTTGTAATAACCCTTTATCACTATTTAGCTATGCTGTCATTCCCAGTCTGCTCCCTAAAATTAAAAGTTCACTTGAATACAAACCTGAAAAAGCAGACATGAATGATCTATTCTAAGTCTTTCTACTGTTTTAATGAGTAGATAAAATTTGCTCAGATATAAGGGAAAAGTAGAGCTATTATTAAAAAAAAAATCCAGAGTTTTCTGTGAATTATATATTAAAGGCAATACTTCCAAGTACAAAAAAAACCTACCCCAGCAAACAATGCTTCTCATCAAAGCAAAAACAACAACAACAAAAAGGACCAAATCTATATATTAAGTCTTCAAAGAAAAATGTTAGTGCCATATTTCCATGTATGTTTGAGCATTCACAGTGTCTTTTCATTCTTTCTTTCAAACTGGAATAATAGTGAATTAAATAGTTATTTAATTAAATTAATAGTATCATAAAAACTCTTTCATAAAGTTCATAGCTCAGCACCTACTTTCAGGGTCACTCTAATATTTGAGGTGTTATGTCCCTTTTCTGTTATGTCATTTTAGAATGTAGATAAGCCCAAACATGGTTCAAAAAGCTCTGGTTCTGTTGCTCCTCTGAGAATTTGTTGTTGATTTCTATTGTTCAATTAAGGTTTTGTTTTTTCTGTTTAATATTAGTAAAAACTAGTTTAATATTAATTAATTAAAAAAAAAAAGACAGCTGCAGTGATGATAGTGAAATGGATTAAGGAGGCTGGGATAATATTTCAAGACAGGGAATCCACCTAGCAGCCTGCTGTCTGCTGACTTTGGACTTCAGGGAAAGGAGGTTCTTGTTCAGATAGATGAAAATGAGCCATAAACAGGTATTGTTAAGGCATGGCCTATAGTGCAACACTCTTCCTGGAGTGGGATGTTTTTAAAGGATACAGGGGTATTTTGTTATTTTTTTTAAAGAACAGCTGGTGAATTACCTTCTTTTTCACATATCAGCATTGCCAGTCATGCACAGGACTCAACTTTCAGCTTTCTCTAAGCTGGTATTGTGCCAGTGCTGTGTTTTAATTTGGATTCTCTCTCATCTGGAGATGGCATTTTTCATCAGCAAACAGTTTTCTATTTGACCATGTTTCAGGTTCTCAAATATATCTCAAAACAGATTTCCTTGAAAAACTTTTAAATGGAAAGGGTTCCTCTAACAGATTGTTTTGTAAAATATTGAAATGTGTTAAATTCAAAACTTAGGGTATCTCATGATTTTACATTGCTTCTCATGAAATGTTGGCATCATGCACTGCTATTTTTAATGGTGAAATGGATAACCAGTAAAATAACTGGAATGTGATTTTACTAGGGTTTTTTTACTTTCAAAGCCATGATGGAGAAATTGCTCTGTAGGTCTCTGTGCGTAAGTAGCAAATTGTACGACAAGAGGAAATGGTCTCAAGTTGCCCCAGGGGAGGTTTAGATCAGATATTAGGAAAAATTTCCTCACAGAAGAGTTGTCAAACATTGTTCAGGCTTCCCAGGGATGTGCTTGAGTCACTATCCCTGGAGGTTCTTGAAAGACATGTAGGTGTGGCCCTTAGGAACATGGTTTAGTGATGAGCTTGGCTGTGTTAGGTTTGTCTTTGATGGGGATGATCTTGAAAGTCTTTTCCAACCCAAATTATTCTATGATCATTCCACTTGTATTTTAGTGAAGGATCTTGACACTAGCTAATTAGAGAACACTTCAGGAGACACTTTACCATCAGTGAAATGCTAGAAAAGCACATAAAATAATAAATGCAATCTTAACAAAATGAATGATGACATAAAATTAAAAAAATCATAATCCCAAATAACACTTAAGTAAAAATGTCTGCAGAAAGCCATTTTTCAGGGAGGAAAAAAATACTTAATTTGTATTCAATTTAAATTAGAAATAATTTTAATAGTTCTTTATTTCCTGCATAACTGAAATGATGAGTTTTGATGGATTTAATCAAAATATTATCGCATCAAAATATAACTTTTTTTTTTGCCTAATTTTTAAATTCACTATTCTTGCTGTTCTTATGCATGACAATATATTTTAATTACGTTTTGACTGACTGGACTTAGATAGCCTGTCTACCATCTCTGTCTTGACTGACTTATGGGTAGGGAAGAATGGATCTTTTCAGTCTAAAACAGAGATCTTCTCCCTTGCTTAAACAAGATTGAACCCTTGGAGGGATGTAGAAGTATTAGCAAATTACATTTTTATTAGCTTTAATTTTCAAATATCTTTGCATCTCTGAATGTACTTTGAAATACAGTAGGGAAAAAGAAAAGCAAGTTAGAAAGAGATCTATGTGATGTTTCTAATTTGGGTGCAGTCAGGGTGAGCTGCTCATGTCAAATGAAAAACTTCATATTGTGTAATATGATGGTAATGCTGAGGACCTAAGTGTTGAACAATTTGGGGAATTTGAACAAAACCTTCAAAGAGTTTATGGGTTTCTTATAGCAGTTTACATCACATGGGCTTAAAAAGAAAGAGCCAAACAAGCATGTTTTGAAGGACATCAATAAATGAATGCTGTCAAGAATTCATCTTTTTTCCTGTATGGCCACACTTTTATCATAGAAAATTTATAGTGTCATTTGTAATAGATGTCCCTTTATTAGATGGAGAATTGGGTCTTTCAGAGGAGGCTGGTATCCTAAATACAAACCTAAGTCTTGGAAATTGTGTTTGGGCCAGCAGTGTATGACATGAAGGGGCAGGAAGAGCCCTGGAGAGATACAAGATACTGGAGGGAAATACAAGTGGAAATTTAAAACATTTTTGAGAATTTCTCTAAGAAAAGTATTTTCTTTCTCAGAATTTGGTTATGCCTTGTCCAAATTATTGAAAGTGGGATAATTTCTTCACTATAATGTTCATAGATCTGACCTTTAAAAAAGAGGTAAGATGTTTTCCATTTCTAATTGAAGTGTGGAAGGCTTACAATTGGCTTCTTTTCAGCAGAATGCCTGGAAAAGTCCAAAAGGATAGGGAAGAAACATGAAAGCTGAAAAAAGTAGTTTGAGGAGTTTATGATGCCTTGAGCTAGAAAACGACAGGTTTGTCTGAAATCTGGAGAAAGTTGCAGGGACTTTTTCATCAAATATGGCAGCAAAGAAATTCTTGTAAAATCTGAGACAAGTGAAGAGAACTTTTGGACTTCTACTTTCCTGATCAAGTAGGAATGAAATGGTTTAGCTGAGGACTAAGGCACCTCAATCAAGGGAAGAGCAGTGCCCAGATCCTGCCATTAAATGCACAAGATGAACATAATATCACCATTTGCTCTTCTGCAGATTTCAGCAATAAAACATTTAGGATTTGTTAAAAAAAATGATGGCTTTGAGTGTAGTGTTTATATTGTGCAGGCTTAATAGGATTTTAAAATGTTAAATATCTGTATTTGAACTCATCAATGGAGAACAAGGAGGGAGAAGGGTGTTTTATGTACCTGAATCCCATTCATGACATATTTGAAGGAAACTCCATAGACAAGGTATATATTATTTACTTTCAGTGGCATATGTCACTTTGCAAAATGGAAAACTGATAACAAAGAGGAAATATTATTGCCTCTGAATATGGAATATGGCTAGAATATTAAACAGTAAATGCTGCTATTAAACTCTGCAGAAACCAGATCGTAAGAATTTCATAAACTATCAGAATGTAACCTACTTTGGTGCAAGAAGCTTAAACCTAAAACTAAACAAAGGAAAATCAGAGCTTCAGTTTCATGCTTCCTTAGAGCCCTCAAGCTTACAATCAAGAGTAATCAAATATATTCACCTTAAAAATAGCACCATGGCTGTTCCCCTGATGCAGTTTCCCCAGTTCAAACAATATCCTCCCTCAGGTAGCTCAGGGAGCAGCAATCAAGGCAGTCCTGTTTAATTGACTTTATGACTTGTACAAACACTAATATAGATTCAGGGCTAACTACAAAGCACTGAGCACAGACTGCACTTTTCCACAGGACATATTAATGTATCCATAGCTGGCTGCCTGTTTTCACTCTGTCATAGCAGTGCACCACATATGAAACTTGTATTTCCTTGGCAAATCTAAATTAAGCTAGGAAAAGAATTCAGAATTTATTATAAACAACAGATATGTGTGCTTGCAGACACCAAGAACAGGAAACTAGACTGAAAGAAAACAGATAAAGAACTGCAATAAAAAGTGTGGCTGTAATGTAAGCTGGAAATTTCTCTTTGGCTGGTGTTATTTGTGCCAAGATTTTAGGATTTGGTTTGTTTTCTGATTCTTTAATGCAACTATGAAAACAACTCCCAGAGGTGTTTTGGCTTGTCAGTCATCTTCTGATAGCACCTTTTCTTCCTCCTTAAACAAACAAAAGCTGTAACCCTTGTTAAGTGCCAGAGAAGCTCCATCTTGTGACCTCTGCAAATCTCCATCTGATTGTAACTGAGCAACACAACTCTCCAGTACCTTTTCCTTTGATCTCTGCATAGTAGATTACAAGTAATACTGTGATTTGACAGTTATTTCCTCTATTCTTCCTTTGCAAGGCGTGCCAGCACTGCCCAGTTTATGCAGGAATTGTATTACATATATATCATAAATTTTTTATATTTGGAGATTTTATTTCCTACTTATTTGTGCTCCAGAACTCTTGGTAACCCAGATCATAGTAATTAAATCTACTCTACAGCTGGCATTTTAAAAGCAATCCCAACTGGCACTGTATGCAGAGCAAATTTATGCAGAAATGGGATATTTTCATTACAATGTCCTGTTTCAGTTTTGACCAGAGCTTCTGTCAGTGTTTTCCCCCAACATTCTCCTGGCTCAGAATACTTTGGGTGATAGACAGTAGATCTCCAGAGTTATACTGAGTTGTGCAGCATGTATGATTCACCAGGCTTTAGATGTTTTCATAGCAGAGGTTGTTATTACATGCACTACTTCTTGCTATGGGGAATAGATCTCAGCCACAACGTAGTGGCTATTTGACACTTTTATTATTTTTAACTTCCTCTCTGCATAGCCAGACTCCTGGTGTCTCTAGAGCTCTGCAGCACATTGATATGGACATCAGGTGCTGCTTTAGACACCATTCCTTCGTAAGTCATGTCCAATGCTTCCATTTTGTGGCCAGCAGGTCCAAAGAAATAACTTTTGGTTTTCCGTGCTTTCATTACTGCACCTCGGTGCTTCCCGTAAAATCCTGATAAGTTGCCTTCCTAACAAATGTTTTGTTATTATTACTTGAATTCCTGCAGAAAACAGTCTCTCTGAGAGTTAATTTGAGTTTTCTGTGCTATTAAAGCACAATTTATTCTTTGGGTGTTTTTTTGCCTCAAAAGTACGTGAAGCATCTTACATGTCATGAAGCTTTTCCTTGTTTCTCAAGTCTTCCTTTGCTGTCACAGGAGGATCATCAGGAAAAGATCCTGCAGGTACAGAACTTCACTGTCCTTACGATTCCTTAGAGAGCTGCAAGCAGAACAGTGCAAGTTGCTTTATTTATTAAATTGTCTTTATCTCAACCCATTAATTTTCTCACTCTTACTTGTCCTATGCTCTGCCCTTCCCCCTGGAGGAGAGTGAGTGAGTGCCTGTGTGGGGCTGAGTTTCCAGCTGGGGTTAAACCACGCACCTGTCTGCTGCCAGACTCCTCATTGATGGTTCCAACATTTGAACTGTGATATAGGACCTGTACTCAGTTGAGTATTCCTGGATTGATGTTCATGAAACATAGTTATACCCTCTTCCTCCAAGCTCCCTAAGCAATGCTTCCATTTCTGTATGAGCTCTGTTTTCCTCTGCTTTTTCTCTGGAGAGATTTCACTGATGTTTTTACAAAGAGTAGCCATCATTTACCCCTCATTTTCTTCCTCTGTTACTCTCTGAAATTCAGAAAGGTTACCTGGTTTCTCTGCCTTTCAGAGCTGGGCAGGTAAGTTCTGTTCACTGTCAGGATCATTCCTGGTCCAGTTCATGCTTCCTGCTGGCAGGTGTAGGACAGGTTCAGTTCAGGAAATTCCATCTCCTCATCTCTTCTTTTGGGAATTAAATACAGATCCATTTCTGGCTAGAACCTTTTAATGATTTAATGTTATTCTCAATTATGACACTTCTAATTGCTCTAGGGAATACATTCAAATGAATTGAATTTCATTGAATCATTCCCTGATTTTGCAGTTCATTCAGCTGAAGTTCAGAGACCTGTCTGCTTGCTGCACCACTGCACACATAACAGGGATTAGCTTTATGTTCACCATTTCTATGCCAAGTCCATTTTTTGGTTTCCTTATATTGAAATATTGAGATTCACTCGACACATTCAATATTGAAATATTCACTCAAGATGTTCAATCTTCAATTTAAACAGGTGGACTTGGCTCATGCCCACCACAGGTTGGAGTAGGGAGATCATTGCTTCTCCATCATCAGCTAAGAGGTGTTTGCATTTTGCAGATGTTAAGGAAACCTCCCTGCATGGTATATTGCTTGCAGTTTGAAAAAAACCCATATTTCCTTTTTATCCTAATACAAATTTTTTGGTTTGCTTGCACCTCAAAACTAGATGTAGGTGATCTCATACTTATTTCCATTTCAGTATTTGGTGTTTGGTATCCTTACAGGTGTCCACAATCTGAATTAACCATATAACAATTTGTTACAGCAGTAAGAAAATTGTGAGTAGAGTCCATCAACTCAAATTTACTTCCCTTCAGGAAAATAAGTACTCAACCACTTTTCACTGTGCTTCTCATTTTATAACCCTTAAAGAGATATATAATCCTTGTCTTCCCTTTATAGGTCTAGAAAATTTTACCATAAAGTCTATTATATTGTACTAATACAAAACACATCCCATTATCTACACCATTAAATGTTGTTTAGGAAGTCTTTTTCTGGCTAAGACATGATTTAATTCACCTCCAGAGAGAGATTTCAGTCACTGTTTCTGCCAATATCTGATCTTTAGTGGGTCTCCATAATCCTTCTCTTTTCTTCTGTAGGCTGTTTCTTCACCCTCAAACATTGAACTTGAACATCAGAAAAGTTTTCTGCCTAAGAAGTAGCATAATATTTTGAATGTTACCAACACATCAAAGAAAAGTATTTCCTGTTTGTTTTCTGACAGGTTTCATTTTATTTGCAGGAAATATTAATAGAAGTTCATTTGTTTAAAAGAAAAGCAAAATTCATAGATACATTTTTTCTTAGTGGTTAATTACATTTTTCTGATATACCTCATGGGGAAAGTATGTATGTCATTGAAAATGGCATATTTTAAACTACAAAGCCATAAACTCACCCTTTATGTGTCCATATCTTCTAAAAAATATGTGCACAAGTATTTTTATAGTGCAAATATAAACTGAAAAACATCCTGATTTTCATTAAATCGTCACTTTCCAAAATTATACATATTTAATGCGTCGCTTTTTTCTTTTAAAAATATCTTCCTTGTGATAAGTTTTTTCTTTCTGCTGTTTTACCAGAAACAGCCAAAAAAAAAAAAAAACNAAAAAACCCCAGCAACAATCCGCAAAGAAGGATTGACAGAAGAATCTTGTGTTTATAGAGATTCCTAAGCAATAAATTCTACCATCTCTAACTGAAATTAAACACTGCAAAAATACAGATTGTAAGCAAAGCTAAAATTCTGTGCCTTAAAATATGCTTCCCCAGAACTCCCAAAATTGTAAGGAGGAAAGAAGCAACTTCTTAAAAGATTAATTGATATCTCCGTTTTTTCTCAGTCTAGGAGTGGACAGAGACTGTGATTTATGAAGATTTGATAAAGATGTTTCATGAGTTCTGTCACATAAATTTCAAGGTATGCTGTCTCTGAAATTATTTTCATGGACTTCTCTTATCTGCAGTTCCAAATAATAATAAAAAAGCTTCTCTTTCTTTGAAGTGAAACATATTCATCTGCTGAAAATAGCTGAGACATCCAACAGGAAGGGGAGGAAAATAACGTGTTGAGCTGAGTGAAACTAAAACAATTGCTAAGCAATTTACACTAAATTTATGGTTATATTGAACATCTGTTTCTTTTATCTTTGGGGAAAAAAAATCAAAGTCCTTCTTATCTTTCCAAGGTGCCTCCAGCATTGTGTATTTTGTTATGCAATCCTTCTGTCTGGTTTAGCTGCCTCCTTTTCCTTCCCAGAAGCCCAGGGAAGATTTATGTTTGGGGAGCTGTGCAGGGTGATAGAACAGTGTGAGCCCCTCACCCATGGTGCACGAAAGAAGGGCACTTTTTTATGCCCATGTGATGTAAATTGCTATCAGAAACCCATAAACTCTTTGAAGGTTTTGTTCAAATTCTTCAAAGTGTTCAACACTTAGGTGCTACTCAGAGCTGTGCCTGGCTGCATCCCTGCACCCACAAATCCTGCTGGTTTTCCTTTTACCAGGCAGCAGACCTGTCAGCTGCTCTCTAATTCTAGATCCACTGCACCTAGGAAATGAGGGAGGTTTAATATTTACTCTTGAATGTTTGAGGCCCTGCTGGAAACGAGCTGCTGTTTTTCATGCTTTGGGTGTGAGATGAGTATCATGGAACTGGTATTGAACAGCCACCTCAGCAGAGATGTCACAGCCTGGGTGGCCTGAGGTATCTGCTGCTTTGTCCTGAAGAGTTGTTGGCTTCACCTTAGATTCAGGATTGCTTCACCAGGATTGCTATGAAAAACCCTTCTGCCATCCCTGCATCACTTCTCCTTAGGTCAGACACAATACTTGCACCAAGGCTACAGAAGATGGTGTGTAGCATCTGCCTTTAAGGGGATCGAATATTGGTTTCTGAACAGGTAATGATATTTTTCCTGGGAAGGACTGTAGATCAGATTTTATTTTCCATTATAACTTCCAAGCACTCACCTAAACTGAAAAATCTCAGTTAGCAAATAAATTTATCTTAAGTCTCAGACAATGAGGCACAGATTGTTGCTAACCAAGTCACTTCTCTTCCTACCCTGGTAAGCTTCAGACATTATTTTTAGGAGAAAAAATTCCATACCATAGTGAGTGTGTGCAATTTGTGCACAGTTTAGTGCAGTTGTTCTCTCCCATGTTGAAGTCCCCGTAGACAAGTTGAGTCCCTCTGCCCTGAGCAAAGACAAAAAATGCAATTCATTCCTAAACAGGACAGCAGAGCGAAGGAATGACCTGAGCATTTTAATGGCTTAAAGTGTGCTACACAGGGCTGCAGAGACACATTTCTGCAGAAGTAAATGTGTAGTTAATATTACAGCTGACAATCAGCAACTACCTGAATGTGGAGGTGATTGTAAGTGATGGCCCTGACTTATAATGTGAAATTTAAATGAATTCCAGCAAAACAAATTCTAATTCTGTAACAGGCAAGAAAAAAATCATGGTTTCATCAATGAAACCATATTTCTCTTTCAAGCTAGATAATAAAACATAAAGGCAACATGATCTCCTTATAATTTAAACTACCCATGCTTGCACTTTCTTGATGGATATTCCTAGCAGTACTCTCTACATTCTCAGCTCTCTTTTATTTTCTTTTCTTTTCTTTTTTTTTTTCTTTTCTGTTTTATATCCTTCCTGCAACAACTTTGCCACTGTAATTTCTTACTATGTTGTGTATGACTGGTCACTCTTACACATACAGTTATTCTGGTCATATCCCTGACCAGAGGAGAATGTGTGGCAGATCCAGGAGAATTGCCACATTCATCTTATATTAAGGAGCAGTAAATGTTGAAAAGCCTGTGACTGTAACAGCTGGGAGTACTTTCAGATAGAAGAATAATTCTATGTTAAGTATTGGGCACTTGTTGAGCCAGAAAACTAAAAAGAACATTCTGTTTCAGAATCATCCTCCTTCTTAAAAGTCTTTGTTTTTCAAAAAAATCTGTGGTCCTTCCCTGTCTTTGAAGGTACCATGGCTCAAAGTGCTGTGTCATAGATATGTGAGTGGGGACAGGCATTATCAAACCGATTTTACAAATGAATAACCTCAAACATTAAGTGTCTAAAATTCACTGCAATCAAAGCTGAGAAAATTACCTGTTTCTCAAAATAACTAATGTAATGTCCTACCCATAGAACCATAATTCTTTGAGACACTGGTGAATCAGAGTGCTTAAGGTGCTCCTGTAATTATACAGGCACATGCTTTCATATGAAATGTTTTGTTTGATAATTACACAAAGGATGAAGAGTCTGTTGGAAAATCCATTTGGATGTCTCTTGCAAGTGGCTGTCACTGAAACTTCATGTAATATTGAGGGTATTTTAAGAACCCATGAAGTTACATCTTTTTGTCTTAGGGAATACAACACAGCACAGGTTGATTTCCCCCTATTTTATTTTATAACTTACATATCAAAGAGCCATTTTATAACTTACATATCAAGTTAAGTTATAAAAGTTTTATTTTATCAATAACAATCATTATTTTCAAAGGTGTATTTTGAGAAGCAAACAAGCACTTATCATGGCCAATTTAAAGGCTAAAAATGTTCATAAATTCAATTTGCAAGCATGGAAAAATGAAATATTTGGAAAGATAAAGATGACTTGCAGAAATGCAGGGAACTCTATTATTACTCTTCAGCAGTGTTCCTGTGCAAGTACCTAAAGACTGAGTGGCAATAGAAAGAAAACAAAGAGATCAAGTGGAGCAATGCAAGAGACAGTGAGAAAAAAGCAGCTGAATTAATAAAGAGAAGAGCCAGGCTACAGAATTTCTATGATTAGTGGTTTGACATAATGTAGAAAGTCAAGACTCAGAGGACCAAAGGAGGATAATCCTCACAAGAGTTCCCATCTCCAGGCTGACTCACAGGAAGACAGATGAGGTTGTTTTGCTACCTTATATGCAAGTTAAGAAGCCCCTAAAACATCAGTAATGTTAACATTAGTAATTATTGTCCTTATAATTTAATCAGAACTGGGAAAAAGCAGGTAATATATCAAATGTTAATAAAATCTCCTCTGGTGAAACAATACAGTAGGGAAATGCGTGCTTGAAAAATATATAAAGAAAGTGTCCTTGTTTAAAGTGAGAGACATGCATTTTATCTAAATCTGACTTTTGCTGGAAGATGAAAGTTCTGCTGAGCATGGACTCTCTGGAGGTGGAGTTCTCCAGGAAATTCATGTTGCTTTTCTTGACAGCTGATTGATACCAGCAGAATTAACCACATTTTAATGCAAGAGAGACATTTATAGAGCCATGCATTGTTAAAGAAAGCGCAAAAATTAATTAAGAAAATTTCTGAAATGCAAATTAGATAAATAATGAATTTATTAGTTGATTTATTGTGCTTGAAATGATAAAAAATAAATTTGTGTCATGAGGCCCTGCCTGTTCCTAGTTTCAAAGACAAACTGACATTCTTTTCCTCCTCCACCTACTTTGTAATTGCAGCAAGTAACTTGTTAAAGTGTTCTGGTTGATGGAACTCTGCCAGCCTATTTTATTATAACACATTTTGATTCACAATGAAAGAAAAGGTTATTGCACATGTCATATCTTTATTGTACTTGACAAGCTGAAAAGCATGTATCCCAAAATGAAACAGAAAGTGAAATATCAGATTACTTTTCCATTATCCACAAGAACTGAGATACCATGTGACAAAACAGTGCTGAGTGGACACTGGCATTCCACAGTGATTCATTTGGGTTTTGCATTTACTTCCCAGGAGGAGGAATATTAACTACACGATTCCACAGGAAAACTTGGAGATGGATGTAAATAGTGTCTTCAGTGGGAAAAGCTGTCATGCTGTTGTTAGACTTGTTTATCCAACTTGAAACTGGAGAGAATCTCCACAAAAATATGCAAATTCTTGTTACTCTGAATGAAACCTTTATCTCTATGTAATGTTACTGCACCTTTTTTTTAATAAAAATTGTGAAAAATTTTTTGAAATTGCTTTCTCAAAGTATGACAATGAAAATATGTTTTCAATTTTAAAAGAACTTCTGATTAGTAATGTACATGTGTTTATGCAACTGTATGAAACAGACCTGATTTGATTAAGATCTCGGAATGCTACAAAAAAATTTACACTTTTTGTATACTAAACTCAGGAAAAATTACTTTTAGCCACTTGTGAAATTTTTTCACCTACTGAGTAGACTACCCCTTTTACTTTTTTTCTGGCTTTTTTGGCTTTGATGTTAGTTGACAGGAAAGAGTTTAATTCCAATTTTGCAAATGTAATCTCCATGAATATTCACCCTATGACATGAAAACATAAAGTCATGGAGGTAAAAAGTAAACTCACAAATTAAAAATTACCTCTGTGTATATTGTTCAAGAGATTTGGGCATGATATTCTGATAGCTTCCTTAATTTTCAGAAGGATTTTTGTTGGGTCTAAAAATGTTGCTTCTACATGCAGCTACTAAGTGCAATGAATAATTGCATGTTGCAATATTTTAATATCAGATCAGTAGAAATTAGCTAAAATGATGATATACAGAAAAGTTATTTTCCTTGAAGACAGACGATATATTAAAAGAAAATATAAATAGCAAAGATAAGCATGGATGATATGTAGTTCTAGGATTGACAGACACACAGAAAAAAAATTAAAAAAAGAGAAAGACTGGACTTTGGCAATATTTCATTTCTGCAGTAGAACATTTTATTAGATGAGTTTTATGGCCCTGTTTGCAGTAATGATCAGGAGCAGCACAGTGTCCAGATTAGCAGGCATCAGTGTTACCATAAGTCATTTTAAAACAGGACAATTCTTCAAGGAAACACTAAATTTGTCAGTGGTCCACCTTTAAATAACATTTAGTATTCATTTTCATGCCACAGGAAGAGCATTTAGAAGCAAGCATTTCTGCATGAAGAATCATATCAAAAATAATACACTCGAAAAAGAGAATTCAAGAAAAAATCTGTAGCTACGTTATGTGAAGAAGCCAGACTGTAATGATCTCTTTTTTTCTGGAAGGAAATAGAAAAGGATTAGAAAATTCTGTCATTCGTTTTGTTTGTCTTGGCAACAGGGAACCCTGGCATATAACCAGCAAAAGAGATTCATAAATTTGCAAGATTTTAAATAAAAAATGGGAACACATATGTCATGTATAGATCGAAAACAGCATGGAAGGTTTCATGGAACCTTTAGTATTACATGAACCTGCTTTTGTAGTATCTTCAAAAAGCAGAACACTTATTTTAGTCATGGTTATTTGTACAGTTCCATTGATTTAATTGCAGATTTTTATTACAAAAAATTAAAAATGGTTTGACAAAGTCTCAAAGAGCCAGGGTCCTCAAGCCAAGTGTAAATCACACATTCAGACATGATCCATAATGACAGGAGACAGCCCTCAAACAACAAAAATGCTGAAGGAAATAACATAGATAGTTTTCTTCCTGCCCTTTTGCATTCACTGAGAGGCCATTCAAAGAAATTTTGCATGAAAGATCAAAATAGAATGAGCTATTAATGATTCCTTTTCCTCCCAAAACAGAATGGGTAAAATCTATAATGATATCTCAAATGTCTTTCTTTGTGAGAACTGGTACATTTTGGAAGCTTGCATTATTTCTCAGGAACTTTCTACCTGGAATCAGCTCCAAGAAATCACAGAGTAAGAGAAATTTGTGCCTTTGAGTCAGTCATATGGCCAGCATCAGTCTTGTGGCTTTTTCAATGTGTTATGAAGTCTTCAAACACTTTTGAATGCTACATCTACAGCATGTGAGGGGCTGGACCTGTCAAACCTATTCAATCAGACAGCTGTCGAACGGACCTCAGGCACTGTTCTTAGCTCTTGGATATTTATTTGCATGGAAAAGGACAAACTTGGCCTCTGTATATGCAAGATTCTGCACGCTATAATTTACAGATGAACTTCATAACATTTACATTTTCAAAGCAGACACCAGTGTTGAGCAAATACCTGACCTTGAGTATCATTAATTTCATCATCTACCCGCTGGTTTACACCCGTTCTGTTTTTTAGCCAAACGAATGTACTGCACAAAGTTATGCTCTCATTTTCATAGGTCTCTAACTCCTGTTTCTATTTATGACTCAGAGGAGATTTGATGGACTAGAAGACCTTTTCTTGTGAGGAACCAAGCTGTGCTCCTCTAGAATGTCAACTCCTTTGACCAGCAGAGAAGCAAAGGGAAGGCTGATTATATGGAAATTTCCTCTTCTGAGGTAGTGAGCACCCATTTTGGAACTTCTTACCCCACTTCCCTCTTTTGAGCAATGCTCATGTCCTTCAGTTGGAATGGGACTGTATCTATACCCACAGATTGAGAGAAGTGTCTCCACCTACTTTGATTTTTGCTCCTGTAACCCACTGGGCAAACATAAATGCACCCCACACCCAGTGCCCAGCAGCTCTCGGGTGGCTGCAGCCAACTGGGTCCTGATAGTGTGAACCTGTCGATCCTTCACCTTTGCTTACGCACTTGCATAGACCCCAAAAAACCTCAGAGCCACACATCTGAGCAAAGTACAGAAATTTTATTCTAATGGCTGTGAAATGGAAGACTTTGCAGCAATGCCACTGTGAGGTAAGATAAATTTTACGCTCGCTTTGTGCTGACACAAATTATTACCTGTAGTGTTTGATGGGAGAGCATTTGGTTGCAATTGACAAGTCTCATCTCTCCCTTTATTCGGGTTTGGGGTGGAATTTGTGAATGTTTTTTCAATTTCATGTAGAATGCACTGAACCTGCCATAATAAAAATTTATAGATTAGTGATTACTGAGGTTTCCTTCTCTCACAGATTGATATTATTATTCTTCACATACAAGTAAGCATACTCATTTGTGGCAACATTTTATAAAACATTCATGATAACCACAGACCTAATGTACTGTAATTATCCTTAATCATTTGTTGATTCAGAAAAATCATTTGCTACTGCATTGCTTCACCTAGTTCTGTGATGTTTTCTGCTGGCACATCTTGGCTCAGGTGTTTGAAGGGTTAGTGAATGAAGAAGTTTGTGTTCTGCCAAAGCTGCATGGGATGGTTGCTTGGTAACAATACTTGTGGCATATAAAGCATTGCGTCAGGCATATGCCTGTTCCTACCTCTTTTTTAGGGGACAGGGAAGAATTATAGAGAAGATATATTTTATTTAAGAAGCCTAGGAGATCTAGAAGAATTGCTACCTGAGAGATGAAGCTGAAAAGGGAATGCTTTGAAACCAATACATCATTGGAGACTGCCTTCAGTAAACCACTGCAGAATTAAATTAAATCCCATTGGAACTCTCTAGATAGCTGCCATGGAAAAATAACCTGTTTCCAGCTGCTTGCTGAGATTGCCACCCCAACAAGGCAGCCAGCTGCTTTGGGGAACCATTTGGGCATAAGGCCCTCCACAATTTGGCCTCAGGGGGCCTTCCAAAGCATTTAAGCTCCAGCCCAGACCACTTGTTGCTGTCTGCAGCTGTGACAGTCACCAGGCACTGCACCAGCCTCCTCTCCCAAGGGCAGCCACAGCACCACACAGCAGCCTGAGTGAGATCTGGGTGAGAGTTTCCACACAGCTCCCACTGCTCCCATGACCCGCCCAGCTCTCTGTGCCCAGACCCACTGACTGACCAAATCCGTTGAAATTAAATCAAGATTAATCTGTTCTCTTCTGAACAGATTAATCTTTATCAAACCCCTCTTAGGGCTGGATGGGACCTCTGGTATCGCCTTCTCTTCTTCTCAGGTGTTCTACCATGTTACTAGTAGGCTTAATCCTGTGTCCGTGCACTTGTCAAGCCAGCAAAGTTCAATTCTTTAGTAACAAATAAACACTAAATAATGCATAAGGGGCAGAATTACCCAGACAGAGTGAAGGGTTATTTTGCCTACCAGTCTAATGACATAATAGGTTGCTACCATGGCTGTCAAAATGCAGTTTGGAAAACAGTGAGCATCTGTGAGGGATCTGTGTATACCTTTACAGCATGCCCAGTTCTACTTGTTTAGAGGATGGGCAGAGGTATGCTGTTCCCAAAAAGTAAAGATTACATAAGCTTGGAAGAAAATCTGTTGTGCTAAAGAACCACTTAACAACTGAGATGGGAAGAGACCTCCAGGAATTGTCTAGTTCAATCCCATCACTCAGAGTGTCAGCTAGAACATGTTGTCCAGCACATCGTCCAGTCCTTATCTTAGAGGGACTCTGATCCATAGCTTTTACTCTTTTCAAGCCTCTCTTGAGTCCTCAGAAGTTCACCCTGACTTATAACATAAAGCCAGATGTGGCAATGTCAAAGGGAAGAGATAAGGACTTCTAGCCAAACTCCCTGTTCATTACACTCAGAGATGTTCGTCTATTAATTGCAGCATCAAGTCCAATAACCTCTGGTTGATTAGAGCATATCCTTCAGGATGACATTTTAATCTTCACTCTAAAACTGTAAGTGACAGAGAAGCTAAAACACCCCCTGGACAAATTACTCTGATGATTAATTGCCCCTTCTATTAATAATAATTTTTAAAAGACTGTATTTGCATTTTTTTCATTAATATGATAAGTGTGTCTGCTAGATTAAAAAGACTTCTGTTGTTGGGATTTTCCCCCCAGATATTTATGTACCATGATATTTATACTTTTATATGCTCTTGGCTAAGATACACCCAGTAGCAGCCATGGGATAGTGTTCCATGCCATTTTAATAATAATTTAATCACTGTTTTGCTCTGCTACTATGGATTTGATCAAATAGATTTGACATGATCCATTGTTCCCCTGAATTTTCTGCCTTCTGTCTTTATGCAGAAGTTTCTCATGCAGCTTCATGCAAAAAATATGTATTTTTAGAATGTTTACATAGTTCTCCTCTGAGAGAAGAAATTATTGATGGTGATGTCCACCATCCAGGTTAGAGAAGTGGCAACCTCTGTAGCCAATCTCTGACCTTTGTACAAATGCATATAAAATGGAGTCAGATTTGTATAAAGGTTGTTGTTCCCTTGATCTGCTTCTGTGTGAGCCTCATCTTTCTGTCTCTGAAGTTGGGACACGCCCAGCCTCAACGATCACAATCCATCACAGTGTATTCTATAAAGAACTGAAAGGAAAGGAAAGTAAGAAGTGCTGGTCAGCTACTCTGAAGTGAGGAAAAAGATCTAACCCTTAAAGTGAAGTTTGTCATCAAATCTCCTGTGACCAGGATTCGTATCTTGTACATTTTGTTGTCATTAAATGGAAACTTAATCCTGGGCACCAAATGATTTCAAACAGGCGCTGAACACCAGAGAGATGGGAGACTGTGTAGTTCTTGTGTGCTTAATTTTGCTAAAGTTGTTTCACTTTTTCATTGTTAACCCATTTTAATCCAGCATTACTCATGTTTTATAATTGCACAAGCTGGATAAAATGTGTTTGGGGATAAGTGTATTCTCTCCAGAGAAAAGACCCATGCAAGCAGAGCCCAGAATCCATCACACCTTAGCACCTGTCACTCCCCTCTTTCCTAACTCCCTCGCTGTGCCAAAATGCTTCAGTCACATCAGTGTTATAAATATGGTGAGCCAAATCTTAATCAAAAAAATAAAATTTATTTTTTCACTACTACGAGTAAAAATACAGAAAAATATTAAGAACACAGCAAAAACACAACTACGCTAAGACAAATTCATCATAAACCAAAGCTACAATAAAGAATAGATTAGATCAAATCTGGGAAATGAATGTGGGACCGGTCTGCACTGGGTCCTCCATCATTCGCTCCGAAGTCCTGTTTTCAGGGTTCAGTATTTATACTTTTTATTTTCTCCGAGGCAGGGTCTTTTTTTGTCCATGGTCAGATTATGATATTCATGGGCTTTCTTTTGGGATTCTGACTTCTTCCTGAGTGGAATTATAGTGGTGTCTGAGGATTAACTTTAAATCATATTGAAGTTTGGAGTGGGGTTCTTCTGCAGACAGGGAAATGTCTATTGGAGGGCCGAAGCCATCTCAGAGCTGATGGCCCGGTCATTGAAGGAGTTGGTTCGATTGAAATCCTTCTTTTTAATTGTTGATAGCTTTAGATATTCCTTCCTCAGCTCTGTTTCTTCCTCCGGTGATTCTGCCAATGCATTCTTTCCTGCCTGTAATTCTTTTATTTCTTAAGCACAAATTAATATACGAGGCTTATTTACATCATCAGTAACTGCAAAAATAGACCCTGACTATATGTTAAAGTTATGACAGCAAACCTCCTTACATGGTCTGCCCCTTCCTTCTGAATCAGCCAACTGGTTCTATCACTCCCAAGAGCAGACTGCAGATTTTTGGCACCAGCATGAAGCCTGCTTTTAGAGAGCTAGGAGTTTTATAGATTAGCAATGGTCATTTATTCCTTATGGAAACAGCACCAGGTGTAAAACACCAGCTATCTCAATTCTTCATAGACTAGGATCTTCCAAATAATGTTGAAATTGTGGTAACCTCTCCAATTCCTTTCTTATTTGAATACAAGACCTACATGCATGTATGTATATATAAAATATGCATGTATTTTTTATGTGCACATATAAACATTTTCATCAGTATTTTGGATATATCTTACTATCATACTGCTCACTTCTCTTTGTGTACTTTTCAGTATTTTGCTTTGCAACATTTCTAAAATAATCCGACCTTGTTTCAAGGATAGAGTTCTTGGTTCAGCAGAGATAAACTGACAGTAGCAGAGCTACTGAAAACCAAAAGCAGATGAGTCCATGCTGTCCAGTGAGGCAGTGGCCCAGGACTAACACAGGCCAAGGCTGGTATAGACCCTTACTAGCCCCAGGGCTGTTTTGTAGCTGTACCTGCATCAGCTGCCTGGTGGGGAGCAGTTTCAGGCTTTTTGCTGTGTCCTACATGAAAACAAGTTGCCCACAAACCCACACATGGCTCATAAAATTACTTACTCTTTCCAAAAGGAAGAGAAGAAAAAAGATGTATCAACCAAGACTGTGTTTTCCCTTGTTTTGGTTTTTAGTTGTATAAATGGACAAAGACAATAAATTACGTTGTCAATAGATGGAATTTTGCATCCAGCAAAACATATGGCAAAATCCAGCCAGAGAAGGTCCCCCAAAAAAGGATTTGCCCTGAACAACTGAGAACTGGATGAACACTGTGAAAACTGACTAGTGTTTTCACACTTTCTTATGAACAGTAAAATTTGAGATGCCCTTTTAATCCTTTCATCCTTCTGTTTGCATTATTTCTGTTTAAGGTCAGGCTGAGAAGCAAATGAATTCTTACCACTATTCTCTTCTTTTTCTAGCCCACCTGCTCCTATTTTGTTTTTTTAAGTATTTGGGATTTACAATATTATATATGAACAGGAGAACTGAGCAACCCCAGAGGCTGCTTTGCTAGGTGCTGAGTAGATACTTGAAAGGGACAGATCCTAACGCAAGCTATTTATGAAAGATGGATAAAAGAATAGATAGAAATAAATAATTTCCTCCCCTGAGCCTTTTGTGTGTGCATGCATGTGTTTTTTGAGGTATAGACAGCTCAGAAACCATATGGTTTTCCTAAATCTCTGGAGAAAAAGTATTACAGAACCATGGAGAGATTCAAGACCCATTGTCCTACTCTCAGACTTTAATCACAAACCAATCCTTCCCTTTTTGTTACTTTTCCTTTCAGAAAGATCTGTAGTGAACATAACACGGGCACAGCTACTCAGGCATGTTTCTTGTCCTCAAGATAGATAAATGTTGTTAAATTATATACACATGGAATTTAAGTTTACCTTTGTTCAAAGATTAATATCACAAGAGATTGGGTTAGACTTCTTTCTCAAAAAGAGCCTCAGGACACAGATACCGTGGAGAGCTGAGAGATAGCAACAAAGAAATTCTGGAAAGAAAGATATTAAAGCCAGAAGATCATTCTGTTTTCCTGATGGTCTCTATCTGCATTTATTAATGCTTTTTTTAGAGAGCAACTTCAAGGATCAAATTGTCCAGCAGGTTCAGATTCCTTTGGGGCTTTGGAACTAGTATATGAAGTTAAAGTTACCCCTCTCTCAGACTGACATAAAAATAATTCAGTGCAAAGAGAGGTAGCTTTTCCCACATCTGATTTCTATGCACAGTTTTTTTCCTTCCCCCCCCCCATCCTAATTTGTTTATTTCAAGAACATTCTTAACGATGTAAGACTTGTCCTCAGGGTAGTTCTGAGGTCTGTCTAACCCAATAGTCTGTCTTTTCAACAGCAGATCCCGCACCAGAATGGACGAGAAAGCCACTAAACTATTCTTTCTAATTTATGCTAGAATTCGGTCAATTACTGCAACATAAAATTTCACTTTCTTGCTAAAACTTTCTTTTCCCCTGTAGCTTGCAAATGTTTTTGAATCTCCCTTTAACTTTTGATTCCTTTTACAAAAACCTGAAATCCCTATCAGTCTTCCTTCTCTTCTGCTGTTTCCATTATTCACATTTATAGCTTTTTTGTTTCCAAATAAACCAGTCTGGACCTATTTGTACCAGTCAGGAATTTTTGTTTTACCTGAACACTAGTTATTTAAACAAACTTCTCACGGTAACATGGCAAATCTTCTCTCATTTGTGGACAAATTCATTTGTTCTCATAATGCCATAATTCAGAGCAGGTGGGAAACTCCTCCTCTAGCCCCTAAGAGAGCAGCAAGGACACATCATAACTCATTATTTCTGATGTTCAGCATATCATTCATATCCCATTCACTGAAACTGGAGAAAATACTAAGTTTTGAGAAATATAAAGTAATGAATTATCCTAAGAATTATACTAAAATGCAGATTTTAAATATCAAGTGGTGCCATTTTTATAAGGAAAAGAGGGGGGAAAAATAATGCAGCAGCATTCCACACACCAGCTGGGAAGATCATGCAATCTATATGCATGATTTGGGGTCTGTCTTCCCCCAGCCAACCCCTGTAGACCAATATCTGGTAAGCCAGAGGAGGTTGATAGGCAGTCTGGCACTAACATTAGCCAGAGTCACTCTCTAGTTCTTAAGCTTAGACAATGAGGAAAATAAAAATAGCATTAAAATATTTATTACTTTTCCTCTCAGCAACTCCCTGTAATTGTAACTGAGAAAACCACAGAACACCAAGATTGAAATACTCAGCGTAAGCAGCTATAAATTTAGAAGACATATTTTCTTTTCCTGACAAAGGGAGACGAAACCAATGATAATACACCTTACCTAGAGAAATACAAAGTTAGGAGCAGCAGTTCTCCGTGAGAATATTCTAAATTCATAAAATTTCTGTTTGGCTTTCTAAATAATAAATTGCTAAAGAGCAAATTATAAGAAGTTCTACAGAAAAAAATTGGCATCATTATTCTTTCTTAAACATCACAGCTCCTCAAACGTTTAGTTAATTATGGAAGCTTTAAACAATATTGTCCTCCATTAAGAAACAAGTTAGGAACAGGTTTTTTTAGGCAATTGCATTCATTTAAAGTGAGTTTTAAAGGGTCTTTTTTCTAAAATTAAAAAATCCATTCACGAACATCATAAAAATTAATTTCACAGTCATATAGAACCTGGCTAACAACCCAAGATTCATATTCATTTGGAAAATTCATTTCTACATAGATTCATGGAGCTGTCCAGATTAAATAAACAGAAATCAGTACACAAAATTTGCTATTACTGAATGAATTCATACATATTCATACATATTCATAGATATCTGTCTATTTCAGAACTCCAAATATACCATTCCATAGGCCACCATACAGAATTCCTTCTTTGTCTGTAACCCAGCTCAGGTGGAAATCAATTTTAACCTCCACAATCCTGAATGAATTATTGGTAAATCACATCAAGGTTTATCTCTACTGTCTCCACTTATATAAGGGTAGAAGCTATGCCTGATACCATCTCTCTGTCATTCACAAGGGCTGAGGTAACAAAGCTTCTAATTTTTTCAGTCAAGCTTTTAAGAAATGGGAGAATAACACAAGGGGATTCTTGCATAACACACCCCCTCAACACTGCTGGCTTAAACTAATATTTCCCCAAGTGATTACACCAAGGAGTTCATTGTAAAAGATTAAACTGCTACTCTTTTGTTTCCCAATCTCATTCTTTCTCTCCTGAGAACATAAAATGCTGAAAAGGCATTATTTCCCCTAGAAATGTAAAATCCCACAAGTGGGTGAGCATTCCTCCACCAGCATATGTGAGAGGGTGAGGATCTGAATAAAATAAGTCCATAATATTCAGAGTCAGGTTGAACAGGGCTCCAAGCAACCCAATCCAGCTGAAGTTGTACCTGCTCATTGCAGGGGCTGGATCAGGTGGCCTTGAATGGTCTCTTCCAGCCCAAACGTTTCTGGAATTCTGTGATTATACAATACTGATTTCATTCTCTAATTAATTTAAGTAGGAGTTTCATAGCAATTTCTGAGGGAGAAAAATTCAATTATGGGTTAAAAGTGCATTTGAAGCTATTACAAATCATGATGTACATGTCAGTCTAAAAATGAATCTATGGTGCTCTGGTTCTTCCTTTAAAAATACTATTTACAACACCATTCTGCATACCAGCAATTAATAATTTGTATGTATCCTTATCTTGGCTCACCTCTTGGTCCAAATGACCACTAATTGAAGCAATTCTTCCCATTACCATTTCAAATGAATTTGTACTAGAAAAGTGACAGTTGAATTTTTTATAATACAGCCAGAAATAAAAATCATTTATGGCTTTATGAGATATATACAGTGATATTAATCTCTACCCAGAAATGAAATGTACATCAATACAGCCTGCAAGATCTTCCTTCAGAACAGCTTTCTGGTCGGTGAACACTTTGAATGATTCTAGCCTCATGTCCTGCTCAACCAATTTATATGCATTTTGTGTGTTTTTAGAAAGTTGAAGCTTCAGCTCTTTCTTGGCAAAACTTTGCTCTTAAGGATGAACAGATAATACAGGAGTAGATCTGCCCTTTATCTATATCAGCAATGCTCAATAGCTCAATAAGCAGTATATTGATTTATATGAGTTGGGCATGTCCTGTAGTCCCTGAAATTGTCCTCTTTGTTTCATCTAAAGACCAAGCAGAGTTAATGTGCAGTAGATATGTCTGAAAGCTACATTTTTCCCATTATCCTGACATTCATCACTACTTACCATGCCCTGTGCACTTTAGATTGTTTCCAGATTCCATTAAGTCCAGCAAAACTTGTAATTAATGATTGATTCCATTTGGGTTTTGGCACTGTACCTGTAGGGTGGCTGTCAAAGGAGTATTGCTGTATTACACTTTTACTTATTTATTTACTTGTTTCATTCTCAGTGGTTTAATGAGCCTGCATCGCCTCCAGAAAACTGATGGCAAGACAGTAGGAAAAATGACTGCTTAGAAGGACACTGGTTTTGGTATTTTTTAGCCCAGCCTGCAGGTAATCCTCTGGAACCTGTGCATGTGCACACTCGTGGAAAGAGCAGGACACCTAACTGTAAAATTATGGCAAATTTAGGAGCATTTCTTTTTTTCAAGTGAATTACATTGTTACAGTTTTTGAAAGCACAAAAGTATTTACACTATTTTAGAAATCAAGGGCAGCTTCTTTCCCTACACATACACAGTAAGCAGTAAACACAATATTCCAGTTTCTCCTAGATGTTAGGGAAGGTAATATATACCTTTAGATAATCTGTGAGACTGGGAGCAGCAGTTTATATTCTGTTTGCTCTCATGTTCAATTTTCCAGATAGGTCAAGTCAGCATTTATGGTGAATGTAGTCAAGGCCAAGGCCAGATGTCTGACAGCTCTAAAGGGTTCATTTCCCTCAGTTGTTGATATGTCTGTCTGTAAAGTCTTTTTAGTTCTTGTCTTTCCACAATTATGTAACTGGAATTTTATTTCCAGGAATGTCTAAAGTGTAACTATAAAATGAGAGAATTTTGCAAAGCATGTCTTCCTCAAAAGCATTTTCAGGAAAGGTCTTAAGAGTTTTAAAATATTCCTTTAGTGTTTAATTTATTTAACATGTCGCTTGAGAAATTACATCCTCACTCTGAGTAACTTTACAGAAGTACATGTTTTAAGGAATTTAAATATTGGCTAGCTGTATATTGAAGCTAGGTGTAACACATTGCTTCTACTTCAAGCACAATTAATTGAAAAGCACAGTCTAAATAGCAGCATTACAGAATTAATATTTTCTTTACATTTGATAAAATCCTAACACACATATCTACAGTATCGTTCCTACATGATAGTCTGACATTTTCAATTGAAGATTGCAAAATCTTGTGAAAAATTAGTGTAAATGTGAAAACACAAACGATAACTCAGATGTATCCACAGCCCACACAGTGATCTTAAATGTCCTTTTGTCAAAGAACAGTCTCTGCAGATCAACCATTATATAAATAGTATCTAAATATTTTGTTTTATTTAAGGCAATGAAAACACATAAGGTCACCATGAGGAGCTGTAGGTTGATGCAATGTCCCAACCCACTGATGGAGCTAAGGAAAGAACAGTCAGCTCAGCCTGATGTAAACTCCTGAAGCGCCCACATCCTCAGGAAAGAGCTGAAGCTCCACTTGCCTGAGCAAATGGAAAGAATTTCCTAAGAATTTTATGGAGTTAAGTGCTTTAGAGATTCCCTCATCTTTTCTGTGTAGTAGGATGGAATATCAGTCCCATTTTTCCCTCCCCATCTTTGTAGTGGCCTTTAGGAATAGCATTACAGCAGCCACCACAACAGGTATCAAATAAATAAAGAAGTGGAGGTTGGTTGCAGTTTGAATAGGACCTAATTCTCTGCTCATGACTTCTCCAGATCACAACAGTTTGTGTAGAGAGGATGCTGAATTCTTAGCCTATTTTATAGGAGGAAAATTCTCCAATGGAGAAATAAGACAAATCATCATTAGTTCAAACTCATAATTTCTATTTCTCTGCATGAAAATTACCTGTCAAGGGAATAATAAGGACCTTCTTTGTGCTTCTAGCAGTATAAAGTGTTGCTAGGATTTTAGGGGAAAGCTGAACAAGTTCACCTTATTTAAACTTCTGTCTGCCTTAATTCTGAAAAGCACTTATGTCTCTAAAATGGCATTCAATGGATAAAAGGCAAGAAGATTGGAGGAGTGAAGTTTTCCTAAAGGTTTTTTACCTCTAAAGTGCCAGTTATTTCTCAGATTGCACACTATTTGCTGAGCCTGCTGAATCATAACCTTGAATACCCAAATGCTCACCATAGGATTGCAGACTTGGTTTGTAGTAGAGTACATAGAGGAATCTAGCCAAAACCCAGACTTAATTTAGATTCTATCATTGATGATATTTAAAACTATTTTCCACTGGGCTAGACAAACAGCACACAAGCACACAAATAATGTGCCAGGACTGAGCACAGATCACAAATCAAAGGTCCAACTCAACAGTTTTCAGAGCATTCCCCCTCCAGAGTGGTCTCAATCTTCGGCTGTGCCAAACAAATCTGTCACCAAATTCTTGAATGCTGTGCTTTCATCCCTCTGTTTAGAAATTCCGTGTGATGTTTCTGAGCTAGTTATGGGGAAGTCAGGAATGAAAAGGAAAATGCTGGAAGCTCCTTCAGCTGCAACAGTTGTCTGTGAAACTGCTATTCAGCATGGAAGTGCAGGTGCACATGAACACTTCCATATTCATAATAGAAGGGGAGAAAACAGTGATTTCCTAAGAAACAAGAGTTAAGCCTTTACACTTACATGATCTTAATGGAAAGATGTGCATTGAATCAAATTGACTGAGCCTTAACTCATCCATGGCCTTAACTATTCAACAGGGAATCAGGATATCTAAAAAACCCCCACACTTAATTATTAATAACCACTCATAATGGAAAGAGAGGCGCAAGGACCACTCTTCACACCTACCCAGGCCATGGTGCAAGTTTTTATTTCCTTGGCTACTCTATGATTCTCATTTCTATGGGGTTCCTTAATGGAATAGCCCTCACTGTGATCAAGGCTATTTATTATTAAAGAAAGATGTGATTGCTTCTTTTTTCCTCTCTTTTGTTCAAATGGCTCTGAATCCTAATCATGGAAGATGCAGTTGCTCAAATTCTTATCTCACTAAAAGCATCATAAACCGATATATTGAGCCAAACGAATTATTTCAAATTTATAAAGACACAAAATAAAATTCTGACCAAGTATAGCAATGGTAGCCAAACATAAAATTCAGTGCTGCATCCTCGTGAACAAACAGCAAGCTACAAAGACCTGTGGACCTTCTGGAAGAAAAGATAAATGAGTGGGTAGCTGATCCAATAACAAAACAAAATCAAAACAAGCTTTATAAAAAAATATTTTAAAAGTGCTGAAGTGCTCAGCACATAAAAAAAACCAAAAAGACCACCACACACTGAAAATATCATCACTTCAAATGAAAAAAACATGAAATCAAAGTCCTCTGTGAACAAAAGGAGCTAAAAAATAAACAAATCCCAGTCCAACCAAAATAGGGCATGGTACTGAATAGATCCAGGGAAGCAGGGAGACTCTGAAGGTCAGGAAACACATTAATAAAGTTAAATATAATTTTGAAAATATTAATTTCTAAATTGAAAATTTAACTCTGTTTGAGTAATCTTTTGTAGCCTACACTTTCACCCACATTTAACCCATTGTATGTTATCTAAATTTTGGGCCATCACCTACATACCACTGTACATAAAAAGCAGTAGCAGGTCGATGTGAACTCTTCTGATAAGTGTGGCACTTAGTAGATAAAGCACTATGCAGTTGCCTGTGGTTCTCAGGAAAAGAAATCACACAAAAGCAAATGGCAGCGTAAGGATGCCTTCCGTTCTTCAACTTGGAACTGTCAGGGGAAGAGTTTTATGTGTAGACACATAAAACAAAGTCTGCAAAGTGCTGCTCTTCCTGTACTGGTTAGATTAGTAACCAGCTTTCCAAGACGGTGATCCTGACCTTCTGTGTCACTCAGCATTGACTGAAAAGACAGTAACTATGTCACGAACCTGCCAGAGAATTCCTTTGGATCCCTGTAGGAGGCTCTCAAAGCCAATCAAGACCCTGAAGAAGTGCCCTTGCTTGCTGGGCTGCACTTCAGAGGTTAATGTGGCTAATGTGCCTTCCTGGCTGTTAGAAATATTTGACTACTCTTGCTTGCAGACAGTGCAGAAGGTAAGGACTCTCCCTTGGATCCTGCAGATTGTC
Source organism: Cyanoderma ruficeps (assembly GCA_008694505.1). Taxonomy (NCBI): domain Eukaryota; kingdom Metazoa; phylum Chordata; class Aves; order Passeriformes; family Timaliidae; genus Cyanoderma; species Cyanoderma ruficeps. The sequence continues at coordinate 6,398,915 of VZDJ01000426.1, forward strand.
TCAGTGTGAGCAATTTTTCTGCCACAAAGATCACCTTGCTGTGATGAACTTTTAAATCTCCAGCATTTAGGTATCTTCTGGGAAATCTTCAGATGATTAGTTATCCTGACATTCCAGGTTCTTTGTTTCACCACAATCATTCACAGCAAAGTCAAAGATCAGGTCCCTGACCACCTAACAATCTTCTCTGTGGCTTTTGTGTTCAGACTTTGCTTTTTCACTAGTTTTTCTGGAATGTTTAGAAAGTACTCTTTTTGGTTCAATAAAAACTACTTACTTGTTTATAAAATCAATTTATATTTTAATATTTAAAATTTTTCAGCTTTGAAGAAATGAAATAGCAGAAGAATCACTTCTTTATTAAAAGTCAGTCTGACACATTATGCCTGTTCTGGACTGTTAGGAAAGCTTAGCACCATCCAAAATTCATTTCATTCTGTGTTTAATGCCCTACACATTAGCTCTTAGTTCTGTCTTTTCCCATCTCTGATAATACATTATATTCTATTCTTTCCTATACAGCAAGATACAGATTACACTGCAGTTCTTTCATTATAAATATAACAGGAACATTTTTAAAGCTGTCACTTTGTTAATCATTTTACAGAATCTATAGCAACAGCAAATATTTTTTGTTTCAGTTGATTGTGACAGACATTATGAATTACAATTTATGTATAATCTTTTCATCAGCAACATCACAGCAACTTCCAATGAAGTGATTTCATATAACAGATTATCTAATATCTGCACCTGGGACTTTGGGCAAATCTGTACTGACCTCTCATCACTTGTAGAAAACTTTAGATGCAGAAAAGTTCTCAACTCATTTTTTCCTGTCATCATGCATAGACTGAACATAATTATTTGCTATTTCCAGTTGGAAGGATTTATCCCAGTTGGCACCCTGCAGTTGCCAAAATGTCTGAAGAAGAATGCAGCCATACTGAGTCTTCATACAGAAATTATACAAGTTGGTTAAATCCATTTTTGCCAAATCTACTTTTGTTTCCAAACACTTCCTATTGAAGCTCTCAGTCTGCCACCATGTCCCATCTGTAGTAGTTCCTTTTCCCACTGCTGGTCACAGGGAAGCTGACACATAACATGGTGTGATGGGTCGACCCTTACTGGGTACCAGCTGCCCACCAAAGTTGGTCTATCTCTCCCCCTTCCTCTGCCCAGGACACAGGAGAGAAATATCCAAGTTTACCCTGCATTTCTCCCATTTGTTCAGTGGATGTTGTCCTGTAATTTCCTGCCAGATGCTGCAAGTGTTGGGAGATTCTGGCAACTTCATTTTCACTAGAACAGGTCATTATTCTGAATATGGCCAAATCTATTTCCTCATTGCCAAATCTGTACTTAAGGAGCTACAGAATGTGGTGCTCCATATGAGTAACCAGAAACAGCCTTTGTAGAAATCCTGCAGAATGGAACAATCATTCCTTCAGCCTGGAGCAAAATACAGGTGTGAAAGATAAGCAGTGGAAAGCTGATGCTGTTTAATGGATTCGTAGATGGATTCTGTAGTGTAATTTACTGGACACTGCATTTGGATGGACCTAAGTTTGGGGAAAAATTTGTACATTTGTATAAAATTTGTACAAGGATTTATATCTCTGCCCTGGGATAGGCAGCCCTAGTGCCAAATCAGAAGTTACAGGGCATCAAGGTCCCTGCTGGGCTGCTCAGAGATGATCTCAAAGCCAATTGCAGTCCCTGTTCCTGGCATTAGTGCACTCAACTGCCTTTCAAAAATGTGATGACAAGCTTAGATTTTTACTGCTTTATTTGATTGGTATTGCATATTTATAACTGATTTATTCATTTCAATGCACTCCTCTCTGTTCCCTATCTGAAGTATTGTAACAATGTTGTTTTCTATCCACCCATGATTGGCGGTTCGATTGTTTTGCTAAACTGCTGTTAAGATGAGTAGCCAGAGAGCTCATGAAACCACCGCGTTGCCAGTCTCCTCCAGTATTTATTCCAGCAGCAAAACCCCTAACATGATTTCTTTGTTGTGCCAAAAATGGGCAAGGAAATAATTTGCCACACCAGAGTGAAGAAATTGGTTTAACTGGAGGTAAGGAAGTCTTCAAAAGCTGTTCACTCGCTTTTACTCATTGTCCTCTCCTTGTCAATAACACTTTGCAAATGGAGACAGATCTACAAAGAATCCTGATCATTGCAAAGCTCAGTACACCAATACTCTCATTATTTTGGGACTTGGCCTACAGTGAAGGGTCAACAATCCTCACTTATGCCCCTGAGTTCCACATTAACAAAAAAGGTATCAACTGCAATACTTCCAATTTAAATTATACAAATAATTCCTTTACATTGATTGTAAGGAAAATCTAAATTTTCCTTTTTGTGATGCAAATCTTTTGTGAAAAAGCAGGCATTAAAAGAACTTTTAACTTTTGAGTGCTGCATTCCCAGGAGAATTTTACTTTCTTCACATTTCTGAGCTAGAAATGCTAGACTCCTGTATCTGTCCACACTTCTGAAGGTATTGGAGGAATGCAATATTAATAGAGCTGGACGTCTCCAGATAAAGTAAAAACAAGTTTCAAGAGCAGAAGCCTTGAAAATTTTATTGTCCTGACTTTGGGAAAAATTAGCCTCCAACAAGCACTGCCTGGCTCAGAATGTGCTCTTGCATCGATAACATGGTTTTAGCCATGCAGGTGCACACCATCCTTCTCTCTTCTTTTCTGCAGCCTGATCAGGGTGGCATCCACCTATCATTAGGAATAACAAGTACCTCACTTAGAAGAGCATATTTCATTTCTCATTCTTTCAAGCATACTACTTTGTTCCTCTATCAAATAGAATAATGAATTCTGGAACTCATGTAAAAGATCTTGCTATTTCCTGTAAAAGGAAAAATCTCTTTCTACCTTGCCTGTGTACATAATAATCTTGTTGCCTCATCAACCCAGAGCCAGTAGCAGGAATTTGACTACAATTCTTAGCAGCAGAAAGGATAGGTGAGCTTGGGAAGAACTTGCTGCACTAGTTTGAGGCATGAAAATGCCTAAATATTTCATTCATTCTCTTTAAGTTACTGCTTTCTAGCCCTCCAGCAAAAATGGCAGGGGGCTGGCCATGATTCATATTCTTCCAGTCATTGCTTAGCATCAGCACTGAGGGTGGGCTTGCCCTGTACCACCAGCCTGGGGAGCAAAGGAGCCAGGCTGTGAGCAGTGAGCCCACAGGAGCAGGGTGACCTTGCTCTGCGCCAGGAAAAGGCTTAATCACACTGCTTTGGTGCTGTGATTTGAAGTTTTATTTAGGAGTTGTGTAAAAACACACACACGTTGTAGATTCTGATTTTGAGCCTAAGATATGAGCTTACCTGGAGAACAAGATCTTAATTTTTATATATATATATATNAATTAGAACTATGGACCTACTGGTCTGAAAAATCCTGACTCTAGATCAGGAGACAAAATTTCAGGAGAGTGGTGTTTTGGCAGCTATTAACACAATTAATTGGCCATAAATCAGGATGGTTGTTAGAAGCTGGTGAACAGAAAAGGACCTTGTAGGTTTTTTCTGAAGAAAGTGCAAAGAACTCTCAGTGTTTCTTGCACTCTTTCCAAAATACTGGCCACTGTCCGAAAGCAGATAAGGAGGTGAATAGACACTGGCATTGAACAGTTTGACAGCACTCTTTTGTTATCCTTATCATGCCTGTGCTGGCATCATTAGGCTAATGTGAATATGTACAAAAGAATGTGGGGTTGGGGCTTTCTTTCAGCTGAAGTGTTTGCAGTGATCTGTGGCAGTAAAGACATACAATCTTACACCATAGTGAAATATAATCCAATCATAGCAAAGATAAGAAATGTCTAATAGTACTCCGGAGACATAAAAATCCTCAGCAGGCTCAAACTCTTTGAATCATAGAATGGTTTGGGTTGGAAGGTCACCTGGTTCCAATCCTCCTGCCGTGGGCAGGGACACCTTCCACCAGACCAGGTTTCTCAGAGCCCCATCCAGCCTGGCCTTGGACACTTCCAGGGATGGGACATCCAAGTCTCTCTGGGCAACCTGTTCCAGTGCCTCACCATCCTGACAGTAAAGAATTCACTGTCTCTACTCCAGAGCCAGGAAAAAACAAAAGCTTTTCTAGGAACAATGTCATTTTAATTATGTTCTAGCAATTAGGAAACAAGACAACAAGTTTTCCATGTAACTATCAGATAAAATTGAAAATAAAGTGCTTATTGGGGTATATCTGATTTGAAATCTAATGTTTCTGATGAGTGAAAATGTCCTAAGAATCTTTCTTCTGTAAAGTGTTGTTTCAAAGCAAGCTTCAAGTGGAATTATAAAATATGAGATTAAAAAATACATATATGAGTAATGTACATGCTCTTTTATTACTCAAGAACTTAAGGTATGTATTTTCTTGAGGTAAATGTGAGCACAGAGTTGATGGTACAAAAGTTCCATCTCAACGCGGGGAAATAAAAGGTGCCAAACAACACATGTTCTGTTCATGTGATTGTTCTGCTTTATGCTTACCATAAAAACTGAGCCATTACATCTCTAAATCTCCTGAATACAGATTGGATAAAGCAGTGTAAAAACCAAGGTTCTGCAGACGGGTTTGTGCTGACGATCTTCTGTACCTACACAGAGACACAGCAACAGAGCTCATGAAGAAAAATTTGCCGAGTAAAATATTTTTCTCTTTCACCAGCATACTTTTTTTAAGAATTAAGATTTAAATAAAATCTAACCATATAATGAGTGCCCTTTACAAATTCTGTAATTCTTTGGGAAGCCTAAAAAGCCCATGTTGTTGGGGCATCTGTCAAAGCTTGTGCACATTCAGAAACTTCTTTTAATGTAGCTGGCAGTCACAGTTTCTTATGCATTCCCACTTTTATTCATTTATCTATGCCAGTGTGGCATCTTGGTATAAAAATCCACATAAGAGCATTTAGAGCTGTGTTTGGATGAGGGCAATGACATACATATATATTTAAGTAGAAACAGGCATTTGGAAAAATCATGTTTTCAGTAATGTAAAATGTGCTGTGTTAGATATAGATAACAAATAGATAAAAGTCTTCTTTTGATATTTTATTGTGGCTACAGTAGATGCTATTATGCAAAACAACGATTCCTCCAGCCATCATTAACATTTTATTTTCCAAGTGAAAATAATTAAGTTCCTTGTAGTTATTAATATTTTAACATTATAAATGTGTATTAAAACAATCAAAAATTGTGTTGTCTGCTCTTGAAAGAGATGCAGACCAAATTAGTCCTGGGTAAACAGTGTAAAACCATTTCTAAGATTAATTTGCTCTCACAATCCTCATAATCATGAACCTTTTTGTGTTTGACTTTTACAGCAAACATCCTTTTGGCAGAAATATATAAAACACTGAACTTTAAGTGACCACTGGAGAATATTTGTGGAAAATAAACTGAATTTATAAACATAAATATTCCATTCCCATCCTCACTTAATCAGGATATGAATCTTCCCATCTGATCTGAATACACATTTTAAATCAACCAACACAGCACAGATTTGAGCTTTTGAATGCTCATGATAAACTGCCTCTGCATGGTTTATGGATCAAGAAATGCTAACAAAAATTGTTAAGATATCTGAAATATATATATTTTGGGTTGTTTTGGCACTGACTGTGTTACAGGTAGTAAAACACAAAAGAAGAGTTGTTCAGGATGAAACCGTTGGTGCTGAGAGCCCAATGCCCCTGTTACATTTTTAATGAAGTTCAAGGTGGTCCCCTGATGGATGAATGAATGAATGAATGATGAAAAATCAATAGTGGATATAGGCTGTCAGACAAAAATCCTGGATCTCTTCTTCAAGGTTCTTTCTCTTAGAAAGGAATCCAATTCCTAACTCTGAAAGCACCCCAAGGTGCAGAGTAAAGCACGGAACAAGGGAACAGCTGGAATTGTAAATGTGATCTGAAACACAACCAGGGCTGCAGGTGTGTCTTGTGTGTCCAGTGCTTGTTGTCAGAATTTATACTGCAAGGTACATCTGTGAAATATGGAAAAAATCACTCAGGGTTTCTATTCAGCATTTACATTCCTGAAGCAGTCCTAAGCATTATTGTAGGAGTCCAAAATGCTTGTACACAGACATAAAATACTATACACGCATGGCTGTTTCAAAGAGCATAACCGTGTGTAATGTATTCCTTTTTGGGTCACAGTCTTCAAACATAGCACATAATTTTGTGGAACACATTTAAATTACTTTGTGATAAAGATTTTTTCCCGCCCAATCAATCCAGAGCACAGACTAGCTTCCTTTTATGAGAAATGATGTGTTACTTTAATTTCACAGTATGTACTTTTTTTGACATGGAAGAGAGATAATATAATAAACTTTCTCCTATGATGATCTTTAAAGTCAATACCTAAATCACCAGGGTTATATATTTGAAACAATGAAAGCCTTGAAAGCCTCTCACACAGTGAGACAGGACTGGCTAAACCTTTAGAGTTAGCAGTATGGTAAATTAGTTTTCTAGCTTTTCACCTCTGCAGAAGCAGCTTCACATCCTGGTGACAATTTAGCTCAGAAATAAAATGAGTTTGCAATTTTCCTGCTTATACCCAGTGGTTAGTCCCAAAGAACTGGTGCCTGGCTCTGGATGATTACCAGCGCTAGTTTAATAGAAACTTATCACTGTCATAGCAGGGGGACTGCCATATTAATGACACACCAAATATCAGTGCTCCTCGTCCCTTGGTCTCAAAAACAGTGTGCTGGAGATTAACCTCAGCATGGCCAGTTTCCAATGAGTTGTGCCCAGTGAAGAATTAGCACACAGATGAAATTTCCTTCTTCTCCAGCAGAACAAATTTGAATCACCCACTGGGAAAGCTATAAGAAAATTTGCTGTCTTGGTGTACATAACCTGTAGATAAACAGCAGTTTTAGCATTTCAGAAGGATTAAAAAAAGAAAATTAAAAATTGTATAAAAAGATATAAATTTATCTTAGGAAGAAATTAGTAAAAGTCTGCCATTGATGTTTCTTTCAATGAAGATACAGATGAACACAGCTCCATTTTCTGGGTTTAATCCAGACCTAATAGTTTTTGTTCACAAAGCGATTACATGGAAATGTGTGTGTATCATCTAAGTGTTCATGGAACACTTGTGTGTGTACAAAAGTTGTGACTCATGTTACTAAGTATTAACTCAAAAAGCATTCATTTTATAAACGACAGATACATAACCCAAGTTTAGTGGAAAAAAAAAAACAACCCCAAACCCAAGAAATAGCTTTTCTTTCTATTTATTGAGCAAACTAGAGCTCTTACATAACAAAGAAAAATATCAAAAGTTTTCATGCCTTAAATTTGTTACATTTACTTGTTGCTTGTTGCCAGGCCTTGTAAAAGTCTTCTGAGTGACACAGGTTGATTATTTTCTTTAATTATATTTTTAAAAAGTTCATTTGAATCTGCTTTTTTCTTTATGAAAGTCAACATAACCAAATTGTTTTGTCCAGATTCACACACCACTGCTATTTTCATAATGGTGTGATAGCTGCATTCATTAAGGTTATACTGGTATAAAACCTAGATAAAGCTAGTGAGGAATTAGGACCCTTTTCTTCTCATATACAGATCAGTTTCTGCTAGAAATAAAACCTGCATGTTTTCAATTTTGCATATTTTAAATTATCTGTACCAAAAAAGGGAATGATGTCTATTGCAAAGACCTATACACACTATTCATTATATCCAGAAAGATAGGACAGGCTTAGTTCATTACAAAGTTGTTAAATTTTTTATTAGACCCTGGCTAGTTAATCCATTAAATGGAACAAACTGCTTTTTCTCAAAGTTTAATAGCTTGCTTACATCATGCTGTGAAACACATAAGAATGTGCACAAGAGGCAGCTCAAGTTTTGAAAAGTTTTATCTTTTCCTAGAGTTGCTTATCATATGAAACAGATGTAAATATATAGTAGCCATGTTTAAGACACAGAAGAGTTTTTAATGAATACTTTGCGTTATGCTTAGTGTCTCTTATACATTGTTTTGATCTACGATTTGTTCTGAGTGCCCTCTACTGAAAAGTAAGATGAAGTGATTAATTATTTAGTACCCAAAGATATGCTAACAAAAAACAGTAGAGAGTTGTACATTCTTACAAGATGTATATATTGATACATGAAAGGCTTTAGAGCAAATTTACTGCTTCAGAGATAAATGCATTATATGAAAGTGTTTATATGTATATTAAAATATGGTGTATTTGTGCCTCCTGCTTTCAACTTTCTGAACACATTTTTTCATTATTATCTAAGATTGTATAAGATTGTAGCAGAAATCCAATGCATTTGTTGAGTAACAGGCATCTCTTGAGAGTTTGCTCCAAAACCCCTGGAACTTAACAAGAATCTGCTCATTAGTTGAAGTGGCTCTGGATTGGTCCTGTGTAGGTATTGTATAATATTCATCAGTTACACAGACAACTTCAGGACTGTTCTGCTACTGTAGGACAATAATGGAGGGAGAAAAAGCAGCAGCAGGTGGCTGAAATTTGGACACGAAGAAACCATCTTTTGATGTATATATACACTTTATGCATATACATGTATATAAAAATGCAAATCTCTGTCTCTCTAAACAGCTAAAATGAAATGTTCATCCTGAATGCTAATTGAATCCTTACTGTTCAACAAGCTTCCCATCCACTGTGAACTGTCATGGTTTTACTCAATAGAGATTAGACAAAACTCATACTTCAAAGTGCTGCATTATTATAGTTTTATGGTTTTTATAGAATATTGGCATATATATTTTTAAAGTCATCTTTGGTTACTCCCAGCCAAAGGACATACAGATTATTAGTGGAAGTAAAAAAAAAGAAAAAATTACATAATTTTCTGGTTGATAAAACCTCAGCATATTGGTTACTAAATGTGGGTAAGGGATTGTTATCTGGTACTGCCAATCCAAGTGGATGAGCTAGAGATCCCCTGGCAGTAGAGCTCTCACCATCCCACTGTAATAAATATGATGTGTCACCTGCTCCTGAATCACAGCTCAGTGCTTCTGAGCTTTATTGGCCAACCCCTCCAATTTTCTCTGGACACAATGCACTGTTCACTAATATTTGGGTGTCAGTCTCACGTCCTGTTCTAGCCTGCTTTTCTTTCTCAGTTCCTCTCTTACCTTTTAAGAAAAGTTTTCTGCATATTTGGGGGGATTTTTTGCTAGTCAGAGCAGGCATAACTTTAAACATTCATTTTTTTATTTCCCCCATTCATCTATGTTCTCTTTGATTTTAACTTCTCCAATATGTTTCATTAGTTCCTCTGAAGAACTTCTTGTTGTCACCACATGAGTAGCTGACTCCAACTCGTATCAGATTAGTATTTTTCTATTTCAGACTCTATCTTCTTTAGATTTGTTCACCAAATATCATATAAATATTGTGCATTGCAACTTTTTTCTATTTTTTTTAAATGGATCACATAAATATCAATCTCCATTACATCCTCATGATCCTTTTTCCACAAAAAAACACTTTCACCATCACTAATTAATATAAAAAATTTGATATAAAATGGTTAGCTCACTAGCTCCCAGCCTTACTGTTGTCTTCAAGGAGCTCAGATTACCTTCAGATTTAAAAATTATAGAATGTTATATTGTTGGTTATGTAGAAAAACTGCTACAAATACAGTTTTTATTCAGGTTTATTCCTCATACAGAATGTGTATAACACATATACAAGTGCATTTGCATGTGTGCAGACACACACACTTACTTTATTCTTTTATTAAGGATATTCCAATCCAGTCTATTTGAGTTCATTTCTTGAACAGATTTGCCACTTTATAGAGGGCACACCTGTATCCATTGTAAGGAATTCCACATACCCACATAGCAATATCAGCTGGATCTGTGGATATTTTCTCATGTAGGAGATCACTGGAAGGGTTCTGGCTTCCCAGAAGATGAGTAGCTGAAGGAGAAGGTTCTACAAGGAGACTCCAAAAACATTCTGGACTATGACTTCCATCCCAGATGATGTTCATTGTGAAAAGAAAAAAAAAAACAAAAACTCCCATGAGATCAGTCTGTGTGAGAGCGGGAAGGCTAGTGAAAAGGGAATCACTTTCCCCAGATCTCTTACTTCCATAGTTTCATGGAATTTTGCAACACCTTGATGCTTTCTATGGGTGCCATTGTCTTAGAAGACTGAAATTCTGTATCTCAGTGTTGGACTTATTGTCCTGAACAGCAATTCATGTTCCTGTTTGAGCTGGTCATCCCTCCATGGGATGGTCAATGGAGAATAGGTATGCTAAAAGAAACATTTATCTCATCTTAAGCTAACAAGTAAGAGAGCTCAGATAATTCACAATACCCACTTCTTTCCATAAGCTATGAACAGATGACAGATAACACATTTACACTGTAGATAGCTAAATGCAGGTAAGACAAATAAATTCTTCTCCACTCTTCTTTTATAGGCTAAGGCCTTCAGAACTCAAGATCTCCAATTTCTAGCTGATTTTAAGCTAATGAACAGGCACAATGGATTCACTATCTATTAGCGTATATATTAAAAAACCCCCAAAACTTTTAGACTACTCTGAAATAAAGCAAAATATCAAATTTCCATCAAAACATGAATATAGTACCAATCTCAAAGCTAGACCTACAAGTGGCGTCGTTGTGAGTTTCTTTCCATTAAATCAAATGACAATTTGATATGGAGATGAGTGCAGCCATATACTTATCCTTTGTGGGCAGAAGAAACTGCTGTCTACAGTGCCTGACTCAGAATTTATGCAAAAGCTTTTAAGTTTACAAAAAAAATTGCTTTTATTTTTTTCCACTTTTGCTTTAAAACCTGCATTTTTAAAGTTCATCTCTGAGTTTTCTCCCTAAGTGCATCATTCACAGTTAGAAATATGAAACACTCCATGTTCACAGTTATTTGGCAGTGATTCTCCCCTAAAACTGTGTCTTCAGTTCTGAATTTTACAGTAAATGGAAGATGCTGTAATTGCAGTACTCCAGAACTTTGCTCTCAGTCAGGTAATATATAACTGATTCAAAGCATCATTATATTATTTTATCATTATATTTGCTGCTTTTGACTATATGCATTGTAAACCATTTGGGAAAAACATTTTTAATAGAAAAAGTACTTGTGAGAACTAATTCTGAAAAACAAATGTAGCAATGCCATTTTGCAGGTATAGATTTTCTTTTTAAATGGTAGAGCATCCTCTACAGTGCTATCATGTTCCTTCTCGGATAGTTGTTTCTGGACTTAAAAAACACTACAACACCTCCCTGTAAGGACACAGAGACAAGATACCAGGAGAAGCTTCCCATGAAAGTTAGTGAATCACGTTTTAGAGACTCAGATGTCCTACCAGGAATGATTGAAACTGCTTCCACCCCTTTCACTTTGTGCCTCACCAGAACTTATTATTTAAACACTGTTCATATATATACACCATAATTATATGACAGGGATAGACACCCGTGATATGAAATCTTGATGAAAACATTCATTGTTTAGCCACATTTGAGACATGATTTTTATATGTTTGGGTTTTGCCTGTAGGTATACTTGCCTATATCCTTATCCTTTCCAACACCTACATATGCATCCCAGGACTCTTATCAATGTGGTGGGGCAATCTGACAGCATATTCAAACAAGCTGAAAAATATTTTCTCTCCATAAACTTTTTTTTAAAAAGTGTGCTTTAAATAAAACAGCCCTAATGCAGCCTCCATAGTTATTAATTGCTGTGACCTTTAGGCAGGTTCTGCTGTCATTTTCTCCAGTATTCACACACCAGATAATGAAATTTGTAAATATTTTACTTTGTGATATGATTACTAACTCAAGATGGGTAACCAGACTTCGAGGTGGGGTGGAAGGCATCAGCATTTCTACCATTTATTTGTGCCATTTGCAAAGTCACAGTTGTTGTGGGTCTCCACCAGGAAATCTCGGTTCCTTGAGGCTGAGGGCAGAAATTTGCAGCACACTTCTTCCAGGGTGGCAGACTTGCCCATTTTTTCAGCCTGTGCTGGGAAAAAAACTGATGCCATGGCCCTGTGTGCTCCTTCCCATCCCTTCTGGGGAGCTTTGCATATTGCCAGCCCCCACTCCTTCCAAAGACTCCAGTCAGCAGCAACCACACTCTGCTGATGGAAGACCCCATAAACAGTTCTCTGCACGCTACTGATACATTCTCTTTGGGTATTGTGTCTGACTTATTCCCCTGAATGTAAACAAAAGCAAGAGCAGCAATTCAGGGCTAGGAAGAAATCCCTGAACTGAATGATTATACAAAATCAGAGTTGTGTTAATTAGAATTACCAGGGATTAGTTCCATTCTCTTGCTCAAAAAAAAAATTAAATTACAAATTATTAGAGAATGGAAACCATCGCTTTAAACCTAACAGAATTTATTTACCGTGATTCAGGTGGGAAACCATCCCTCCGAGAACCAGAAAATGAGACTGGGCACATTGCTAAGGTTCCATGACCCAACCAAAATATTATGCAGCAGGACTTATACGTGCAAAAGGCACAACAGAGAGAATCTGATTAGTTCTCAATTACCCAGGAGGACTGCTCTGGTTGAGGGTGGTCAAGGAGTACCGTGTTCTTGCTGCCACTATCAGACTTTCCAAGAAGAGCTCTCACTGTGCAAGTAGCAGACCTGGCTTGCAGGATGAGTCAGACACCCCTCGGGCACCTCTGCCTGCCCCCCAGCAGAATGTCAAGGACAGGAGGAAGGCAGCAGGGTGAGACTCATCCACAGATGTGTGAGTGACGTCTCCTCATTCTAAAAGTTAGTTTTCTGTGTTTATTTTCCAGCACCTGTTGTGAACAAGGAAACTGAACCATGAGCTACTGCTTAAGAGCTGAGAATTAAGGACAGTCCTAACATAAATGAACATAATTTCTATTGTGAGCAAATTACACTGTACCCACTTAAGTCAAAGCTGAATTTGGGCAGTAACATATACCAAGCTTCAAACTAGTGATGGCAGAGCTAATTAAGAAATAATGACAGTGGAATAGAACAATGTCACAGGATAAAGGTCTCCTGCACTCAACAAATGCTGAAATGAGGGTCATTTATCATGAATGAATGTCGAGGCAGAGCTGCTATCTTCTAGAAGCATGAAGCTTTACTCTTTTGACAATCCTGAGTAGCACTTATTTTTTTCTTTTATGTGGAACTCAAGGATTTATATAGATGCAATAATTTTATTATCTACAGATACATCTCTACAGTGGCTATTGATAGTGTAGGTATTTCATAATAGTTGATCTATTTCATTCTAATTATCTTACTATATGAATTAAATGTATTGCAGCAGAAGTGTTGCTCTTCAAAGCAAAGGTTTTTGCTTTATCTGCATTACCACAAATTATTTCGGTGAGTTTTGTGCTGTTCCATTAAGACCTAATCATACATTCACTAAATAGTGCTGCTGTGAGAGCAGGATACAACCAAATGGGCCACCATATCCTTAATTTATCAGGATTTTTAATTAAACAGTTTTTTAAGCAGAATAAATTCAGAGCGGTTATAGGAAGCACTCTACCATGGAAATCAAGTACAGAGGAACAAAACCAGAACAAAAATTATATTCACCAAACGAACTCCTTGTGTCTGTGTTTAGGTTGATAATAGAGCTTGAAAATCATTAAGGAGCATGCTCACAGCCATCTCATTAGAAGGCACATAGAGACAGAAATTCATTAGGTGCAGAGGAATAGCCCAAATTAATCAGCAAAACCTGGCAGCATTGAACAATTCTGGTAGCAAAAAATGCCTTATCTCACCAAAGCTTAGTGTTGGCTTGTATTACCAGAGAGTATTTTAAGAAAGTTGGCTTTCAGGAAAAACTTTGAAAAGTATGCTAAGACAAGAAAAATATTTTTTCTATTATTCTGTGGGTTCTTCAAACCAACCGACTTTGCGAATCATGAAATTATTTCAGTATGATATCTTGTCCTGAAGCTGAAGAAAGCTTGCTAATGCCAGTCACAACCTCATTCCTCAGTAAGTGCAAGAGAAAGAAGGGAAGGTAATAGGAAGAAAAATGGCAACAGAGATTGCTGAGATGCTATGATTCAACAGAGTATGTCCTTTTAAGGCATCATGTCACACATATATGCTCAAATACGTTGCTTCTCTGTGACCTTGCTTTTCTTCTGCTTCAAAAATTAGGTGAAAATGATAAAAATGAGAGACTGTGTGGGTACAGCCACAGGGAGGAGACAAGGAAGCCCTTCAGCTGGGAAATGGTGGCTATAAAAGGTTGATTGGACCCACCCCCCCCCCCAAAAAAAAAGAAAAAAAGGCAAAACTATCAGAGGAGGAAACTGTCTTTTATCTGCCCTTCTTACCTCTTCCAACAGTCTGTCCACTGGACACACCAAGTTCAGACCAGCTATATCCATTCTCCCCACTGGCCAGGATGACCTCTAGGGATCTGCTGGCTTCCCAGTTGATTGCTCTGCCATTCCTCCTGCTCAAACAGCCATAAAAACCACCATGCCCCATCCTTAGGATTTTGCAGTGAAAAAAAAGGATTTTATGTAATAACCTGCTGGTAGCCAAAAAGCAAACAACAACTCACAGGGCTCCAAGACACCAAAAATTTGTCAATGCCATGTATCACTTACAAAGCACGGTTTGAAATAAAATAGAGCAGTAATCACTTTGTCCTTTGTCCCTAACCAATTATTCTGCAGGACTTATCTTAAGTCTTCATAAATTATTCCATGCCATACATCTTTTAAAAAATGTTTTCATAAAACTGCCAACATTGTTAGCTGCTGGCTCTCAGACGTGGCTTCATCTGTTTGTGCAGGTCCTGAAGGACTGTCTTTGCTCAGATTTGTAGTCTTAAGTACCAACTGCACCAAATCGAGTGGAAAAAAAATAAAGTAACAGTTGCTCAGCATTTCTGAAAATTGAAGAAGCATCTGTTTGGACAAAATATGGAGAGCTTTCTCTGTGATTATGAGTTTTATTCACTGTGAGTTAGAAGTTGGAAAAAGCAACCCAGAGGAAGACTCTGTAGTACCAGATATTATGGAAGTGTGGAAGTTAGAACAAAAAAATGACAGGAATGGTAGGAAAAAAAAATTAAAAATTAGATTTTTTTTTTTTGTGTGTGTGTTACTGCTTGAACTAAGGTAGAGTCCCTGTTCATATGTGCTCATGGCAGTCTTTCTTTCTAATTCTCAGGTTAGGAACATTCAGCTTTGATTGGTGCCTGGACTGCTGTATGCCTTTTTTTTTTTCCTTCACTTCTTACTCAAAAGTAGAGGGTTAAAAATATGTAGATAGAGTAAAGCAATCTTTAACGTTTCAGTGTTCATTTTGCTGTTTACAAGGAATTTACAGAGATGTTATCAGGGGGAAAAATGTAACTGTTGCAAAGGCAAACTGTGATTGTAACCTCCAGTTTTGATCTTTTCTTCTATTCATAGCTTCTTAAAAGCTGAATGTTAAAATTTCTCTTTTCCCTAGCTCCAATGTTTTGGGGTTTGTTTGGCTGGTTGGTTGGTTTGTTTTTTGTTTTGGTTTTTTTTTCATTGGATTCCAAATCAAGAGACCAAAGCCAAAACTTTTGTCTGCCTTTCTCTATAGGCTACCTACATTGCCTGAACTTCAAGAACCCCAATAGAGTCCTCATTAAAGGACATTTCTTACAAAACTGAGCATTTCTGCCAAGTTTTTTTCCTGTCCAGAGCATAGTACCCTCACCTCTGGATGGAATTAATTTGAGAAAAGAGAAATTTTCTTTCTTAGTCAACAGGAAGCTGTCAAGGCAGTATGGACCTGGTAATGACCCACATGAGTTGGTATGGTCTGGTCTGATAGCACCAACTGGATTCCATGAAGCAAGAAGTTACTGTGTCCTAAAACACCATGTGAGACCATTCCCAAAGGGAAAATTAATGGTCTTTGTGGATACCAGGGCACATGATGTGGCTGTATATTAATTTAAAAATTGCCAGGCTATTGAAAAGCAAAGCAGTGGGAGTTGTAGCTCGAAAACAAGCTGTTATGTCCTTCCACATGCAGAAAAAGTAGTTTTCACTGAAAGAACATACTGAAGAAAAATGCTGTGATTGGTAATCTGAATTTACATTTAAGACTAAAATCCTCAATGGAAAAGTGAAACATCTTCTTCATCAATAACTTGACTCCAACAATAAAAGTTGTTTCTAGAACTGGTTTAGGACAGGTTAGTCAGCATATCTCACCAGAAGAATCATTAATCTCCTAATGAAACTAATCTCATAGTTCTTAGATTGAGAAAAACTATTTTATTGATTATTTTAAGTTTATATCCATGCTACTTACTGAAGAACAGGATTAAGATACTTTACATGCCTCTGGTAAAGCTGCAGTAATACTAGTTAGCGTGGCTGGTGTTTGCTTTATACCTAAAAGCATTTGTTTTAAATAATTAGGACATCTAAGAGAGATGACTTGGGTATCCACTTCCAGACACCTATCTGAAAATCTTCAAAATCAGGGGTGTTTGGTTTTGTTTTTGGGGGTTTTTTTGGTTTTGTTTTTGGGGGTTTTTTTGGTTTTGTTTTTGGGGTTTTTTTTTGTTTGTTTTTGTTTTAATTTACTGTAGAATATACCCATTTGTGCTTTTCTGCATCTATGTATATATCAATAACATCAATAACACCAAGGTGGTGTGATTTTCACTGAAATTAAGTTCTCGTGTGCAAAGACAAGCAATATGGAAATGCACCAAAGACTCACCACATAAATAAACAAGCAGATGAGCAAACTGGTCTATGTGTGGAACTTTACTACAATCAGAGGCAAAGCTACCATTCACTTCAGAGACAGAAAATTCCATTCATGGACTGTATGATACATCCATGGGCACAGTCTGTAGAAAAGTTCAGAAGTGCAGGAGCTCAGGTCTCAACTTTTAAATGCAGTCCTTGCTGTCATTAAAACCAATTTCTGATTAAGACCTGTTCTATGTATATGTATGTCCTGTTAGCTTTTGCTAGAGTTCTGGGTATGTCTCAAAGATAAACAGACTGCTTAATTATTAGTTGGTGATGCATGACAGGATTTTGGGAACAGGACTGTTAATGTCACACAGACAGTAAATATGTTCATATTTTGAAGTTTGGATGTAGGCAGCAGTTGCCTTCACTGTAATGAAAATGTCTACACACATTTTTTATCGCTAGCAAGACTATTTTAATAACTATACCAATTTAGGTCCCTATGAGGGCGAAAGGAGTCTTCAAATAGACCTCCACAGTTCTGTGCTCTGACTGGTTACAGTCTAAACATTCTAAGATTTGACAGAACATTTTGCAGCGTTAACACAGGGTTTTGACAATGCTAGTCTCAGGAAGGGTGTTGAATGGAGAACAATTTCTTTAGTAGCGTCTGATATTTCTGAAATACGTGCTATATCTGTGGAAAAAGCTCTGCAGAACAGATTTTGTGTTGATGTTACAGTTTGTACAATTCAGTCTATCACTTTCCTAAGATTTTGAAAACTGCATGTGTATGAATCCATCAGTATAAATGCATGCTCCTTTGAAACACCAAAAGGCTGGGGTTTAGAAGTATCTTCTTGTGCTTTTAACAAGTATCTGTGGTATATAAAACATGGAATTTCAGAATTAAAACTGGAATAATAATTCATTTAATTACTCCGTAATTCAGCTAACAAAGGATGGCTATAAAGTTTTCAACTGCTAAACTTGACAGTTTGCTAGAGACATTTATTTACAGGTAACAAGTAAAACCTTCTAAATCCAGAGGGAAGAGAAAGCCCAGCAGCATAGAAGTTAACTTCTCATGCCCGTGAAACCAAGACACCTAAGCAGCAGACTACAGGCAATGCTGCTAACTGCTAGGAGACGTCCTTCCAGCTATGCCTAGCTAGAATTAAGCATTGCAAGACACATGTATGCCATGGAACTAGAGGAATTTTCCCTCACAAACATAAAATTGTGACAGAATTTCAGTAAGTAGATGAACAAATTAACAGATGAAGTTCATTTAATGAAGTTAATTGTTCACCTCCACAGCCAATAACTGAAACAACTACTTGTGGTATATGCTGCACTGATTTTTAGAAGTATATTCAAACACACGCCGTACCTCCAACTTTTTTTACCTATAAAATAACCCAACTTTACAGAATTTGTTGAGAAAACAGAAAAGGTTCCTCTAACTCCTTAAGAAGTTAAAGAAATACACAAAGTCAGCCGTCCGGCTCTGGCCGCTGTGGAGAAGAGCAGATGACGCTTTGGTCAATGAAGTTATTGGTCGCGGCTCGGTAACTCGCTCTGAAGATCCCCCCGCCGAGGTCACCTCGGAATGAATAAACGCTAAGAGAAGAACGAGCGGAGCGGCGGCGAACCAGCTCCGTGCTGGCGGCGCGATGAGCGGCCGAGGAGCTCCGCCCAGAGCTCCCGGCTGGCTGCCCCGCGGGGCCGGGGGTCCTGCGGCCGGGAGGGGACCGCGCTCCGCCCGCCGCTCCCCGCGCCGCCCACCGCACCGCCCGAGCGGGGCCGCGGGGCGGGGGAAGGAAAAGTTTCCCGGGGGATGCGAGGGCCCCCCGCCCCCCGCGCCGGGCTGCCATTGGCCGAGCCGCCTGCCGGAGCGCGGATCCACACAAAAGGCGTTGCTAAGTGGATGTTTATTTTTTTTT
>VZDJ01000426.1:6429543-6493302 GCA_008694505.1 Cyanoderma ruficeps
GCTCTACACAAGCATAATAATAAAAAATGCTTAAATGCTTCTATCTCCTTGCCTGTGTAATTTTTCCTTTTTTTTTTTTTCTGCACGTTTGTCTGTCACAATGATTTTTGTTTTCTAATTCCTTGCAGATGTCTCAGTCAGTCTCTTAGCAGTCGTGGTCAGTTTCTGCGGGCTCGCCTTGCTGGTGGTCTCGCTTTTTGTCTTTTGGAAGCTGTGCTGGCCCTGCTGGAGGAGCAAACCTCTCACCTCCAGCGCCAGCAATGTCCCGCAGAGCAACTCCAGCGCTCCTACGGAGGTTTTGGAGAACAGCGAGAAAAAGGAAGTTAAAGAAAATGGGAAAACCACGACCAAGGTACTGGAAGCTGCTCTGAAAATCAGCCACACTTCACCTGATATACCAGCAGAGGTCCAGAACGCGCTGAAAGAACACCTGATCAGACATGCTCGGATGCAGAGGCAGATCACCGAGCCCACGTCCTCATCAAGGTAAGTCAGAGGCACCGGTGGCACCTTTCCCAGCATCAAGTAGAGCAGGGACACTGCTGAAAATTTCCAGGATCCTGGATTATTCACAGGTTTCTTAGCAGTTATGGGTGAAACATTAGTCACGTGAATGTGAAGCCACATTTTTCTTTGGACAGAATATTCTGAAACATTCAGTGTCCCTTCAGTTACATAATCATTTTAACATATGAAAGTGAAACCTACATCTTCTACTACTTTGTAAAGATAGATGTTGCTACTTTAAGCATTTCCCTTTTGGGTTTTTATTACAGGAAAACATATTTCAGTGTTTTTTTAAAGAACTGCATATCTAGATTTTCACAGAATATATCAGTTGTTTTTGAGATGAAAGATTCCCTCTCAACAAAATAAATGATAGACTCATTTTTGATGGCACATTTCCTTAAGACACGGTTTGCTGATTACAAAGGAATTAAAATTCCAGTCTAAAAATACAGATCCTTATGGACTGATTTAAAACTGTCCAGATTCTGTGTAAGTCTATAAATAAATGACAAGCACACAGCATTCCTCTAGTGGTCTCTTTAGTATTAAAGTGGAGGACACAAACATTAATGTTGCATTAGGTGCCACTTTATATTGAAAAGCAGTGAGGACGTGCAGGGACCTATAGATTCAAATGGGATTTTCTTCAAACAGTGTTACCAAATTTAATGCTTGGAAACAAACATTGAACTGCAAAGATCAAATCCTGAAATAAAAAGGGGATTGTTTTGCACGAAAAGATTGGGAAAATTAAGGTTAAAAGAGGCACCTGAAGTAATGTGTAATGCCATAAGTTACAGTACAGATACTGTGTAGGAAGTAGCTTTCTTCTCAAAATGCCATTTGCTAAGGAAACACATGTTACCAATAAAAAAAAAAATCTGAAAAAATCCCAAAACCAACCACATGAAATAAAAAAGATCACTCAACCCAAAGAAACAAACATTAAAAAACAAACAAACAAACAAACAACAAACCAAAAAAAACCAACTCACATTCACAATAACTAGAGGCAAAGGGAGAAGACAACACATGCTTTACACGGAGTGGGCACATACTTAGCTGGCCCCCCAGGACAGCTAAAGACAGTGTTTGGCCAGCTCAGTGCACTTGTTGTGGCAGCGAGTGCTCAAGTGCTTTTTCTCAGCTATTCCAACCTCATGGAACAGCCAACAGGAAGCTGCAGGAAGCTCCCAAAATGAGAGAATTGCAGCCAGAGGAGTTCTGACTGACTTTAGCAGCCGAAGTATCTCGTGAATTATGAGACTGTCCAGCTGACTTTAAACCACATTACCCTGGCTATGCCTGGTTCCTGCTACTGTATCCATCTGCTCAGAACAGGAGCATAGTATGCAAATCACACTGAGGAACATTCCCACAACACTTGGATAATTCTGGGCTTGTAACTGTCACACTAAACACAGAGGAACAAAAATTGGTACAGTTTAGCATGACAAACCCATTACCCAGCTCACTGCTACCTAAAAGGATATTAACTGAAAGAGTTTTATCCATCAGATGTAACTATTCAGACTGTCTGACCTCCTAAATAGACAGAAGAAATAACAGGCTGGCAAATGAACTTTAGTAGTCCCAGTGGTACTCTAGGGGAAGAGAGAAGTTCCAGGGATATGCTCCAGATCTACTTCAGGCAGTGAAAGTATTCTCACAGGTCTCTAGAGTGATTTGGATTGGGATCCAAATGAACACAAAATATTTGTGAAGCCACGGAGAGTTTTGCAAAAGTAAAACCTCCTATCAATACCAGTCTTTCTGCAACGTTGTAAGGGAGGTTTCTTTTTATCTTCTCAAGATTATCAGGGTTAAATCTCCTCTGAAAGGGACAGTTCCTGTGCTTTGAGCAACTGATTGTTCCCCCCACAGCCAGTCAGTAGCAGGGTGCTTGGAAACATCGCCTCCTTTTAGAGTTTGGTGAAAAATTCTGCATCCTTTTACAAAACATATTTAGAATGACATGTGCCTTAAAAATTACCCAGAAATTGTGATCTTTCTGTTTGTGGATGCATTTTATCTACACCCTGCCTGTCTTAGAGGGAGTCCTAACTTAAGAGCCCATATGAATTGTGCTGCCAAGAGTATCATGTATGAGAATAAGGCCGGACATTTAGACCAGTTTTTCAGGTTTCTGAATTATTCCTCATTGTGTGTTAACCCCAGCTGGCAACAATGTACCAGAAAAATGGCTGAAACCTGATTCTGGTGTCTTTGACTGGGGACCTCTAATTAAAAAGGCGCCAATTACAGGGGCAGAAGTAGCACCACTTCTCTTGCACCATCTTCAATGCTGCACTGCTTTGCTGTCCTCAGGAGCCCTGAGGGATTCAGATGCACTCTCTCCTAAATGCATTCAATTGACAAAGGATCTGTGAGAAATGTTTGCTGTCTGGATTTTCTCCTGGACATTGATTTCACCTGAGCTGGGGCAAATTAAAGGGTATTAACCAATCCTATGATGGGTTCATGCAGCCATCAGCTCTTAATAAAATACATGGAATCGTATTAAGTCATTGTAATTGAAATGTGAGGATTTTAATAAGCCAATCAGAGCAACAATAAAATGTGCCTGATCACATTTTTTAGACTGTGACTCTTTAACACAGAGACATGTTAGAATGGAAAATTATACATTTCTGTTTAGTTATAACTACATATTTTTCATATTCCCTGATAATGTGGAAAGATCTGTTTGTTAAGAGCTTTTTAGTCCTTGACACCAATTAACCAGTATACTATAGCAGAAGAACTGCAGCAGTGGTGCTCATTTGCAAATAATTTTGCTCTGTGTTATTGAGAACCACCCTTTCCCATACTTTGTGATATTATTCTGCAATATAGTTTATTGCTTCTATGAAAATCCACTCTTCAAACCTGTATTTTCCAAGAACATGCTTTTTAGCATCAGCTGGAGAGGAACGTGTTGAGCCAGTCAGTTCCCAAGGCAAAAGTGAGATGCTTGGATTTATTAAGGTTAAAGAAAAACAAACATATCTGTTGATTTTAGTGTTTGCAAGGAGAAGAGAGAAGCTTTTGTTCTGTTTAAATACCACCAGTGATCATGCCCTTTTCTGGATTTGGACCAAAAGATTGCTCTAATGCCATCTAGGAAAGCTAGATCCGAGTCTCCCCTCATAAATCTCAAGCCATATCATAAATCAGCATCCTATCCCTCCCTTTTGTCACAGATGTGGCCGTCTTACTGAGCTAGAAATCAGCTTCATAGTGTCATTGTGCCCATGAAAATACAGTTTCATATTAGATTTACATACAGATTTGCTATCACTCAAAATGCGTTTGTTCTGTTATGGAAGGCAAGTTACTATAAGAGTGCTGCATGTAAGAGTCAGTAAAGGCTGAAGTACCTGGATTTGCAGATGTTGGTTGCTCTGCCACATTTTAACAACCTGGTTTTCTGACATCCTTGTATTTCATTATCACAGTCATTAATCCCTTTGTTACTGCAGAACAAAGGAAGATAAATACGTTGCCATGACAACAATGAAACATCTTAATAATTAACAGACCAATTAGCTGTCTTGGTGAAACGCTGTGACTCAGAACAGATACTAGGCACAGTGTAATTAGGACTTTGGCTTACTAGAGCAAAAGTGTTGCTGATTCCCTCAGGGAACAGGCGTATAAATGCATTCTTTTACTTAGTGACATCTTGCAACAATTCAGTAGAGGATCTGAAGTGCATGAAGTCTGAAAGTTTAAAAGCAAGCTGGTACCTTAGAAATCATAGATTTGGGGTATTACTTTTGCTCACATTAACCCAGATTGTCAAAAATGCAAGAGAAGTTGAAGGACAGAGAATTTGTCATGTACCTGTTTTTGCTCAAACTGATGTAGTACAATCAGTTTTTGTTTCCCCTGCAAAGGCAGTTCCAGCCGCTGCTTGTGTACAACAGGGTTTGAACACAATACCCCCATGGCAGGGGGATTGGAACTGGATGATCTTTAAGGTCCTCTCCAACTCAGACTATTCTCTGACTCTGTGATCATGTGGGCATCTCAGTAGTACAGCTGTGGGTATGAGGAGCACTCAGGAAGGCCTCTCTGCTCAGGTTTCCTTAGCATTGACAGAAGTAGCAGTAACACAGGTCTTCCTGGACCTAATTACGGGTCAAAGATACTAAAAAGATAGTCCCTAAACTGTTGCCTGCCCAGGAATTTATTATGCTACATTTTGGGTGGAGTTCAGCTTCTTCCCCATGTTTTGGCACACCCATGAGGTTGCACTTCTTGGAGGGCAATAGCACAAGAACAGCTGTGAAACTCCTTGAGGACAATATTCTACTTTTGTGACCAGTCAGGGTCTTTTCATTCCTCACTTCATTGCAACATTGACATTAGACACTATGAATTCAGAGAGTTTTAACGAATAAGAGAGAAGAAAATCTTTCAACTTGTCTATCTGTAAAGAAAGACAGGCAAAGTGTGTTACAAGAGGGGTGTGTTCATCTAAATTTGACATCCAAACACCTGGATTTTTTTGAGCGACTCCAAGTCTAGGCTATGAAGCTCTCACTGCCCTGTTCTTGTGTTGAGCTACGACTGTTCTCTGCACCTAGCAGGGCTGAAACAGCTGAAAAGGGGAAGCATTCTTGTCTATTATTTAATGGCTGCAAATTACCCTCTTGTATCTCTGCTCAGCTGAACTGCGGCAGTTTTGTGCTTCATGCCTTCTGCAACCTCTTCACTTACAGCAAAAATACAAATAATATCTATGAAATGAGTCCTGGTTGCTTTCAAATGGACAATTCACATTTCTGATTTAAAGAAGGAAACAGGCAGCTGTGACACCTCTTGTTTTCGGAACACAACACCGCAGAGAAACCAAATAATAAGACAAGGCTACATGTGGCATTAATAAGCAATTGATTGCAAAAAGCAGAGGAAATTCTGACAATCGGATTGTTCTTTAATGGCAACTAAGTGTGCTCACAGGAGGAGGTGGCAATCTTCTGCAGCACAGATTGTTGGGGTAGGGAAGTACCAAGGAAATGTGAAAACGCCCAAAAAATAAACTGGATAGTGTAGTCATAATGGCATCTGCTGATGATAAATGCTGTGAAGCAGTTTTTTTATACTACTCTAAGGGTGTATGGCATGCCAGGGGTTTGATTTCACCCTTAGTAGGAATGGCACAACTTTCCATTTGGAGCCAAGATAAGCTGAGCCATCATGAGCCAGGATAAGCCCATAAATACATATGTTTATGCAACATTGTATTCAGAATTGCAAGGAATTTAACATACTGTTTCTTGCTAGTGGTACAGGAATCAGCTTTCTAATACACTGCACAGCGGACCGTGACAACAAAAGGGAAAAAAAAAATGGCAGAAAATTGTTGACAGAACTCTGAAATGCATTGCAGGCAGAACAAAATATTCCCAGTGCTTTTGGAGAAGGCAGCCGGCACCTCAGTGTGGCAGATACCAAGCAGGTGAACAGAAAATGTTGTAGGATGGCAGAGTACTATGCTAAAAACCTCCAGACACATCTCTGCATTTTCTTTTCAGGCACCTTTCACCATCATCAGTGTGAAGGCTGGTAAATATTTAATTGGAAAACCACCATGGAATACCTCCAAAAACCAGAGAGTACTGATGAAAATTCTGCAAGTGCTTTTCTTTTCCCTGTGTGACCGTACTTTACTCAGGCCCTAGCAAAGTGGGATCATGCAATGTTGGAACTGTCAACTTGTTCTGTGAAAGAACATGAATTCAGTTTCAGCTGCGTAGTCTGAAAGCAAAGTTATAAATGTATTTATTTCTGGGACAGTGGGTGTCCCCTGGGCCAATAAATTAATTCTAAATGATCATTTCCTCTCAAAGATGTTTTAACACTTGCAAAACACTGAAGGGATTGTGGAGAGGATTGTTTTCTAATTCTTTTAAAGAGAGGAGCCCTCGCTAATTTGTTGTTGCATTTTCTGTTGAGAGATGGTCTTTTCTCAGAGATAACCATGGCTTGTTTTGTGTGTGTGTGCGTCTGTGTGTGTGTGTGTGCAGGCACAATTCTTTCAGGAGGCATTTGCCAAGGCAGATGCAAGTGTCCAGCGTTGATTTTAACATGGGGACAGACCCGGTTTTGCAAAGGGGAGAGACCACAACCAGCATCGGGAGAATAAAACCAGAACTCTACAAGCAGAAGTCTGTGGATTCTGATGGGCAACAAGAAGACGTGAAAACATGTGGAAAGCTTAACTTCACTCTCCGGTATGATTATGAGAATGAACTTCTGGCTGTCACAATTGTCAAAGCCTTAGATCTGCCTGCTAAAGACTTCACAGGAACATCCGACCCCTACGTTAAGATTTATCTGCTTCCAGATAGGAAAAAGAAGTTTCAGACACGAGTTCACAGAAAGACATTAAATCCTGTCTTTGATGAAACCTTTCAGTTTCCTGTAGCCTATGATCAACTCAGCAACAGGAAATTGCATTTCAGTGTTTATGATTTTGACAGATTTTCTAGACATGACATGATTGGGGAAGTTATTCTTGATAACCTTTTTGAAGTCTCAGATCTCTCCAGGGAAGCCAATGTGTGGAAAGACATCCACTGTGCCACCACAGTAAGTAATGTGTTACAGAAGCATTAACATCATAACATCATATTTTCATTTCTCTTTTGTAGTTTTTGGCAGTGTACCCTGTTTATCAGCAGAGTCAAAAAAAAAATTAAAAGAGGAGCTGTCAATATTTGCCTTTGAACAGAGAATAATGCTTGGGAAGATATAAAATTTAATTACCAAAAAATCTTCTGGGAGCATACTGTCATCTTTGTGGCTCACTGTGTGTATATAAATTGCATTTATTAATTAAATGCTACATCATGAAAGTCATTGCTTAGGCAGAACCAATAACATTTTCCTGTTATCAAAACACCTTGTCCTGTGAAATGACCATCTATTAAGAAAAGGGTCCATCTTATCCTGCTCTTGTTACGAAATTTTCATAGGTTAGAAATCTTGGTAAGGAAAAGAGACTGAAAGTGCTTGAAGTGTAAAATGTTTTTTGCTGACTGCACTGTGCTTAGGGTCCCCAGTAGTTGTATCTGCATTGCTCCTGGTTGCTAGGAAAACTCAAGAGGCACAAGCAAGATGAATTAGGAAGTGGAAATTAATTTGTTTATTGTTACAAGCAAGAAAAGGATGCCTGTGCACGGGTGACAGGATGAATGACAGGCTACCAGAGAACAGCAGTCTCCAGATACTACTTTATTAACCTTGAATTCCAAACTCATCATCTCTGGCTGGGATCTGAAGTGGGACAAAAAAAAGAAAAACCTTTTAAAATAGTGAGGTGTAGGGCATCTGTTTTGGTTTTGGTTTCAGTTTCTTTTTAACTAGCATGCTATTTATATAGAAGGTTTCCCATCCCTGGTTCTGTGGGCGTATCCAAACAGGGTGACTCATGCCAGGGTTTCAGCATGGGCTGGATTTCCACGGGGATGGACAGAGGACAGACCAGTGCTACACATAAGTGACAGAAGCTTCACACCATCCCTTCTCTGCAGCCAGAGGCTTCCCATGCCTTTGTTACCAAACGCTTTCATGGTGTTCATGCCTGGTAGACAGACAGCTCTAGGTCTGCATGATTAGAAGGTCAAGGAGCACTGATAATGGCCTTACCAATTTCAGCATGAGCACTGTGATCCCTGAGAAAGGAGAAATACCAGACAGTGTAGAATAGTGCAGGCAGTTTTCAAATGTGAATTCACAGCAGCAGCTATTTATTTTGACTGTTGGGTCTACTAATCTGCTCTGAACAGCCTTCAGCACACCTCAGGAAATCTGAATCTGTGTATGCTTAGTTTGATCAAGCTCAGATTTAAGGTAAATTTAAGAATAGTGTTCTCAAGCTTAAAATGGAATCTGTGGAATGGTCTTGGAATAATAGTCCAAGTAACTATTTTTAAAATTTTCTTCTAGCTTTGATATTGTGTTTAATATTTTAGTAATTACTTAAAAGCTCACTGGTTGCTTGCAGCAGGTGTGTCTGTGAGATTTTTAACTGATAACTAGAATGGTTTCAGCAAATAAGAATCTTTAGACTGCTCATAACTGGTTTTGAGCAGATTGAAATGCCATATCAGATTATGCATTTGGGGTTGATGCTAATACACACATGGATGAAAATGGTTGCTAATCTTGGTACTGGATCCTAATTCAAGTTTCTTCCTCACTAAGGGTTAGTGCATGCAGTTTTAGTGCCTAACTCACTCTGCTGGTGTTTTCATCTGTGTCAAATTCAAGAGAAAGCATAAGGGTTTTGGATTTCAGCCTTTCAGTCAGTATAGTTTAAAGTACTGCATGTGTATGAAAAGGTTGTCTCCACTTAAACCATCAACCAACAGTAAGCACATAAAATTGAGATATCTTCCAGCATTGGGTAACCTCATCAGCTTTCACAAGCCTTACCCGATTCTCAGAAAATTGTGTAAGAAAGTGGCAATTGATTTTTTTTCCTGGAAAAATGAAGCCTTCCTAGAAGATGTCCAGTAACTGTATGTACAATGTGCTGCCTTGTGTTTAACTTGAGCAGTTTTATGAAATAGTAACACAGGTTTTTAGTTTTGGCATTTCAGAAACTGTAATTTGAGAGAGCCAAACCTTCACAGGAATAAACACTGTGTGAGATGTTAATCAGTGAGGACTTACTGTCTTAAACACCAGATATAAAGTTTACCAGAGTCACTGACTAGCAGTTAAATGACTAATGCTGGCCAGTGTCAACTGAACTTTGACAAGCTTTGAAAAACAAAGATCCATCTGGTTCTGCAATTGATGGAAAATAATTCTAATCCAAGCAAGTATGCTTTGGTGTTCCTAAAGAATCTTTGCAAATCAAGCAAGCTGTGTGAGTGGAAAAGGCCATACCCATCCAGTAGGGCCCAGGAACAAAGATGCCATTCTGCAAATAGATTTCTCTCATGCTTTTTGCTTCTTCACCTTTGCTCTGTTTTGTTGTATGTTCTGAGAGGTTTTTTGTCTCTGTTCAGACATCATTCCTACACCCAGTGCTCTGCTCGTGCTGTTGCTAAATAATAGATGGGGAAAATAAGAAAAGCGATAGATCAAAGAGTTAGTCCAAAACTTAAAGAAAAACAGTGGAAGCAGCCTCTCTTCAGCTGTGAAATTTTTACACCTCTTCCACAGCCAAGAATTTTCTACACAGAAGTTAAAATGAGGGTAAAAATAATTCCTATTACCTGTGTGAAGACAATCTATTCTTATGACGCCAAACTCTGCAGTCTTAAATGCTACTAGTGAGATTTACCAAGAAAATGGGTTGCAACATTTTGCCTGTGAAGGAAATTGACACAGGAGATCAGGAGATCTTTGTCAGTAGCAAACATAATTTTTAAAATATTTTCTTGCACAACCATAGAGAGTTTTTATTTGGTAGAGGAAATACAGTCTGGGAAAATCAGACTGAATGGTTGCACTTTTGGCTCTAAGCCCAATGACTCTGTGTGAATCAACAGTTTTAATACATTTTATTTGCTCCTAATAATCATTTGAAATTATTCTATGGAAGTGCAGGATTGGCCCACATACACACACTCATGATTATTCTCATTTTTTTCAGACGCTGATATTTATTCACATTTTGTAATTTGGATTTTTACCTTGACTTTTTCACTCAGAACATTGTTTCTCTGTTATATATGGTGTTGATAACATACCACATTTTATAATATGTAACTTGTACCTGTTTTAAGAGCTGAAGTATATTCATTTCTTAATGTTAGATTATTAACATAAATTAGACCAAAATCAGTAATGTAGGAAAAGTATCTTAGATATCTGATATATGTCCAAATTTTGCTTGTGCATGGGTGATTGACTTTTCAATTAATAATCCATCATTTGCTTCTGTTGATTAATTATAAAAGAAAAAAAAACTCAAAAGGCAGCTTTAGACTACCTGTGAAGGTGTTTCAGTATATTGGAATACTGCAATTCTCACTACACTTGAGAAAATTAATTCATAACATTTGAGGCAAACAAATAATATTAAATGAGTTGTTAAATCAACACGAGGCTTCTATTTTTGCCTAGTGGTTGTAAGTTTTGCATACATTTCTGAGGTCTTATTACTATCAAAATATACTGCATACTTTTAAAAAAGAAAACTCTTTTTTTTGGAATTGCAAACAAACACTTCTAATATTCAATAATATTCACTTCTAATATTCTTAAAATTTTCTAGGCAAGAAGTCCACTGCTTGTGATCCAACAATTTCAGCATGCAAACATTTATTAAGTTCCTATAATAATTTTAAAAATTATCACCCACTTTGGAAATTTCCTCTAATACTGTTACCTAAAATTATTGGCAAGTCCCTGTCAGAAAGTTGGGTTTGTTTTTTGGTTTTTTTTCTGAAGGTATCCTGTGAAGTCTGTAAGCAATTCTAGGAAACTATTCAGAAGAGACTTTGAGCTCAGAATTTAGAGGAAAGCCATTTCCATTTCCAACACTGGTAGTCTCTTGGGGATCTTAGTCATCAAATTGTCATGTACTTGTAGCCTCTTGAATGATCTCATGTAGACAGATGGAACTTGATTATTATTTAGTTCCCCAACACCAGGCATTTCAGTGCTGCAGTTTGCTCATTTGTGAAGTGGAATGTGAAAGCAGATTCTGTAAGGACATAGTCTTCATGTCAGGTCTGTGGTGCATGATTGCTGTTTCTAAAGCAATTGGACTATAATTAATATCATCACTGGGAAAGACAGAAGTGGTTAAATATATATATATTTAAATAAGTAGGACAGTAACATTTGTCTCAGTTCATTTATATCAAACACTTGCCAGAGCAGGAAATAACACAGGTAATTCTGCTGGCCTCTGTAATGGAAATAGATTCTTCCCATTTCCTCATCAAAAAAGAATGAAGCTCTGAATTTCACCCAGAACATAATCTTTGCTTTGTTTTCTCCATATCCTCTGTTTTGTAAGTGGACAAAGCTTTAGACCTTTCCCTGAATAAGACAACTGTGGTAGACAGAAGTGTCTTTTGTCACCCAGCCTTGAGGGGTTTTAAGGATTGTTCTGTTTCTTAGCTTTCAAAGGGCAGCTCTATGAGGAAAGGTTTCATCACCAGCAATGTACTGGGCTATGCTCTACCCATCTTCTTCAGAACGCCCTTAGACTTATGAATGTTTCAGGAAATGCACCTGAAAGGTTTAATGGAACCTTAAACAGGTGTGAAAGACTCAGGACTTGTCAGTGTAGGAACATTTATCATCTCTATAGTGGGAACAGCCCCTTCCAAGCCAAGAACTGCAGGCACTTGTCATTTCTGCTCAGGGCCAGTGATGAAAGGGACCCGTGTGACCAATGCTGCTGCTGAGCAGGTGAGAGAACACTCTGGATCAGTCTTTAGAGGAAACATTTTGGAGACCTCCTTCGTTTATGTTTAGAATTTCTTTAGGTCTGGTTGATAACCAGAAAAGACAGTGGAGAAAGGGTGGGTTTCTGTCCAGTTACTGAAGGCAGGGAAGGTTTCTATTATTATTATTTAATATTTCTTTTCATTTGAAATGACAAATTATTTGAATATTTTGATTTTCTAGGGCCAAACTGCTACTTTCACTCTACCCTGAAAGTAATAAATATTAGGGGAATGAACGGCCTGGTTTCCTCAAGGGATTTTAATATCTCTGCATCCAGACAGTGCTGTGGCAGCTGCAGGTACCTGACTTGTCTGACCTGCTGTGCCCTGAGAGTTCTCTGAGTTTCTCACTGCAAAGTCTCTTTGCAGACATTGCACTGCAGCTCTGGAAAAGCATCTGTCTACGGGAGGCCATAGAAACACATTTGGTTCATTCTGCTGTCACAGTTAGTTCACAGAAGCACCTCTGTTCTCAGCTGTGCTGAGGCAGGAATGGGCTTCCTTGCTGCCCGGCAAGACGTGACAAACCCGGGGTGCACAGGACAGATGGCTCTGTACAGAGGGAGCAGCTCAAGGAGCACCCAGGAGGCTCCCAAGGCACTACTGAGGGCACTCTGCAGTCTCAGGGAGCCCTCCCTCCGCCATCAGGGCTGCAATCAGCAGCAGAGCTCACCCAGAGCAATCAGAGCGACGGGCTCAGACAAGCATTAGCCCTGCACAAGCAGAAGACACAACCATTACAGAGCAGCAGGCCCCACTGCTGCCATACTGTCTGCCACAGAGGCAGGAACAAACACAAACTTAATTGATTCATTTCCCAGGGCAACAGCTCAATCAGGAGCTGGTGCTGAGAGGAATGAAAGAGCTGGGTTTGATGTGCAAAGAATAACAGAAGACAAAAATAAATATTAGCAGTGGGGACTAGGTTTGCAAGGGAAAGTCCCCTCGAGAGGTGGTAGAATTAGCTCTCCAGTTTTGAGCCTCACAGAACTTTTAATAATTTCTGTGATAGCAAGGGTGCCACTGGATTCTAAATGCGTAAATGAGAAAAGAGACTGGTAGATTTCTGTGCTTTCTATTTTATTCTTTCCTATCACTCTTTTAACTCTTGATATATATCAAAACCAGAAATACCTTAATATATTCTTAGCTATTTTTCTCAGGGGACAGGTTTTCTTTCTCTTTCCATCCAACCCCTAACATTCACTGTTATATTTTTTCCCTGATTCTTGAAGCTTAATGTCAGTAGCTTTTATTGGAAAGCCAAAATAAATATAATAGGTTTCTAAACAGAGAAAGAGAAATCTGTGCTATGGGAGAATTATCTTCCTGCAATATTCAAGAAATCCAAAGGTCTAGCTCTGCCAACGCATTTTTCTTTAAATTTTCATACTATATAGAAAAACAGTTTTTAGTATTATTCAACAAAACAGCTAAAAGTTTAGAAAAGCAAATGCCTGAGTACCTTCTTAGGTAGCTAGACAATTGCTATTAATATTTATTACTGCACTTGCTCAAAATATAGCAGGAAAATTGAGAATGAAATTTGCAAATAATTTGTTTAGAAAGCAAGTAAAAATGGAATTCATGTTTCCATTAGTATTTTTGTTACTCTACTCTTACATGCAGTCTTTAAAACATCATTCCAATCTCAATTAATAGCAAAGTACTTCCAGATATTAAAATTGAGATTTAGAACCAAAATTGTTACTGTAGATTATGACAACCTGAATGATAAATAAACTAGCAACAAGTAATTTTTTGAGGGAATCTAATTTCTGCTGCATTATTAATTATGCAGATACTTGTTATTGTAACAATGGAAATTAATGACAGACTAGTAACAATAAAAGTATGTAAATTTTCCAGCTCCAATAGTATTTTCATAGTTCATTGTAAGAACACATAGCAAGTTGCTGTTTGGAGATTTTGCTTGAATTTCAAAATTTGAAAAACTAGTGGAAAAGAAGAAGAAACAAACATCAGTGAAAAAGTGGTCTAAAATTCACTTGTGACTCAGAAATGACACCTTTTTTCACATACCAGGTCCCTATAAGCTTTTTTCCCTGCTATATAGGAAATCAGTTAAGACGCTGGCATAGAGGAAGGAGACTATGAAAGTTACTAGACTATCAGTACAGGCAATAAACAGTTTTCCTGTTCAGTTTCAGAGTTATGGGGATTGATATGTGAGTAGAAACCACCCTGGACATGGAAGGATCTATAGCCACCTTCCCCGCTGAACTTGTGGAGTTTCCTAGTTAAAAGTTGTCTCTTTTATTGAATTTAGTGGAAACAACTGAGAAAATTAATTGCAGTAAGTGGCAGCAAAGCTTTTTCCAGCAACAGCAGTTCAAAAACCTCAATCAGTTTGATTGATGCTCCCCTGCAAGTTCCCCAAACTTCTCTTCACATCGCTTCCCTTTTATCCATATTGTGAGTGGGGAGCACAGCCTCTGTAGAAATGCTGCATTTTTACA
This sequence comes from Cyanoderma ruficeps, assembly GCA_008694505.1. NCBI lineage: Eukaryota > Metazoa > Chordata > Aves > Passeriformes > Timaliidae > Cyanoderma > Cyanoderma ruficeps. The sequence goes on from VZDJ01000426.1 coordinate 6,443,963, forward strand.
GGCATATGTGTGAAAATGAGAGCACTGGTGTCCTTTGAGTATGATAACAAATAGAATAGAATAAGGAACTTTTTATTTCTGACTCTGCCAATTCCTGGACTAATTTCCCAAGAGCCCACAAAGCAGAGAATGTGGACAGATCCTAATGGATCCATCCTAATGGAAGTAATGGGAAAATATTATTAGCACATTCATTCACATGGCTATCAATGTGGCATGAGAATTATGCTATTTTAAAAAATCTGCATTCTGTAGCTCAAAACCCACAAAGTGCATCAGAATAACTGATATGTGCATATGAGACCATTGTTTTCTTTGGGGTTTTTTTATTCTACATGCAGCATACCAGAAAATGGATGTGATAGAGGTAAAATAGTAGCTATGAAAGTAACTGAAGCTGGTAGAGTGCTGGCCACTGTTTCAGATCCCGAGGAATGTGTGATGGCTGGTGGATACAGATGGGAAATAAATGAAGGAGAGATATGGAGTGTCCACAAATGTTTTCGTTTGCATAAGTGCAGCTGTGCTCGATGCTGGTTTTTCTGGAATTTTCTGTTATTGGAAGCCAGTGGGAGGCAATCATTACAAGCATCCATAAAGCCAGCTGATAATTGAAACCCAAATTTAGTTCAAGAAGAAAAACTCAGAATAGGTCTATAAAGGAGTTGTGTCATGGGAGTTATCTAAGTCGTGTGAAATTTTCAGAAAATATGTGATACAAGTAAGGCAATCTGAGGATTATTTAAAAATATGCACAAATGACAGTCACTGGATTGTGTCTTGTGAGTTGTGTTTTGTTGGAGGCACACTGTAATGCAGATGTGATTGTTGGGGGCAGTCTGTGCCTTGGTTTCTTCAGGCTTGCTTGTACTGAAGGGTTCCTGTCAGATTACTTGTGTCAACTTAATTATCTAGTGTATTATAAGTGAGAAAAACATGATTTTTTCATAGCACTGAGATTCTAAATTAAATTGAATCCTATATTTAAATCTCAACTAAAATCGATAATGTTTAAGAATCCAGGGAATTTAAAAATGTTACTCATGATAATCAACATGATTAACAAAGACTGTCATGAGAAGTTTTTAAAAAAAACAATACAAAGCATTACTATGTTTACAATCTAGGTCTGAATCTGTGTTTTCAGCTTCAAATTTATGATTCTCTAGTGCTCAAATTAACAATAAAAGTGTGTGTGCGAAAATGGAGATATCTCAGACATTTTATGCAATACGCAGTTTCTTATACTATAATATATAGGTATAATTTTAATCTTAATTCTTCAAAAGAGCATTTAGAACTTCACACATTCACACTCCTGTATGAAGAATGATCGCCAGTCTTGGCAGATACTCAGAGCAGAAACTGGTTTTCTCTGCCCCTCAATAATGTGCTGAAGAGTAACAACAGAGTGAGTTTGGCAAGCATTTTGAGCAATGCTTCTTTTGAAGTATTTAAGTCTTAGTACATAGTCCTGTCTGTATTTTGCTTTGTCAGCTGAGCTCACACAAATCTTTGAGTGCCTACCCAATATCTCTTCAAAAAGAAATAATAGAACACTCAAGTTCATACTCCCATCTTCAAAAATTATTTTTCTTTATTCAGCTACACAATCCATTTCTCTGAAGAAGAAAAAATTAGATCATTTTATGGGCTACCCATGGTGTTTCATGATCCAACCCATCTTCATCACCTCTCTCAACGTAGACCTTAGGTAACTTTGAAGCACTGAAATTCAGGGAATTCTATTTTCTTTTCAAACAAAAGAGTGAGATCTGTTTGATATATGGATATGAGGAACAACCAGACTGAACTCAGAGAGTAATGCCAGTAAGAGAAGCTCTGTGTTCAGATATGTCAAACTCTAAAATATGAGACATCACTTGCCGCTGTAACAAATGAGTGGAAAGAATCACCATTCATTTGTTCAAGTTTTGTTTGTTTTCTGAAATAGAAAATTGAGTTTGGTAATTTAATATGTGGCACAAAATTCTGCACTCGTTGTGGAAAAGAAAGGGACAGGTCAAATCGCTGTATTTGTCCTGTGTGAAGTGAATGAGCTCAATCATTTTGAAATTCTGAGAAATCTGAAGTGCTGACAAGCATGAAATTTGCCCACAGTGCATGTTTACGTGCTTATCAAACTAGTAATTGTCAAAACAAAATCCCAGCAAAATGACTGAATATGTGAATTGACCAACCTATACAAAAGTCAATATTTTATTACTGCAGCAACAGTGACTTTAAAGCTATTCTAAAACTGTATTCTTCAATCTAGTCTGCAATGCAGGTGGAAAAAAACAATAACAAAACAAAATACAAAAAACCCCACACCCCGAAGCTGTGATTAAGTCCATCTTTACCCAAGAAAGATGTGAAATACTTGGTTCAATTTAGACAGAGCATTAGCCTGAAGGAAATCAATAAAACTGTTCATGTAAGCAGCTGAAGAATGTGAACAAGAAGCCCAGTCTTGTCTTATGACTGTAAACAATATATTTTTCATCTACACAGCAATCATTATTTTAATATGTTTCACTTAAAAATGTTATGCTTGCCTTCTGATGTTAGAACAGCTGTACCATAAATCCAGCAGCTCTCAAGTGAATTCGCACTGTCAGAGTAACTGTAGGTATAACAGAAAAAAAATATTGAAGCTGAGATGTTAAAAATAAGCTTTTTAGTATTAGTCAAAAAAAAAGTCCTTTGAGATCACATGAGCATGCTTGAGAGTGGCTGCCTTACAGACTGGCTTCTTTACATGCCCCTTACAAACTCACGTCCTAAGTTCTTAATATGCAATTTTTTGGGGGGGGTGGGGGGAGGGAGGTAGCAAAGGTGTATATAAAATTTAGAAGAATTTAGAACACAACAAACATCTCAAAGCCTAAACTTTTGCAGTGTTAGGATAATTGTATAACTGTGAAAAGGAAAAAAATAGGAACTGGTAGAAACTCTTCCTTAGGTTACACCTCTCAAGTATTGTTACATCTAAACTGTATGGCAACATCCTATTGCATGAGTACTTAACACATGGTGTCAAAATAGAACCTGTCTCTTTGTGAGGATTATTTACATTCACATGGACCCTTTCCATCCTTCTGAGTATATTATCCTCCAAAGCATTGTTGTTGAGCCAGGAAAGCTGTAGGTGCTACTCCTTTTCTTTGCTTTTCCTCCGAAACAGAACAACCTCTCAAAGCACATTGAGAGCAGTAAAAAGAGCAACTTTTACAAGCATGTTCTTCTTTTTGAAGCACTTAGACAGGATTCGCTTTTTATACACATACCTGTGCAGAAATTATTCTCCTACATAAATTCCAGTGTCTAAAGGGCATGTAAATGTTCATGATCTAAATATTCCATCAGATTTCTTTCTATTGGGCCTGATGGAGTATGAGTGTTTTCAAGAGCAGAACTTGACATTTTACTTTCAGCACCTTTTTGTTCATGTTGAATTAAACACAAAAAGACCAGAAATATAGAACGTTTTTTCTCTGATTTTGTTTTAATTTCTCAGCTTAGTAATTGAAGATCTTTTCACTAAAATATGACTTTGTTGTTACTCCTCCTGTACTTTATGGAAATAATTTTTGAAAATTGCTTGTGACCTCTTCAGAAACATCTGAGGCTGCAAAACAAGCCTCTCTCCATGTTAAAAAAATTACCATTTTGCAGGATCTGAACTGAATTTTGGTAGTATGATCAGGTTTCTAATAATTGCTTTTATTTTTCAGGAAAGCATAGATTTGGGTGAGATCATGTTTTCCCTATGTTATTTGCCTACTGCTGGGAGAATGACTTTGACAGTCATCAAGTGTCGGAATCTCAAAGCAATGGATATAACTGGTGCATCAGGTGAATCTACTTTTCTGAAATATCAAGGCAGTATCTGTTCAGGAAGGGGAGGAATAAAATCTTGGGTTTTATGTGCCTACCAGGACTATGGGATGGAAGTAGCAGGAAAATGGATACCTGTTTAGATGGACTGCCTGTCTTTGGTCTGGCAGCCAGTGTTCGGAGTGCCTGTACCTTTCCTTTACATTTACAATATGACAAAACAACGTTTTCCAGGGTCACTCAAATCTTTGCAACTTTTTACCTTAGCAATGTAACATTCCTACCACAAATATTGTTCTTATGCTACACATTTGAATGGCTTTGAGTCTTAATGCATGAACTGTTACTCAGATCCCTATGTCAAAGTGTCGCTGATGTGCGAGGGACGGAGACTGAAAAAGAGGAAAACAACCACAAAGAAGAACACGCTGAATCCCGTTTATAATGAGGCCATCATCTTTGATATCCCACCAGAGAATGTGGACCAGGTCAGCCTCTCCATTGCAGTGATGGATTATGACAGGTAAGCACAGTTCACTTTCTGACCATTGAGACAATTCCTGATCACTGCACGTGACTGCTTTTTGCCTCCTTGTGTTTACAAGCAGCTTCATTGTCACAAAAGATAAAGTCTTGGGGCCTTTTCCTGAAGACATTTAAAGCTTCCACACCTTTTAGGGCACATGGCATTTTATCTGTGTCATAAATAACTGAGATGAGGAAGAAATATGGCTCAATTTTCTTTCAGGCCCCTAGCCATGCCATACATTCCTGTCTATTTCTGGGGGCTGGATTATGTACAAACTTTATAAATCAGGTGTGTCTACTAGCTTTAAAAAGTTCCTTACTCCTCTGATTTCTATTTAAATAGCAGGTAATTGAAACTAAAGAAAATTTCAGTGACAAAAAAGGAGTTAATGTTAATTACGTCACTAAGTCGTAATTAATTCTTTGGTCGATTCAGTAAAATAACCTTTCAATATGTAACCTTCAATATGTAGCCTTTGGGTTCAGCCCTCACTGATAACATGTCTAAGGCTAATTATCAATGGCTTCACTGAGAACTGACAGGAAGAGACTCCTGCTTAGAGTGGCTCAAGGACTGCAGGTTGATCTAGACCATGACTGACAGAATCCTGCCCAAGCCAAGTCTGCTTCATTCAAGTGCTATTAGTAATGAGCTCTTGAGATTGCAGGGCAAATAAACAGTGAAAGTCCAATTTAGTAACATCGCCCTTCAGACTGTTTTCCTTTGCCATCAGATTTCTGGTTATTCTCCAAGTTCTGCCAGGAAGACTTTCTCAGTCAGACGTGAGAGTGGCACCATGGTGCCATTAGCAGGGAAGGAGCACAGCAGCTTGCACACTTTCAGTCCTCCTCAGCTTCTCCTTTCCCAGCATTTGCTAAGGGGAAATTGGAAAGCATTATTCTAAGGTACATAGAGTTAAGGTACAAAAAATTGCTTTCTGGTGTTTCACAACCAGTTTACGGCACTGTGAGGACCATGAAGTGTTAAGGTATAGCCTATTACAGTTATGACTCTTACCTTTCACATTTTTGACTGAATTTCCAAAGATGACAACAGCTAGAGGTGAGAAATAGTTTGTGAAATTATGTCTGAAGCATTTGCAGCAGGAAATATATTCCCCACCATTTTCCTTTGCCTTCCTCTCCCACAAAATTCAAGCATGTTTTCCTTCAGATAAATTTGTGTATTATGATCCTTTTCTATCCTTGTGTCTTTTGGGTTGTAACCTTTTAATGGCAAGGATTATGTTTTCATTGCTATTTTTATAACTGCTAGAAGCCCTCTGGAAGTGGCTGGAGGTTTTCGATGTTACCATTACAGAATTTAATATTACTATACTACCATTAAAACTAATATCTGTAATAAATGGTGTGAAAACTTGGGTCATGTATTCTGTGCCACACTAGACCAGTAAACAGAATTGTATATCAGACATTATTAAAACTATTTTTTATTAAAAATAAATTCTTTCTCTCTCTACAATTCTCAGAGTGGGGCACAACGAGGTCATTGGAGTTTGCCGGACAGGAATTGATGCTGAAGGCCTTGGAAGAGATCATTGGAATGAAATGCTGGCTTACCCACGTAAACCAATTACTCACTGGCACCCTCTGGTAGAGGTAAGAAACGGCAAAATTTTCTCCTTGATATTGAATGTTTTTGTCCCTCACATTTACAGGCTTCTGAGAATCATAAAAATCAGTGCAGTGCACCTATAGATCAGGTAGAAGATCATTAGCACAGCCTAAATCTAGTTGCACAGGTTTATCCATCACTTAAAAGGGCCTTTTCAACAGTTTCCATGAAGCTCTGATGGCATTGTAAGATTACATTTAGACATTTATTTTTTCCAGAGATTATGATAAAGAGCTTACAGCTACTTAGAAGAGATCATTTGCAAAAATTTCAAAAGCAATCATTTCTTATTCAAAAATCTTTAACATAAGCTGCTGTTGCTAAAACATTAATCTGGAACTGGCCTGCAAATTAGACTAAATTGTGGCAACATACCAGCAGCTCCCTCCTGAGTTATTCAACAGATGCTTACTGAAAGCTTTTTGAAAAGTAGGGGTGATTATATCTACAAGTCCCCAGGCTTGGGCTCCCTCTGGGATCTGCTGTGGCCACGCATTGTTGGTGTTCTCTACACAAAAGTCTCGCAGCTCTGGACTCAGAAAGATACATTTTGAAGCCTTAAGAAGCAGCAGGGGCACTGTTTAGCCCATCGCAAAAGCAATCTCTGTAGAAAAATGAGTTGCTGCCTGAGGTCATTTGATTTCCCCACTCTGTAGCACGTGGCTGCTCAACAGCAGCAAATGTCCTGTGACAGGCAGCAAAAACATAATACTGAGGCTTCAGTGAAACACCAAGAAGAGTGTTGGGGTAAGGAAAGTGAGTCAAGGCAGCAGAGAAGTGTTTATTAGAGGTTCATGGCTCTGTCTGGTTAGTGTAAGTTAGCAGAGGTGGCACCCCTGCTGGTGATATAAACCCACTCCTGTGAAAAGAGCCAGAGGCATTTTTAGAAGGTCACTTCAGAAATTTTCTTTCCATTATTAGTTCTGCTGGAGACTTTGACACCAGAGACTTTGATCCAGAGACAAGAAAGGGTCTAGATGTGACCTGGATTCTTTTTTGGGTCTCTCATCCTCTGAAACGAGCGTGATGCACATCCAGATATAATGACATTTGTAAAAATAACACTTTTCTTGCAGCTACCTGGCCGAGCAACCAGTTTTGATAGCCAGGGATCCTGTTCCTCACCCAAGCCACCACTTACACCCTAGGGAGCGAGAATGGATTCCTCCTGGTCAGTGTCCAGAGCTCCCTCGTAGCTCACATCCACGTAAACAGAAGGTTTGGCTTCTGCAGATGAACTGTATCCATATTTTTTTATCAAAATACATCTTTCCTATTCTAAGTCTTATATGACAGCTTATAATAATTTGTTAATGTGTGAATGAAGTTGACTCGAGTCAAATATAACCCTTCCTTGAGCAAATTCATTCACCTGTTTTATCTCTGGCATGCATCCAGTGTCATATTCAAGCAGTGTTTTGATGGGACCTGTATCGTTTCATAGGCAAAGAAATCAGAAAAAAAGATCCCTTAAGCAATTCAAAACTACTGCAGCTTTTAGCATCTAATTCTTTTGAGGGAGAGCAAATAGTCATATACAGCTCATGTAGTAAATTCCTTCTAAATTGCACCAAATTCTCTATGACTTTGCAAAATCGCACTTCAAACTGAATGTTGCATTAAAAAAACCAACTGTTGTCATGTTTTGAGTATCTGGAAAATCAGTTCATTCCTTGGGCAGGGAGGAAGGGCTGATTTAAAGCCCATTGGAGCCAATGAGGAGGATCTCCAATGGGTTTCGGTCCAGCCCTTATGAAACAGGTATGAGAACTGGATCTATGCAGTTAAAACCTTCCAGCACTCATAATGACAGCTGCATCTCTACACGAGTCAAACTGCAGAGGAGAGAATTCTCAGAAGTAAAGGAATTGATTTAATGTGATTTATCTCTTCACAAAATTGACCAAATATTGCAGTTACCCACAACATTTTTATGATTCTTGATTTAATGTGACAGACTTAGATTTCTTTGAAGTTATTTTGACTGAGTGCACAGCACACATGGAATTTAGTTTCTGGTTGCTGGCTGGATGCCTTTAGACATATATGCTAAATATGAATTTGAGATGTGTTTTCTGTCAGTCTATTGAGAGAGAAATTGAAATGTGACTATTTTACAGGCAAGTAAACTCATTTATTAGAATACACAGTGACAGCAAACACAAAAATCTATTGGCTGTAGTCAGGTATTTTAAAAACTAGAAGAGAACTTCATATTATTTTGTGGATTTATCTCTAAACACTACAGTTTACCTCAATCAGATAATTCAGATAGTTACTTTCTTTTTTCCTTTTTTCTTTCTTTCTGTGAAGAGTGTAGCACAGACTGCATGACTGGGTCTGAGGTTTTGAAAGCTGGACTGTAATTAGAAAAAAGTTGGGTGGTGGCACTTCTGGTATCTTTGCAATATATATAAAGAAAACTGAGGAGGCAGTGTTTTCCAAAACAACAGTTTTACAGAAATGTCATGCAAGAGAAAAACGCCAAAGGAAGATTGATTTATGATAATGAAAGAAATTTTGAAAATTGATCTGGATATGAAGGGAAAAGGTAATTTTGGCAAACTTCTGAAGAACCATGTTGAGTTGGTTTAGCCTTGCTGACACAGAACATGTTCCTGAAGATCCAGTCCCTCCATGCTGCTGACTAATCTTTAAGACAGACAAAAATACCTTGAAGTGTCTTAACTCCTCCAGAAAAGCTAGCAGGGCTGGTCTTAACACCACAGGTGTATCTAAGTCAAAAAAGGAGGCAGCCTTGCCTCCTTTATACCTTGCCTCCTGTGTGTATGAGCACAGCAAGCAAACAAATAAATATAAAAATCAATCTCTCAGAAAGTCTTTACAAATAAGAAAAAAAAAAAAGAAAAGAAAAGAAAGAAAAAAGGGAAAAAAGAAAAGGCTCCAGCCCAAGTTTCTTAATGCCTTTTTCGGGTTGTTTTTCATGGCCTCTAGGCAGAAATGGTTTCTCCCAAAGAGGATTGGTAATGCTGAACACTGATCCTCCCTGCTTAAGACTGTATTTTCATCACCATAAATACAGAGCAGCCTTGCAGAATTTCATTCCTCCATTTGCCCTGAATGAGTAATTTTTTTACCAGGAGAAGAAACTCTCCTCTGTGAGGTTTTTTTTTCACTCCCATCATTGTTATCCTAAAAAAGTCTGTGGCCTAAATCATTCTCAGCATAATTCTGCAAGGCTGATATGGAAACAGATATATATATATATATGGAGATTGAAAAACTATTTTATGTATACATTTATCTTAATATAAATTATATCAAGAGTGGCCTTTGTGGCCTAGAAAATACTTTTTGTAATGTGGTACTGTAACAGTTAATTAAATATTCTTTGCACTTTTTTGCACCTAATATCCAAAAAGCGAACAAATTCACGATCAAATGTAGCATAAGTGTTCAACAATGAGCAATGTATTTTTACCTATTGTACTGTTCTCTATGAGTAGCCTGTATGTTTCATCATAGGTAGTAAGGTATTTCAAGATTCATTTTCTTAAATTTGAATTGTTGTCAAATACCAAAGGCTCAGTTTGTGCCTCCTTGTTGTGTTATTTTTGGTATTGTTTAATAACAACAGTGAATAACTAATGCATCTAAACTTGACTGATGGGTGCCCTGCATCTAGGAGAAATCAGGCTGCGAAATCATCTGGACATATAACTTCAAAAATGATCCCCTAAGTAATTATGTTGACTCCCTTAGCAGTGATTGATAGAATTAGTGAAAAAGACTTTTTTGTCCCCGTTGTTTCCTTGGCTATCTCAAAAGACAAGATATATACTTAGTATAACCCACCCATTGCCTTTGGAGCCTGGTTCACAAGTTTGTTCTCTCAGTGACATCACAGAAGCACCAAGGAAGAACCTAGCACAGTTTAAGTCAAGGAATATGTTGCTCGATATATATCTTTATTAAGGAATTTAAAATATTTTAATTTGGAGAAGTTGCAAGTTCCCTGCTCCCATTTTTTATTTTTTTCTACTTATCCACATTTCTCCCATATCTCATGCATTACCCTAACTTGAGAAAAATCAAATGTAGCCAAAGGCTGGCTTAAGATATATCGTAGTACTTTTACAACAGTTAGAAAAGCTGCCTTTCCTAAAGGCCTGAGTTATTTTTCTTGAAGCAGTTTAGTGGAAGCAGCACCAGTACTTAATAAGAATTATATTTGCATGGCCTGGCTTTTTTATACTTTCACACTGCACAGGTGAGCACAAGCTCACGAAGATTTCAGTCATGTACTGCACTCCATGATCTCAGCTTTGGATCACAGCATTTTACAGTCATACAGACATGGCCCTTTTCCTTGCCCTCCCAGCAAATAATCGTCTTTTTCCTCACCATCTTTTGTCTATGCTGGGTTTAGGAATATAAATATTGGTCTGAGATAATGTGGCCAGCAACCTCCCCTGCAAAATTTCTTCTTTAATAAATGCAATTCTTTGGACTTCTTATGTTTAAGTAACAAAATTGTACATTTTTCTTAAAGAATCACTACCACTTCCAATATTTATGATGAAAATATTGACCTAACATTAAATGTTTTCATTGGGTTGATTTTTTTCAAGGGAAAAAGCAATTGCTTTCCTAATTTCTTTCGGTGGATGCATTTTTGGGGCAATATTAAGAAAAAGTTTAACTAAAAGGCTCATTTGATCAACCCTTTTCTCCTTTTTCTCAGCTTTTTAATTGGATTCAATACAATACTTTTAAAAATTTTTGACATAATGATGTACAACATATACATGATAATCCAGTTCCAAGATTGTTTTGCTATCTCTTTTTTATAAACTTTTGTATGTACTAACTTTTTATTATACTCCATTAATTTACAGGCTTTATACATCTGAAACCACTTGGCTGTATTTTTTGAGTGAGCAAACATCTAAAAGAAGGGTATTTCAGAACACAGTGATATAGAGTTCTTCTGCTGAAAATGTAAAATTTTTCAGAAATCCATAAATGTGCCTGTCAAATTGAAAATCACCTTATTTTAGCATGCAAAAGCCTAGGTTTGCACATACAAACGTTTGCACTTGCTGGAAGTACAATCACTATTATTTAGCACTTCAGTTACAACAGAACACCCATATCTACCAGAAATACATTTCAGGTCATGATAAACACTTGGCAAATCTCTACTGAGGGACCCTGAAAAGTTCACGTGATGAAATTATTTATGCAATTGAACATGCTTGAAAATTCAGTAGGTGTTAAAATATGACGTATATGTTAATCAGACACTGAGGTGACTTTTGGGCAAAGCTCGTCATATATGTTGGACCATCCAAAGATGTGGATAAAATATACCATATATATGAGAAATACTAATGCATGTTTTGATGGAACATTTTCTCTCTCATTCACACCACAGCAGAGACTCCGTTTAGCTCAAGATTCATTTAGCTTCTGAGCCTTGCCGGTCTAAACTGAGCTCTCTGAAAACAGCTAAATTATGGCATAGAGCAGACTACAGAGCTAGGAAAGATGAAGAAAAATGTGTCAGTAGACACAAAGCTGTTCCATGCAACTGCAAATGCCCTGAAATGGAAACCTTCCTCCTGAAACTGATAATAATTCCGATAGTTTTACCACTTATGCTTTCTTTCTCTGCTGTAAAACAGGACAAAAGGAGCATGTTCCTGAACAAGCATCAGCATTAAGCATAGGAGTTAATTGAGGTGCTGAACACAGTCATTTGTCTTTTCCAAGGCAAATAATACCTTAACTTCTAAAAGTGTCTTTTGTTTACTCGTCTAGATGGATAAATACCTCCTGCACATTTTCCCTTTTTCTTAAGCCTGGGAAATGGAAGTTTTTTAACAGCGCACAGGAAACCAGGAGCTACAAATGTAAGAGAAAGTGAAGCTGCAGGTGGGATTTGAATTTCACAGGGGAATCTGGTCAGGAAAATGGAACTAACACCTTCAATCTTGTGCTGAGTGCTAAGGGATGCATGATGATAGCAGTTTCTCAGGGCTGTGATTTTATGTTTTATCTGATAGCACCTCTACAATGTAGCTGTTGCTGGGAAACCTCTTTACTGGCTTAGAGAGGAGAATGCCTCTGCTATTGCCATGTGAATTTTTTTCCTCCCAAGTTAGACTGTGATTCTTGTGTTACATGGGGCTCAGTCCCCTGGAAGGGCAGAAAGCATGTTAAATTTGCAGAACAAGAAAAACCAATTGGGCACTTTGCTATCATGGGGACTATTCCCTTTGTTGGTATTGAGGAAAAATGTTTGTGCCTTGCTGATCCAATGCAGGGCATTTCCTACAGCACTCTGTGGCTAGGCCTGTTCTGCTGAGCCATGTCAATGCTATTGAAGATCCTCAGCACCAACACTGTCAAAATATAACTAATACATATAAATACAGGCTATATAGGTTGCCAGAACACCAAAGCTCCCTCCAGTGGAAATGATGACTCCCTGAAAAATAAATCAAGCTGGAAGTTGGACCTGCAGGAAGTCACAGAGATGCTGTGATGAAAGTGGAGCTGCTCTGTAATAATTTATGAATACAATATGTTGAGTTGACTATTGGTCCTGAACTAGGTGAGTTCAATAAATCTACTTTAGGGAAAAATGAGCAGAAAATGTTTGACAGGGGAGTGTTGCTCAGGAGCAAGTGAGTTGTATAAAATGTTAATGTCCATCTTGGGGGCCTGGGAGAGTCTGCTGGCGCTATAGCCAGTCTAAAAAATGCATCTCATCTAAAATGGTAAAATCCCAAGCAGGCATAGGATAAAAGGCATAGGAAAGATCAAGAGACCTGGTTCAGAGCAGACAAGATTTGTGTCTGAGCAGGCTGGGGATGCAAGCTGGTACTGTAGTTTTACAGAGAAAATAGGCTTGGTTGCTCTCCCATGAATGGATGGGAAAGCTTGAGGCAGGACAAATATGCATGTAGAATTATTTTCAATTCCATTTATTTGAAATATTTAAGTTTGCATATTTAAGATTAAATATTTAAATACAGTTCTATTTTTAATGAAGTGGAGTATTCACAGACTCCCTAAAAGAAAAGTTGCAAATCCATTCAGACTGCCTGGCTTGGCACAGTTAAGACAGACACAGTGTCCCAGAGCCCAGCAAAAATTAAAGAATTGTGAAATCCCACCTCTCTCCTGGAGAAGTGAAGTCAGGAAGCCTGACACAAAAAAAAGAACAAAAAAGAGACCAAAGAAGGGATGAGGGCACAGCTATTTCATCACAACTTCAGGCCTCACAAAGTCATTGATTAGAAAAGGGTGCCAGAAACATGTTTTCATGGCAGCAACCTACTTTTTATACAGTTTTCATCTCCTGCAAAATACAAGCATATAAATGTTTTTGAGAGACTGTTTTTAGACAGTTTGGGGTATTTTCATGCCTTAAAAATTCAAGACCCTGAAGTAAAGTAAATCTATCCATGCATCCATCCATGAGGAAAATAAAACAAAAATTTAAACAAGACTGAGGAGTAAAAACTTTCTGTACAATAAATAAAGCTTTAGTGCATACTTAAAATTGCTTTCCTGTGTAGAATAATAATATAGATTTAAGACCTAATATCCTCAGACCTCTTCATTTAAAAAGGAAAGACTGTGTTTCTGATTATAAAGCAATATTTTCCTGCAGGTATAGAATTCCTAGTTGCGTGGCCATGTGTGATTTCAAATATCAGAAATATTCCAAAAAATGTTTGTCAACATCAGAGACATGAATTTTAGGCACTTTAGATTAGCACTAAGCAAAAAGGAATCTATTTTTCTAGGTTAATTTCAGGAGCAATTGTAGGCTGTTGGATGTTTTTGTGAAGCAAATGCATTTTCATAAAAGTAGTCTGCAAAAGGAGAGAGAAAAAGGTTTGAATGCTTTTTTCAATATGCTATGAGTTGAGACTGATAATAGGATCGGAAGTGAAGAGGACTGAACAAGAAGATATTTAAAATAAATCTCTTGTGACATCTGAGCCATAATAGGAGACAAGAGAGGAGGGGAAGAGCCTATAGAGTATGAAAAGAGCCGTCTAGAAAGTAAAATAAAAATTACAAAATAAAATAAAATAAATAACACTAAGAAACAAAAAACCTCTCAAAAGGAAAAGTGGAAAATATAAAAAGGGGTTGAATAGTCTTTTCAATAGAAAAAAAGTATGTGTGATAAATACTTCCAAGTAGGAAAGACATCTTTGGTGTGATTCCCCTACCTCATATCTTGTATGGCCATTGCAAGCTCATGAGCATAGTGAGAGCCAATTTCACAACCAGAGTCTGTTCTTAAACTGAAAACAACCCTCTGCCCCACAGATCTTGCTCTCAGAGGATTCACAGTGTAAAGAGCACTAGTAGTTGCCCATGGCACATTCTATCCCCTTGGTCTTTTTTCTTGCAGCACAATTGAGGCAAAAAAGGGACATTTCCCACATGTACTCAGACACATTCCTCTCTAGATGCTGTAATGGCCTCCTATTTATTTCCACCTGACATAGGTTGGCAGATCTCCAATAGATGAAAAATCATTTTTATATAATGTCACCTTTTCAGATTATCAAAGCTTCTGACAAAGAGTGTTTGAATTACCAATAGGAAACACCTGTGGAAATGCTGGTGGGGTACACAAGGTACTGGCTTTGTTCTCAAGTCAGTTCTCAACTAACACCACAAAATGGTGGACAAGTCACTGGGCTGCTGCAGGTGCTAATTCTCCGATGACTCAAAAATCTGGAGTCATAATTATGGTGTATTTCTCCCTTAACATCCCACAGGTCTTTGTGTATGAATAGGGTCCTGGAACTGAGGTTTCAGCCAAATCCCATCTCCTCCTGTTCTTCCTATTCATGGAGATTCAGCTGAATAATGAATTCTTATTCCTTTGTCCCAGATTGTCACATAGTAGTGGGTGTGCTGTGAATGTTTCACCCTGGGATTGGCTGCCTCTTATTAAAAATCAGAGTGATCAATAGAGGACCATTACTTCCCTCACCACAGTTTTCTGAGGCTTAATTTTGTAATAATAGCTATGAGGGAAATGACTGCATAGCTGAACAAGACAGAGAATTGCCAGCTGTAATTATTTCTGTCAAATGGGCATGTGTGAATGGATGTATCTTTATCCCTGTAAATGGAGATTTGGTGACCACAGATAAAGAAAAAGATTTTGTGGAATCTCCAAAGAGCATGTCACTACTTTAGGAGCATCTACTCCTTTCAAGCTTCATGTATTCATGAAGTGTTCAATGATCTTAATTATCCTTATAGCACAAGAACCTGATTCCTTTATTTAAACCTACAACCTTTTCAGTTCTTAGTCCACATAGGTAACTTTGGGCTAGGGAATCAAAATCACTAATGAGAAAGTATAGCTTTACCTTAGCCAGCAGCCAAAATCTGCACATCTGGACCTTTTCTGTATTCCTCTGAAAGGGAGCCTGGCACTATTGCACTTTAGCTACTTGCCAGTAGCAGACAAACAATTGTAGTTCACAGTCAGGTTTCAGAGGAGCTCTGAGGATGAATCCCTAAGATCCTGGCTTTGATTCTGCCTGCCCTCCAGGCACAGGACAGTCTATCAAGTCGAAGAGCAGTCCTACTCAAAGAGGGCTTGATGATGAGCAACCTGTGCTGTGAAAAGAGATTTCATTCAAATGATACCAACATGGCTTTTAGATTTTTCTTTCTTTTTTTTCATGTACTGTTGTTAAAAATGTACTATTTCTCAAGACAGATTTTTATAATTTAATCTCAAGCAGGGCAAAAAGTGGTACTAAAATACCAATCTACTCATGCACTGAAAATAATATTGATTAAAAAAAAATAAAACAGGCTTTCAGCAAAAAATATCTGTGACAGCAGAATATAAAGATGCTGACAAACAGACATTTGGCTTTAGGTGGGACATTTCTAACTAGAATTAGAATATTCCACCTCCCTTTTTTTGGGCTGTCTCAAGAAAAACACAAAATGGTAAATGTATCTAATGTAGTTTTAATAATTATTGGAATAATATAACACAATAAAAGTGATTCAATTCAGCCTCTCAAAGTGTAATTATTAACAATACACATTTATTTATATATTTTGCACTGCTAAAAAAATCTATTCATTATCCTATTTCAAATATACAAGAATTCTAGCATACTTTTAAAAGGAGCTTTCTTTTAGGCTAATCACTTCATTCACCAATTGTTCTTGTATTAATTAAAATGAAAATATTTTCTTGATATCATTACAATAGACCATTAAATGTATCCAGCAAAATCACTCTGTAGATCTTTTGAATATGTAATTTCCTCTGAAAGCACATCACTCTGTATTTGGCCAGCCCAACTCTGAAATCCAGCAGGACCACTGCTGTTGATTTTGGTGCATTCTGCATCGGGTTGCACGTGAGGATGTGTCACAGCACCTTATGAACTGAGCCCATTCTCAAAGCAAGCAGAATTTCTCTTGCATCCACCATGGATTTTTGTCACTTTCTGACAGTTCAGACTATATCAGAAGCCTTCAGCGCATCTCTAGGCTATGAACTATTATTGCAAATGGTGATTTTACTAATACTGGTAGGAAAGATGAGCCTCAGCTGCCTGACTTGGTAAATAAAAATGTCTGGTGTATGTAGTCATACATGGAGGTGATGTATTTTTACAGATTTTTCCTTTTTAATGGTGGCCTGCAGGTTTCCACAAAATGCCATTTTGTTTTGAAGCTCAGAAGGTGTGTGTATAGACTAAACTTTTCAGATGGAGTTTTTAGATAGTCCTGTTGCACATCAGATATAAAGCACTTATTCTCAGTCTATATTTCTATGTAAAAGAATATTGAACAAAGTTTAATTTTGTTAAATAAATAGAAAACTATTTCTCAATAGAAGGAAAAAGCATAGATATATATTTACTATTGTCTCTTTCTTCCAAGTGCAGGTCTAAATTCTTTCTAAGCTTCTCTATTTCAGTTTCTGTAGGATATATTGGACTTAAATGCACATGTCTAAGGATGGGATACGGGTAGTTTTATATGCTAGAAGTTGGCAAGCTGGCATCCTGGTTTGGAGAGGCACTTCTGACTTGTGCTTTTTCCACTTTTTGGGGGAGATTGTGAGGCATGGTTTGTCCAGCAAACCACGTGAAATATTGTGTTAACTCTGACCTGTAAATCTCAGCTCCCTCCATGCCAGTATAGCCCTGCTGGCTGGGATGGGAGAGGACAAAGCCAGATGGCCTCTCCTCCTTGTCCTGCTCTGCCCACCACCCCAGGCAGCAGGGCTGCAGCACTGGCTCCTCTGAACCATCCAGATGCTCCTCCAGACACCACAAGGGGAGTCCCAAAAGGCCTCTTCTTCCTCTCCATGAGCTTGTAGTCCATGCTGCATTCAAGCTGACTCTCTTCAGTGCACTCCTCATGAAAAGTGGAGCAGGGGGAGGAGAATAGAAATTAGCCACATCTCTGCTTCAGCACAGAGCATCGTGTTTGCCTAGTATATGCTTGTTTGTGGGGAAGGCATTCTCCAGAGTGTCTGCTTCAAAAGGTAGGAAGTTAAAACGGAGTTCCTGGCCGCAGGAATATTGACAGCTAAAAAACCCACTTAATATTTAAACACTGAATATCTTGATATCTTAAAAGAAAGCACCCAGCACAATGCCTGTCAGGATAAGCATCTTTGCTGTGACAGTGAGAGTTCTGGGTTAGGCCCTAACTGGCCCAAACTCTAACAGAACTCCCTACCTTTAAATTTATCTTTATGATTAGATCAGAAATGTTGTCAAGTCTATGTAGCTTACAAAGAACTGCAGAGTTCTTCTAAGGTTTTGTCTCTTCTTGCTATGTGGTGTTGGCTGACCAAGATCTACTATTAAATACCTGACTGTTTTAGTACCCTTTATTCAGTGTTCATTATGTGACTTTTTAAATGAAGTCTGTGATTTGATACCTAGACATTGTTCAAGTCAATATCCTTGGCTTCTGCGTTATAGAGACAAGAAAACAAAACCTTTTGAACTTGTGTTACTGGCTTTTTGTATGCGCTAAATGGCCATTTGTGAAACTCGACAACATAAATTGTACTACTGATAGTAAATGGGTTTTTTTGCACTAGCCTTTGAGAGCTGTAACACATTTCAGTATTTTTACAATGTATTCTCTAGAAAGTGTGAATCTATTTGTCAGTTCTGAAAAAAATATGTAACAATGAAACCTCAAAAGATGTTATGAAGTGTACAGTTTGTGATAATTTTATATTTAAAAAGACAAGAAAAATAAAAGAATTCATTTGAAATAATTTTATTCTAATTGTTTCATATGTATTTTGAACAAGAAATAAAGTGATTGAAATTATTCACTTTTTTCTGTCATTCTTACAAAAGCAAGCTTTTCAAAGGTAAAAATAAAGATCAGTGGATTACAATGGCCTCGTGTTGAGCATCCCTCTCTATATCCAAGGGGTTTTCTTCTTAAGAAACTGTTACTTTAAAATTCTACACCCTGAAGAAGTGAAGGATATTTTTTTGCCACCAGATTTGCAAGCTTCAAGACGCAATGCCTTTGAGTGAAAACAATTAAATCAAGCAGCTCCATTATTATTTTGTGTAATTCTTTTCACATTATCTTCCATTTCCTGCTATGATATTGTTTACTGTAATCTTCAAAGTCATTAGACCATGTTTTAAATAATGGATTAACTATTCAATTTAATATTATTAAAGCATTTAAGAATATTGAAGTATTTCACTAAAGAGAGAAAAGCCTAGTTTCCATCTTCCTTGTTTCTAGTTTTACAATCATATAGATCAAACAGACAAGAACTTTACCACCATTGAATGGAAAAGAATAGCCAGATTTGAATAGGATTTATGTTTAAACTGAATCGTGTTATCGACAACACTTCATGAAGCAATGATGATCCAGGGTACACAGGTTCAAGCAGGTCAGATGCCTCCTCATGAAGAGGAAAACTAAGCTTCAAGTGTTCAGTATGAGCTGGATGTGATCTATTTCCATTCTACCAGATGCTTAAATTCCCGACTACAAACATTGGGGGAAAAAACATACAAGAAGTTGACCTTTGGCAGAGTTAAGTAAATCTCCTGAAGAGAAATTAGATATAGATAAAGAGATTAGAGAGAGACAGAGAGATTAGATAGATAGATAGATAGATAGATAGATAGATAGATAGATAGATAGATAGATCGATCGATCGATCGATCTGAGGTTCCCATCCTGTTTCTGATCTTTACTGGCTGAACATTAATTTATCCTAAGTCAAGTCCTTGCTAAGATATTAAATGCAATTCTGTTCTCTGCTTCAATTCAGGGACTTGGTTCACATCTGTGATTTAAAGATTCTGTTTCCGTTGGAAAATTACTTGTCTTTCTCTACCAAGAATAATGTCATTCCAGTTTTACACTGCCTTTAATCTTAATATTCTCCCTCTCACATACATAAAATGCTAATTTTCATTAGAGTGATGGGTTCTAGGGGTTATGAATATTATAGTTTATTTTGAAAACTTGTCTGTAATTCACATAGAAGCAACAAATTGATCATCTTTAAGATTTCACAGCAGTCTGTGAAATAGCATTTCTGCATGAAGTCCTAATCCTTTTGCTTCAGTCAGTCCTGAATATATCTTCATTCGTTACAATAATCAAATTTACCAGCCCACAGAGAAGCTGGAGTATGTGCAGCTTAAAATGGTGCAAGAACCAGAAAGGAGATTTGTCAGGAAAAGAGAAGAAAGAAAGGTAAACAAAGTCCAGTAAAAATACACATGAAAAAATGTTGTAAATTATTGAGTATTATTGCACACATAGAAGAGCATTATTTTTCAGTCTCTGCCCCAAATGCACCACACCTTTAAAAGTGATGCAGACAAAATCAGGGATCAGAAGTGAACCCAGATCTTCCATCTTCTAGACCACAAAACTCCCTTTGCTCTACTTGGATTTGTACTTAGCATGGAATATGTGAGAGTCTCCCAAAGGAAAAGCTGTGATGCATAAGGAGGCAGAAAATGATTTAAAAATATATATATAGTAACCTCTTATCCTGCTAGAACACATTGGTTCAGATTAGGAGACAGAAATATGATTTTCTCACAATATTGTTTACTATGTAATTCTGAAAGTTGAATAAAACCCCTCCTGCTCCTACTGCTGTAGATAACAGAACCTGTTTTTCAGCTCAGAAGACAGACACATGTATTTTCAGAACAAAAGGTCCTGAATGAAATCCCTCTTCTGTGCTGCTTGGATGCAGCTCAGTTGATCACAATGCTGGTTACAGTAATATAAAATATTATTTTAAAAGCTTTAAGTCTATGGCATAATAAAGACAGAAATCTTTATCGCTTGTCACATTCTGAAAAGTGGCATTTTGGGAGCAGTGCAAGTGCTCTGATTTGCACATGCATTGATTTTGCTTAACATGCCCACTGTGCTTAAATTGATCTATTACTCTCCCCTTTGGAATTTTAAAATGCAGCAGTCACAGCCTAAGCTCTTCTACTGAAGTGATGAGCATACTCACTCACACTCAGGTGCCTTTTTTGCCTTCTCCAGAATATATTTTATGTCCTCAGCCTTCAAAAAATAGCGATTCTCTTTGTAACTGTGTTACACATCCCATGGAGTGCATTTCCAGTTAAAGTGAACAGCCACAGTTCCCCATTTTAATTTCTTTTGTAGCTCTTCAGTATAAATGTTCTTTGCTCTAGTGCTGTTTCTCAAGAAAAATGGTGAACTCAATTGCCTTGCTCCAAAGAGTGAGACTGACCAGAGTTTGTTGTGTGCCCCAATTCTAACATACCCAGAGCATGCGAGGATCAAAATTGGAGTAACTGAAGAAGAATTTCTGTGAGGTTTCCTGTTATGACATGCTCACTGAGATTCAGGAACCAAGTCAATATCTGAGACTATACATACTAAATGCTATATTCAGTGATGTTATATAAAAATAACTAATTTGTAAAGTCTTAACAATAGTGGGATTGTGCAGACATGTTTTATGCACAATTGATAGTGTTTCACCCATTGAATATTAAATTTTGTCGGTATTACCAAAAAAAATCCAGAAATATTGAAATATAATAATGGTTTTGTACTTGATTATAGATGAAGCTAACAGAATGGAATTTACGTTTGGGAATTCTTGACTTTTCAGCTTTTTTTTCTGAGCTCTGAGCCTACAAAGTCCACAAAGAACCTGCCTAATAAGTTTCTCTGGCCTTTATCCTTGTTCTTTAGACTGTGTTTGCTAAATCCATCTGGCTAAAATCGAGTGATAACTATCAGTTTTGAACATCTCTAAATCATATACAATCATTAAATAGTTTTTGCTAAGGAAATATCCTGCTCAAAATCCCTGTGACTCCAAGTCTGAAGTAAGCTGGATAACCATCCCATCACCCAGCACCTTCCTCATCGTTAACAAATTACAGCCAAACAAAGAAGTACCTGTGCCCAGGTTCTTGAAGTCAGGGCCCTGACCAGCACAGCAGCCAACCTCAAACCAGGAAGGCATCCAGAGGGACAGCATCAAGCAATTCTTTGCTTTTCTGTTGTAGCTTGTGCCTCTGACTGAAATGTGCTGAGATTTAGACAATGCCAGGTCTTCTACCTGCTAAGGTGGGCCTGGGAAATACCTGGCTGGAGAACATCGCCTTCAGGCAGCACTCTAGGATTGGGAATCAAGTGACCTCTTCACAGAAAGAAGTTGGAGCAAAGCTTTGGTTGGGAGTTTTGGCTACTGGCCAAAAATTGAAAATAGGTGTTCCTGGAAATGTACGTCCATTTTTTATTTATCGAATTTTATTTCTAAACTACTGATCAGTTATTTATTCCCAAAACCTGATAAAATCAATCCACTAAGGTTAAAGGCTGGGAACCGAACCTGTCACACAAGCATGAAATAGTGGCAAGCCTCAGAAGAAGCATTTGCTTTTCTTCTTCCCAAGCTCCATGAAATCACTTCTGTATTCAAAACAACTGTCCACTGCAATAACACGAGAGATCATTCTCCTTGTCTCACAATATTTTGGCAGCAGAAACTGAGTCCTGTGCTCTAGCTGTGGCACAAAGGCTCTTAATGAGATGAGCATAAATTCAACCACTATTCATGAAGTTTCAGAGAAGCAGCCTTTGAGGTGAGACAGAAGGAAGAAATCCAGGGTAGATAAGAAAAAGAAAACAAAATATATTGTCGAACTGCACAATGTTTGGCTGCTTTCAGCTGGCTCCCATTATTCTCTTGGCCTGATTTTAAAATGATTTTACATGAGTATCTTCAGCAGAAAAACAAATGTCATTCAGGCATATAAAACCATTTATCTGAGCAGCAGTAGAGCTTGGTTTCTAATTCTTTCAAAGGAGATGTTATGAAAATGATACATATTGATTGGGGGGGTTGAGAAATTAAACTTTAAAGTTGTTAGAAAACACAGGCAAGAGACAAGGAGCGATCATGCAGGGCCACACCTACAAGTGAAAAGAACATGCCAGCTCAGTCCTCACAGCTCTCAACAGCCAAGATTATACTTGGGCTTTCAGAGGAAAATGGGCCCATCCCCAGACCGAATGGCTCAGTCCTCACAGCCCTCAACAGCCAAGATTATACTTGAGGCTTTCAGAGGAGAGTGAGCCCATCCCTGGATCAAAACAGCCAGAACTGCTCCTATTCAGGAGGGGACCCCGAAAACTTACATCTGGATGTCTGGAGACAGGGACCCTCTCTGCAACTGAAAGCAGGCTGAGCCAAACCCTCGGAACCCCATTCAGATTCGGCAGGAACAACATCAGAACCTGAATGAGAACGCCATTTCCAAAAGAAAATCCTGGCCCGAGGAAAAATAAACCGTATAAAAACTGGACTTTGGAAACGGCATGTCGGAGTGTGGATGATCACGGACCCAGCGCGGGCTGGCCTGAGATCTGCCTCCCAGTTCGATCGAACTTTGAACTCTGCTGTGACAGGAATCCTTGTCAGGGTTCATGACAATTCGGCCAAATAGTGTCATTTTGCTGTTTTTGCTTATTTTATTTTTTCTTTCTTTTGTATTATCTTTTTGTTGTTTTTTGTTCAAGATCTCTATAATCTATCTAATCTTCATTTTAATAAAGTTTAGATCTTGATTAAGAGATCTGTGTCCTAATTTTTATAACAGAGAGAAGGAAAGTTGACACTGCCCAGCCATGGTACCACACAGGGTCTTAGCTACAGGATTGCAATAATCTGACTACAGCATGATAATGCAAGCTAATTTTGGTATCCATTTAATCGCATAAAGCACTCACAAGCTCATATAAACTCTGATTGCTTTGCAAGTGCACTGAATTATGTGTAATTTTGACTGACATTGTAGTCTAATAATATTTATCTGTGTGCTTGTTGTCTAGTAAAAATTAGATTTAAATATTTACATTGAATTCTTATTGAATTTGGATATTTAAGTTCTATTATGCAGACAAATGCAGGCTGCATACTCAAGTAAAATGATAACAAGCATAGCTTTCAGAAAACTAATTGAACAAGTAATGTTTTCTAAGTGCATGTTATATGAATAACTTAGCATATTAAGAAATTAAAATTTTTTAGAGTCTACTTTTAAAATCTTTTAGAGTCTACTTTTTTTTCTCCTATCTCAAGGGTTATATATATGACTAGGAAACTCACATCTAGATTCTTCCCATTTGCCAGTGAATATAAATGTCTATTTTCTTCCAGCTAGAGACTGCACCTTAGCAAGCTGTGGGAATTGAAAGGAAAAATTGTATTGTTCTCTTGCAGGCATACCTCCTCTGCACCAATCAGCTCCTGTCCTTCACCCTTCATGGGTGATATTTAGGTGACTGGATTGAGCCTCACTTTTCCCTCCAGAGACAGAACTTGCAAAATCCAGGATCAGCCTGGATCAGTGTAATCAGTGTTTCATTCTCTTCATGGGGTCTCTTTTTTGCTTCAGAAAAGAAAGCGGGTGTGACTTTTCTCATAGCAAGCTATCTCCTCATACCCAGGTCATTTCCATTTGAAATGATACTTTGAAAATGCCAGGCTGAGCCCTTTCCTACTTTCATTACTTTCCCACCCGCATGGAGAGGAAGAACTTGACATGAAAACCACCGGCTGTGCTCTGAGTGACTGCAGACATAACACAGAGCCGTTGTAGAAGATGCTGTGGGATGCTACTCTGTATTTCTCCACTGTGTAATCAAGAGCATGTCCTGTCCTCAAAGCAATTGGCTGCACCCAGCTCCTCTGATCCCTGTAAAAACAGAGTCCCACCAGCACAGCTTGTTTCCTACCAATATAATTTTCAGTTGCAAGGGTGACTCTGTCTTGCCCATCAGTATCTGCTCTTGTTAAACACCACTTCCATCCTACCTAGATTGATGAAAAGTAGACAAAAAAGAGGAAAAGAAAGGGAAAGGGAGGGAAAAGGAACATACTAAATTCCAGAGAAAGTCATGTGATTTTAATTTGCTAAGTGTACCAGGGCTGGTGTCATTTGGTTTGGTTTGTACAATTTTGTGCTCAACACTGCAGATTGCCAGATATGTCTAAATAACTGGTTTGTCCAAAGAAGTTGAATTTTAGAATGGAGCTATCTTTAAACTGATTGTGCAAGGTGAAATGCTAAAGGGTAAGAATATATTGTTTCATATCTTCAAAAGCTTTCAGAGTTCCAGCTGATTGTCTGGTGAGTGATGACACTTGGCAAGGGCTGGTTTCAGTCTTAGACTCATGGGAGATCCACTAAAAATACTTTTCTATGTTGAATTCAGGCTGCTTCCTCCTGTTGGTATTGAATTACTCACCAGAATGTGCTATTCTTCTTTCGGTCCACTGGCACAGGGCTTGGTGATGTCAATATTAATCCAAATGCCCTAGGGTCAGATTAGAGGAACACAGACACATTTCCTTCATCTGTTTACCGAGGAAGCAGAAAAACTCAACGATTTTTATCATCTATCTTCTGAAGCAATACTCGGTGACAGCAGTCAGACAAATTACTCTGCGTGTTCAGTGTCACTTCGTGTTATCTAGATTTAATACATCAATAAGGCATCTGACTTTGGAACATGCATTCAAATTGCAAGCATTTTAATTCAAATACACCTATGCATTCCAGAAAAACAAATGAGGTATATAGATAGATGCAGCATGTCTCTGCATACAAAGGTGGATTTTCCCAGGAAGAAGAGTATTCTTACTCCTTGCATGCAAAGGAGAGTTCCTGAATATGCAGGTGGATTCATTGCAGTTCACAGTCCTGTTCCTGGAACAATCCCATTGCCCTCTGTGATGATTGAGGCCAAGGTGACACTGTTCAGTTCTTGTTTCTGAGGAGCACTGGCACACTGGCTGCTGTATGAAAATTGTAAAGGGTTTTCAAATTCACAGGTTTATTTTTTGTCTATCAAGATTGCTACAGCCTTGCTTTTAATCTTGGATAGAGCTTCTGTCTGTATAAGGGACAAATGGAAATACAGAGCTGGTCCTTTTGACCTGGGAGTTGTCAGATATCGCACGTTTCTTAGGAATCCTACAGTATTTGTTCTGAGCGATTTGGGGTTTTTTGTTCCCCAAAATTTCAGCCTTTGGCCCCACAAGAAGGTAAGAGGTGTTAAGTAAAAAAAAATGAAAAATATGCAACTGAATCTGAAAACTGAAAATTTGACAAGTGCAACTGTAGCATACCTGGGAGGCTACAAATTCAGATACATGTAAATGTTGACATTAACCACCCACAAGTATCACTTAAATTTTTGGATAGTCCTGTGAATTTGGGAGTATTGGAATTGGGAGCACAGCATTTACACTTATGAAAAGTCTGTAGTTTCCTTCACTTTTAAGGTCATTTGGAAACCAAAGCTAAGGATTTCCTGTGTGGATTACTGAAGAGATAATGAACAAGAATTTGCAAGGTGGCCTCTTCTTTCTATGAAAGGCAAAATTAAGATCCCTGAACTGTAGAGGGTGTGAACAGATCTCAAGTTTATGTGTTCATCCCTTGTCCTACCCATCTGCATGGACAAATATTTCCTGTTCTGCTCATCCCTGAGAATATCTGGTACCCTTCAACCCCACCCTGTCCCTCTCTGCCTCCCTCAGCTGCTTCAGCTTCATGCACCTAAACCTGCTGCACACCTATTTATGTTAAAAATGAAAGTAGTATCTTCTCTTTTTGTCGCAGAAAATGGAAGAACTTCCCTTTCCCTTTGCTGCAAATTCCCTTGCATCCAAACCTTGGAACATTATAAGCTCTCTCTGGTACGTTCCCTCCTGCACTGCAGTCCCCTGAACAGGCATATGTAGATGAAGTTAATTCATGTCACTGATGAATTTCACCTGCTAAATTGCATCAAAACTACATGTGGAAGCAAAGTACATTGCAAATTATAAGATCATCTTCTTAGGCAGTCCAACCAGAAAAAAGGCAACCTCAAAAGAAGCCCAGAACAAACCCAAAAACATCAACAGAGTACAAATTAATACCAGCCACATGTAACATACATTTTCGTAATGTGGCATCTATTCCACAAAAAAAAAAAAAAAANNAAAAAAAAAAAAAAAGATTTACCCATTTATTACTTTAAAAAGTTTTAAAGTATTTCTAAAGGCTCAAAAAATATATAAGTAGGGAAAGCAAAATAATCCTGAGCCTGGCTTACTCTGGTATTGCAGTTCGTATAGACATTTGTATATGCACCAAATGTCCACTCATCTCTGCAGTAAGGAAAGGTCTTTTGCTAACCCAGAGAGGCCCTGGAACAAGGCAGTGGGAAAGGCAGGTTGAATATGAATAATATGAATAGACTCTGGTGGCAGCACTCAAATCACTTATTTCAGGAGACCAGCCCTCATCTTCCAGTCAAGTCATGCTCTTCCAGGAGAGACCTTGGACACAAGCACAATGCATAGCTGTGCATGTGCTAATATTCAAATCAGGTCATAATCTTACTTTTGTACGTGTCAATAATAAAAAGTTGGAAAGTTCAGTTCACAATAGCTACCTGGGCTAGGAACAGGAGTCTAACTCTATTCCAGATGCAGGATTAATTCTTGAATGAACAATGAGAACATTTGCAGTAGTGAGAATTTGGAAGCATGCAGTATTCCCACTGCCAATTTATAAAAGCATAAACTGCAGCCAAGAGCCAAAAACGAATCAAAATAAAAGCAGCAGGAGGAAAGAAATTCTTGAGAAATACAAGAGAATGCAATCCTTTCTGAAGAGAATTTTTCCCCTGAAGAGACTTAAATTTCCCCTGTGGTTCCTCCTTACAAATAAACTTCAATTCCACCTGCAAGTCTGAAGTTCTATGTCTGTTTCTCCACCAAAGATGCTAACATTTGTGCCAGCAAGGGCGAGACAGAGAGTTCCTAATAGATGACTCCTCCCCGAGCACTATATCTAAAACTACTGAAGTTCAATTTGATTTGGTCAATAAAATGAAAATGAGTCCTCTGACAAACAACTAAACTGATTTGGTGCCTTTTGAGGCATTTAGGAAAAGTAAACATATCCCTCTTGGATGTCTTCTTCAGAGCCCTTATGTACCCAGAATTTCTTATGTCATCAATAATAGATGCAGGTAATATGCTGCTTTATCTGTTTTCCAGAATTCGCCTATGGATACCTGCCTACGGTAATAATCTTGATAATCACAGCTGACATTTCACTGTGTGCCTAAAATCAGATGTTTTTCTAGGTGAAAATAAAATCTCTGCTTTGCCATATGTGGAATTGTTTGATAGGTCCTTTCTGTCACTCTGTCCATGGTGAGTTTTATCTAAGATTAGCATCTTGTAAAAGGTGATGAGCAGGTTTTACAGCCATGGAACAATGTCAAGACCTCTGTACCAACAGCCCTGTTTAGCAAAGAGCTTTTGTTAGTATCTCACAATGCACAGACATCTGCTATGCAGTTGTGACCTTACGTTTATAAAGACTCATCTAGTGAGTGGTTATGGATAATTTAATTCTGAACTTGCTGTCACATGTGAGCTGACACATACTTATTGTATCAGATCTGCCATTCATATTGTGTCAGCTGAGCATGTGATATCCTTGAGTATGCAGAGAGACACACAGACTTTTTGAAGACTCAAATAACTACCCCAGTGGAAATTTTATGGAAAAAAATCTTGGAAAGAAGACTAAATTTCCTTTCCACGATTTGGCTTTTGTTGTGTTTTGTTTTGCTTCTATCAGAAAAAGAAATAGCATTGCTGTCCTTGATCTCAGGCTATCCAGTGTGAGGACAGAGGCTGACCTATTTCCCATCTGATACTGACATTTTGGGCCCGAGTGTAGCTCCTTGCAACAGTTTCCTTCATTACCTTGGCATTACTCCACACTGTGTCTTGAATTACACCTACATTTTCATGATTACCAGATTCAGAATGAGTTGTTTTTTGATTCACCTGAGGAACATAGAGTCCTACACAAAGAAAATTATATGTGATGTTACTGGATTTGTCCATATCATTACTGCAAATCAGGGACTCAGATAGAATAATCCCTACCTCTGCTGCTCTTAGAGCCAATGTGCTAATGCACAGGCTAGAGGATCTCTGATTGCCCACTGTCTCCAGCCCATTTAGTCTTAAAAAATATACAAGCCAATGCGAGGCAAGCATGTAGAATTTATTTCAATAAATTTAATCCTGTTCTCAAAAGGAAGGCACAAATGTAATTTTGCATTCTAATTTATTCGGATGCGTTTTTGTGCTCTTTCTCATCAAATAAATGGTGTCAAACAAGCATCCGTGTAATTTACTTTAGTCACAAACTGCAGCTATTTGCAGTGACTAATATCTTGTTGCCCATCAGCCGGGCTATTACAATGCCAGATATGCTAATTACTTCCTTGAATGTGCAGTACAAAATGTGCTTGGCTTGAAACCATTCTTTAAACAACTAAAGCACGTTGGTTTTCTTTCCTGGCAGTTTAATTGCACGACTGTCAGCTGCATCAGAGCAAACATCTTTTCTTCCCTCATCTTTCATTCCCTGGTCTGTCCTCTTGCAGTGTGCTTGCAATTGCTAAGTAGGTAAAAAACCCCAACCAAACAAACAAAAACACCCAAGAAAAATGAAAAGAACATTTACAGTTTATAAAGCCACAGGTGTAGTCTAAATATGTATAAATGGTGTAGTCTAAATATGTATAAATACAGTTGAGTAACACAGTCTTCAGGAAAAATATAGAAATGAGAAATGATTTCTAATAAGCCAAATTTCTGTAAGCATTTTTGGTATGTCCGTGCTAGGGCGTTTACAGAGGCCATTGACATAAAAACAAACACAACAGAGGCAGTGTTTGATCTGCCTACATCAAGTTGCAGCCACCTGTGTGAAGGCCTTCCAGAGGATTTAAGAACTACTTCGCAAGCCAGTAGGGAAGGAGGTCAACTGAATGGCTGATTGCTCAGGTGTCACCCAGAAACACCCAAAGGCTGGAGCAGCATGGAAACACATGGACAAATGTCGAATAGCGGCTGGGGACAGTCATCTCAGAAGTTCCTACTTTTTATAAATACAAAATATACATCAATATACAAAATACAAAATACAAAATACAAAATGTAGATTCACGCATTTAAACTAGCCAGAAATAACTAGCTTTTATAATTTTAGATGCTCAGAAAAGCGTTTTTCAGTTCAATCCATGCCCTTCCAGTTTAAGAACAGTTGTGCTTTGAAAAAGTTTTTCCCCTCCTCCCTATCTCCCTTGTTTCTCCAGATAAAAATAGGGAATTCTTAGAGTTCAACCTTAAGGTTTCTGCTGTAGAAAGCTACTAAGATCAAAGCCAAATCTTTCATCCACTTTATCTACTCCCAGATATCTACCCCCCTTGTCCACATGAAAACACTCTCCACGTAAAAAATACCCCAAAAAATTTTAACTCTTTGTCTGGCCCCACAGCCTCCATCTAAACTCTGTGTGCTGATGTCTTGTGACCGTGACAGGTGGACAAGACAGTCAGTCATGGCTCCCTGCTGGAAAATAATGGTGGTGAGGAATGAAAAGACAGCTGGGTCTGTAGTCTTTTGAAATTCCAGCTGAGCATCTGTTGCCAGTAAAGTCAATGCAGACATGAGAGGCCAGATATCCAGAGTATGCTGGGTGTTGGAATAGCCTTGAAGCACAGCCATCTCAGATGTAATGTTAACATAGATCTGACACCTTCTCTGTCATGTTCACACATACAGAGCCCAAGAAAGGCTGAATATTTGTCCTTAAGAAAATGACTACTTTAAGTTATATAATTTTCTTCATTTCATTATGCTTCTTTGTTGAGATAGGAAGGATCTCTGAACTTTGTTTCTTAAGAGTATTAGCATCTCTGTAGCCAGACTGAACCCTCTCCAGTGTTGCTCAGATCCTCTGTACAAGCTTGTAGATGTCTTCTGAAGTTTCTTTCTTTGAAGTCTGTGTGTCTTTCAAATAGCCCTCTATGCTAAAAGGTTGGTAGTGCACATGTTGCCTCGGGCACATCAGTTGCCTTCAGGTAGCCAGCAGAGCAACAGTGCTCCAGCAGTCTAGCATAGCCAGAAAAAAAATCCACAAAAATGAAGGCACTACATAATGGTATGGTTCAGGGGCAAGGGGAAGAACGGTAGGAAACGGCTTTTGTCACTGCTCTTTTGTCACATGTTCAGCTGCCACGCCCTGCAAACCACATGAGCAGTGGCCAGTGAGGCCACTGCAGTAGCTCAGAGTAGCTATGACCACACAGTGCAGAAAAATTCAGTAAATAAAAACTGTCCCCAGCCAAGCAGTTCACACTTTAAAAACCTCCTCTGTCACCTGGAATCTTTATTTTAATGAAAAATGGTAGAAGACTTTAAAAGGAGAAAGAAACAAAAAGAAAAAAACTCAAAAAGCTTCTAAAATGAGGTTATAGGATGTGTTCCTTGTTCACTTGAAATTAATTAGACTTCAGATTTCTGTGTGTCTGAATTCCAAAAATAAAATGCTGGGTTAATAGGCATAAAAACAAGGAATAGAGAGAAAAAAAGGTATTGTGGTTGCCCTGATGCATTTTGTCCTGTAAATGAAGAGTTGTCAATCAGGATAAAAGAAGGTTGTTATTTCTGCTTCTGCCATTGTTAAATCGTGCTAAGAAAACTGGAAGTGTGAGCCCCGTGCATTCAGCACTGGTGATGTAACTCATTAGAGGCACATTTGGCACTTTTGTTTATTACAATGTCATCATGGGACACTTCCCATTGTGTGCTTTCAAAAAGATGATTGTCAGATACAGAAAGAGAAAGAATAAGCATCAGCTAATCGACTGTTCACACAGCCAAATAATTGGCTTCAGTGGAATAGGTAAGATGAAAAAAAACTTGAATGAATGTAACTTCTAAAGTTCTGCAAAGGGCTGATGTATGCAGAACTGAAGTTTTGTGTTTACATGAAAGCCCGTGTCTCAGAAAAAGCCAGTCACTGCACCAGTGAGTCACTGGTGAGCTAAGCCAGCACCACATGGATTTGGGAGCAATTGCCATATGTGTCAGAAAATCCTTCACTGCATCCAAGTGCTGCTCAAGTGAAAAATTCCGGGAGTCAATTCTGTTCATCTTAGTTTGCTCCACAGTGATGTTAAAGCAGCCAGAAGCAGTAGAACTGATAAGGCATATTTTCCTCACAAACTCTGAGGGCCTCTTCTTGAGTGCCTTCTTCCCTGATATGTATTTGGAAGATGGAGACTGACTGGCAACCAGCTACAAGGTTTATCTGTGATAAAGCTGTCTTTAATTAAGGTAGCTCTGCTTAGCAAGCAAATCTGGCTCTTTGCGGTTTCTGAATGGCACAAAGGGGGTGTGTTAGCACTGAGGTCCTGTCTGTCTTTCCCATTTTCACTGTAAATACTTATCTTAGCATGCAGAAGCTGTGCTACCAGATGTTACCTCATCCTCCTTCAAGTGATGGAGGTGCTTGACTTTCGACTATCCTTATAAATAAAAGGTCAGCCCACACTTGAATCCCTTTTGTGTACCATGATAGCATGGTATAGGTTTCACTGAGAGTAACATTTATGATAATGAACGAGGAATTAAGAGATCAAGAAACCAGTAAGAAAAAATTTTATGAATCGACAGTGGAAAGAGGTAGAAAATGAAGACAGTAGAAGAATGGACAGGTAAAATTAACTATGTCATATAGGAAGGCTTTCATGGTGGGAAACAAGTGCTCGAGTCATGTGAACCAGATTCTTTCATCAAAAGGGGTCCTCTGTACCTCTCCTTAGCAGCTGTGGCCCTGCCAGACCTCAGGGACCCATGACACAGGAGAGTCCTCTCCACTCCTGGGACTCTGCAACACTGTGCCAAGTTCATCAACAACATGAGGGGTTTAAGGAAGAACATGGATAACTTTCCAAAACACAATTTGAAAGGGAAAAGGAGACTTGCTTGTGAGCAACACAGGTTTATTATGGACAGTGGATGACCCTCAAGAGGACCCTTCCTAAAACTATAATTTGAAGTCAGTGCTGTTCTACATCTATCATAAGTAAGTTGTTTCTATTTCTCCTCTTCTCTAGAGAAACATGCTAGCAATAATTTTTTTAATAAAATTTTGAGTCATAGCAGTTCCAGTCCAGTCTTCCCCTTCTAGCAGATTGATGAGGAACATTTTAACATCCTTCCCTGCTGGTTTGCTGTTGATTCCTTTATTTTCTGTTTATTACTATTTTGCTTTCAAATTAAATGGTAATGGCAAAAACTCGGCATCAGTTCTATGACTCCAGTTTCTTGTGGTTTCTGTGTTGTCAGTTTTACTGTTAGATTGTTGTGAGGCTACAAATAATCCTGGAGTTTGGGGTTGGGCTTTTCATTTTCATTTAAACACAATGTCATGAAACTGAGCTGTATTCCATAGCCAACTCAAATCCACTGACTACAGTGAACATTTGGCCAGAAGTCATGGCAGAATCTAATGCACAAAGTTGAAGACCACATACTATGTGTCTTAGCTAAAGTGTTTCCATTTGACAGCTCTGCAGAAAACGTCTTTGTTAGAAGTCAAACAATTCATTTAGTAAACAACTGATCTGAAAATTAACTGTATAATTAGCAGTTTGGATGCATTATAAATAATGCTTAACTTCAGACAAAAATAGCTTTAATTGACATGAATTTCCATAATCCTCCAACAAGACTGGAAACTGACAAGTGACTGAGAGGAGCAGGCAGAAAAGTTTAAGGCAAAAGTATTTACCAATGTTCTTTTATTTATTTACAGTTTGGGAGTGCAAATCATTACCGTCACACAAACTTTCCCTTTGCCAGTCTGGCAACTACCAGACATGGACTTCATTAATTTTCTCTCTTTTTACATCACCTTTAATTCCTCTCAGTTTCTGGAGTCTCTAAATATCCTCTCAGTTACTTCGTTCCAGGATGCAGAACCTAAAAGTCTTCCATTAGAGGTGGACAGCTTTGCATAGAAAGTTTAAGCTGGCAGACTCACCTTTCTTACCTTACTTGGTCCCTTATTTATGTCGTTAAAGTCAATTTCTTGTCTCACATAAGTGTAAAAAATAAAAATTTTCTGATCTTTGCAGGAAGACAAAAGAAAGCCCCAGCCTCATCCCAGAAGGCCTTCAGCTTTCTCTGCAAAGCCTAAGGAGAATTTGGACTTCAAAGGAATATATATATATAAATTATAGTTCCAGGATGTTTTACATTATTTTATTAGGATATCAATCAATAAACCAAAAAGCTTACCTAAAGACTAAACACTGAAAAAAAGAGTGACAAAAGCTGGAGTTTAACACAAGAGAACCCAAAGTTGCAGCTTTCATAACATGGAGGCATGGGTGTTGAGATTTGATTCAGATAGAAACTTTCTTTCATTGCTTTGATACCCGTTGCACTTTTGTTTTTTCCCCAAGTTCTGATTTCTATGTGGCAAAGATTTCATGAGAAACAGTCATTTTCTTAAAAAGTTGATAAAGTTTATAGCAAACATATCCTGAGTTGCTCTTTTTATGTTGCTGTCTCCTAACAGCAGGGACAAAAAATTTAAAAAATGGGGGCCTCAACATCAAAGTCTAAATTTTATTAGGCAGTGATTTCTAGATGTGCATTGCGCAAATGTGGATTCTAGCATTGCTTTCTTAAACCTGCATTTGGCAATTATTTAAACAGATTCTGTGGCCGAACAAATATGCAAACACAGCTGAAGTCAGTGATACTATGCAGGGTAACACCAAGAAAAACTTCCTGGCAGCAAGAAAACTGTTCTTGATTGCCTATGCTTTCCAAAAAAACTGAAAATCAACAAAAAGTGGATATAGGATGGCATGAGGTATCTGAATTTTCCCTTGGACAAATCAGCAGCATTTCTAAGATAGTAGCAAAAAATGACAAAAATACAAAAAATTAAATCACGCAAGGGAAAAAATAAAAAATATTTGTGTCCGAGTGTTTAGGCATTTATAAAGTATTTATAAATTCTATACATTTTTATTTATCGTGTATGGGGTTTTGATGTTCTTTGAAGACTTGCCAGTTGTTTTCTGTTATTTTACATTTAAAATGGCAAACTTTCTTCAAGAGATCCCTAATTTTTACATCAGACAGCAATATTGCAATAGGTTCCTTGACTAGTTGTGTAATAAATTAAAAAAATATATGCACCTTGTATAAAATAAATCTTTCAAACACAGGACCCAGAGGTATGTGCATAATAGCAGGACAGTTTTTTAAACAACTCTCTTTGAGTCAACCACTTTCGAGTAGAGTGGTTTAATTTACACACAGAAGGACCCTTTAGGGAAGGAAAATCTTGTAGAAGCTGTCTGGATAGATACTTGCTTCTTTCATTTACTTCCCCATGGAATGACACACTTCTTTTCTGCAGAGTCAATAGGCTTTTATGAAGTTTCCTTCAGTTAAATTGATTTCTTTAGCTCTAATCAGCAGGTTTTTTAGAGACCAGGCTTTGAAATACATCTTTTCTTCCCTCAGCAGGACATTTTATATTCATGTTACTTCACTTCAGTAAACCAGGTAGGAGAATTCCCAAGTCTATAAATGAGGTCTGTAAGATGCAGTCGATGAGAAACAGCATGTGAGAGCCTTACTCTGCACCATAGGCACCATAGAAAAAGATATTTGGTCTACTCTGATAACCTATTCAGTGGGATCAGTGCCAGCTGCTTGCCTCTGACACTGCAACCTGTGCTTTGTTAAGCTCTGCATATGATGGATGAAGCCTCTCAACAGCCACATGAATTATACATAAGTATAGATCTGTCTCGATATATGCAAATACATCTCCACTTACATGCACACATGTATGTGTGTGTGCAACTGAAAAAAGTAGACAATTTTCTGATGGTTATGACTTTGTCATGCCAGGAGTGTCTTGATGATTGTAAGAGAGCTAATTACTGGCAGAGGATAAGCTCTGGGATAAGCTTTTTTATCCCACCTGCCTGGTCCCATCTGTTAACCCTAGCTGAGGCAATTGTGCTCAGTGCATCAGGACAAACTCCTGAGTAACCCTAAATACCTCTTTGCAGGTCTGACAGCTAACATTACACAGGCAGAACTAGAACATTTTGCTACTTTATTTTGAAGATTATTCTATCTGCAGGAAAAAAAGGTTTTATTTTGCCTGCCTCCTTGCTTAACAATAAAGGAATTTCAAGGCTTTTGTGTTTGCAATCCATATCCATAAGCATTTTTGTGTTTGCCATCTATATACACACACAGGTGAGCAACTGTACTGCAGACACTTTTTCCTATAATGTGACTATATATTCTTCCATTGTCTCTTGATAAGTACTAATAATTTTAACAGCTTTAATATAACTCTGTAATAGCTAAAATCCCTAGAATACTTGCAATTTCCCTGTTTCCTGAATGGCATTTTGGTTTGGAGTCTATTATTCAATTATTTCTGGAATAAATATGTATAATTTTTACTTTGCTTGATCTACAAGTGAGCACTTTCTTATACACAAGCAATTGAACTGAATTCTGTCTTCAGTAGCAGCCAGCACCCCAAAGTTCACTGAGATCCACAGGAAACCAGGGAAAACTATTAAGAAATGCTATTCTGTATTAATACTTATGCATCCTTTGAAGTACAATCAATATTACATATTCACGTGATATCCAAGGACCAAGGCTTGAATGTATGTCATAAATAAGTGTTCAACTCTGTGCTTGTCTGATGACTGGTTACCTGGAATATTTTCATAGCTCCTGCAGACTGTTTTATTTTCCTCCATCCGCTTGTGGGTTCTTTCTGTATGCAAACTGTGAGAAAAGTCCACAGTGCTATCTTGTTTTCTCTTGCTGTGATTGTCTTTGTGTGAACAGTATTTAGGTATGCTAGAGCTGTGTGTGCTGTCTCCTACACAGAATGATATAGTAAGACCTTCTGGAAGGACTAAAGACAGTCTGACTTTGGCCATATTATCCTTTTTCTCTGAGATATAAAATAAATAAGCAGCAATAAATAATGGAATATATAACATTAAATACTCAGTAGATTAAGAATGAAATGAGCAGATGACTAGGCATTTTAGGCAATGATAAATGATGTGCAATTATATGTTGGACATGATGGTTTGGATCACTGTATAGTATGATAAGATAAACCAGTGAGCCACAGAATTGCAGCAATTCCTTTAAAATATTTAAATTCAGGGGAAAAAAATTAATTATTGTTCAGGCATGTTGCTTGTTTATAATTTAAAAATAGACCAGAAATTATTTACTCCTGAATAATATCAGTGAAATTCTATGAGAATAGTGTGATAATTCACTTTCATTTTTTTCATTCTGACATTAAGGCACTTAAACCTATTTCTTCCCTTTAAAACAGTGTACTACAATTAAACAGTCTTGTATTAAATAAAAAGAGAAATAATTGAACATCTGAAATACATCAAAAACATTCTGTTTCAGATTTTTTTTAAAAAAGGAATCTATCCACATCCCTGCAAAATGAAATTTTGGGGAAGGTTTCACTCTTCTAATAGTCAGTATAACATCCTTATGGGTTTTTTGTTGAGTCACTGCTCAATTCCAGTTGCTCATCAATTATGCAGTTAGGCATTCTGCCCCTGATCCATGTAAATTGCTTGTCCTTAGATGCTGTTTCATGCCTTGGTTTTTTCTTGAGTTGCAGAAGTTCACATTTTGAGCTGTGAAGATTCAGACCCCAGTCACAGGTAAGATGTCAACAATTACAGATAGTCATGAATAACATGATAGAGGAATTCAGGTAATATATTGCAATAAATAATTTAGACTGCTTAATTCATTCATAAATGCAGCCTCTTTTCCTGCTCCTACCACTTCCTACTTGGAATATTCTCTTCTGTATGCACTAAAGTAGTTTTTGCCTCTACAGGAGACCAGCAACAGCATAAATAAATAAATACCCAGCAATGTTCATGTGGAGATTGTTTAAGAGTTATTAACATCAGGTCTTGGAGGCACAAAGTGCAGTTATATAACAGGAAGGCATCCAAAAAAATCAAAACCATAATGTGGAAATGCAGCATAATGTGTCAGAATGAACACACCCAAACCAAGCCCAGGTTTTCCCCTTGCCATGTATTCTATTGGGTTGTCAGGAATGCTGCCTTTAGCTTCTCAGTTCCCCAGAATAACATGTGAAGAGTATCACTTGTACCTCTCCTTTTCCGATCACTGCTTTTGGGACTTCCTGGTTTCATCAAGTTATGAACATGTACATAAATAAACTCTAACTGAACCAAAGAGCGCTTCTTGCTCTCAGTAGCAGATAAGCCTCCCACTGACTTCATCATAAGTAAAGAGCTCCTAAAGATTTATCACACTAATGGTCACACCTTTTCCATCCAATATCTATTTTCTAATTCTCTATGACCTCAGAAATTTCAGTGAGTACTAAGTTACTCACTCTCTTAAAATGAAGGCTTTCTGATGTGTCAGACAGGATGACAGCAGCTTCAAATTTGTCTTACCCATCACCTTTCTCCACAATGTTACTAACCATACCGTAAGATAACTGTCTAGACTATTTTTGAAGCATTCCAGGGTAGGATTTCATGATTTCTTCAAGCAATTTTCTTCAAAGCTTCCTTATCTTTGCAATTATAAAGTTTTTCTAATGTTTATCCTAAATCTCTCTTTCCAGAAATTGGCGGATTCTTCTTGTCTAATTCAAAATGGACACAGAGAAAATTATCTGTATTAGAAATTCTCAGCAATCTTCAGGTATTTAAGACTGTCACAGTTTCCCTGTTTTGCTTTGCTTTGCTCTAGGCTCAGCAGTGCACTTTTTCCAGTCTTTCTTCACAGGTCATATATCCTGAACTTTCCTGTCACTGTTCTTGGTGGACTGTGGTTCAGTTTGCCAAGAAAAACAGCTGGTGCCACAAGCATTTTACTCCTGGAGCTCTTACCAGCACTGCTGAGCTGACACAGAGCTGTTGGGTGCAAGGGGAGAAACCATGGAGTCATTCCAGATTTCTGTGGGAGCAAGGTGGCAACTGAGCAAGAGCCCTAAAATGGCCAAGCGTGTGTTAAGAACCAGCAGGGTGCCTTAGGAGAGAATCCAAATGAGAATCCGAAGTCCCATGCTGTATGGGCTATGGGGTATTACTTCAAATTAGTTGCAGTCTGTTCCCAGGCACTGAGTCAGTAATTGCAGAAAATTGAAAACTTGAAGCAGACTTCCTGGTTTAGTATCATCCAGAAGTCACCCAGTTCTCCTACTCTAAAACAGCTCCATGATGCTTCCAGAAGCAGAGTAATTAAAGATGTCTGGGACGTGTGACTGAAACATCTAAACAAAAAAAAAAAAAAAATGTAATGTTAAATGCCTCCAGTGGTATTTTTTGGATATGCATGATGGGTTTCACAGTAAGTGTGCACTATGGTTTTCAAAACCAAAATGGGTCATGCCAGACCTCAACAAGCAGGCTGATCACCCCAGGCCAAAAACCCTGGAGCAAGTGAATCGATCCAGCAACAGAGCGTGCTCAGGGAAGTACATACAAAAGGTTAGATTTCCACTTGTTTTCCTGAGTGAAGGAGAAGGATTGGAAGGAGAAATTAGGCTCATTGACATTTTTTATATATTTATAATGTTTTCTGTGTTTTCTGCTAGATTTCTTCCAAGCATCAGAAGGCTAAAGGCTAACTGCAATCAAAAATAAAACATATCATACGTATTTTTAATGAGCGTTGTTCTGACATTCTAGTGTAGCTTTAGGAGATTCTCTTGTGTTGGACATTCAAAGGCAGCAATTTAATTTGAAGAAGGAAGAAATCAGTAAATTCTGGAAATGCGAAGGAGCCTTTCTCTGAGAGAGAGGATGCTATCTTTTGAGATACCACTTGCAACTCCAAAAATAAGAGCACAACACACGTTTGATTTTATTGCTTGGCAATAGGGAGTAATTCTTTCTGAGCTTTCTCTTGAGATTCTTCTCACCACTTTATTGACTAAAGAATAGCTGTCTTCCATATCCTGGCTGCTTCTCAAGCTGCATGAAAATTAGCCACCTAGGAAACAAATTTGATGTTCCACTGGTTTTATGCTCTGATTCTCTGAAACCTTAGAGACAACTGAGGTTGGGAGGTAGTTGTTTAGTTAGTTCAAACAAAAAACAAACGGCCTTATTCTCCCGGCTTTCAGTTATGTTCTTCAAAGTGTGAAGATGCTATGGCCAAATTAGAAAATTTGGTTACTGGGATTTGTATAAATTGGCTTTTACAGAAATTTCAGTTTCAAGTATTAAAAAGGATCAAGATATTTTTCCTTAGCTTACAGAATAAGGTAAATAGAACTAATTCCCTGCATGTGCCATATCCTCAATCTCCCAAAATCACCAAGAATAGAGGGTAGAAAACAAGACTTTAAAAACAAGCCATGGACCCAGAACTATTCACCCTGATAGTTAGAATTAAGAGATATTATAAAAGATCCTAAGGTACTACAGAATCGGTGTATTTCATTTATATGGTCTATTTAATAAACATTAGATAGCCTGAATTTGGTTGCAGAGGGACAATTAACATGCATTAAATCAGTACAAAACTGAAAACTGTGATGATAATAATAAATACAAGAAAAAGAAGAGACTACAAAAACAATTATTTTTCTTCTCCCTCCTCATTACTCCTGCTCTGTAGCTGCAATGTGTACATCCCTCTCTTTATTTGAAGTTATTACACATCATACTGTGATGTGCTACACCTGTTCATTTGCAGGTTTGTTTTTTAAGTATATGGGACTTCATCGCAAAATAAGTTCTGCAGAAATAGCCATATGTTAGGAACCTGAGCTTGTGAATACCTAAGTGCTGAAAAACATATTGCTTATTTTTAAGCAGACTTGCCGTGAAAACCTCAATGTTTTAGTGCTTTGAAGCACTTTTACTTCTGAAGACGTCCAAGAGGAGAGAAGAGAAAGGAAGCAAACATCACTTTTTGCAGAATATTAGTGGCATAATTTGGCATTCTGAAGATGTATTGTCTAGATCACCACCACAATGAGCAAATGCTCTGCATGAGCATGCACAGACAGCAAAATAGGTTGCAAGATATGCTGCAGCAATTTCTTCTTTGTTTCTTCTCAATCTGTTCTAAAATGTTAGGAGTGCTGATATAACCATGTCACTGTTCATATTTTCCTTCCTCTGTTCTTTCAGAAGTTCATCCCAATACTTCTTATTGTCATGGAAAGGCTTATCATGACACTGTTTTTCCTCTTTTTGGGGATTTCCAGGACATTGTTTTAGAAATACAGTGATTCCATCTTGAGTGAAGTTATCGCAAAAGATCAAAACTAAATACTAATTAAATACTCAATTCCTTAGGTGATGGAAGGAGTCAAGCTAAAGAACAGCTGATAGATCAAAACTTAATGGTGGAAATATGCCTAAGCATTGCTAGGCTTTGGTGATATCGCTCAGTATCCATGCATAGAGATGTGGTAACATTTTTCTATAGTCACACTTAGTGGGGGATGTGAAATAGCTCAAAACATGAATGGTCTGCAACATTGATTATATTGTACAGACATTTCTGTTTTGCCAACTTGTTAATTTCATTAGCCTTCTTAACCTTCATCTTCATTTTTCTAAATTTGGATGGAAACTTGTGCTTTCAGCTTAGCTAAACTGAGTGCAGTTTATGATAGTCTATAATATAAAATAAGCCAAGGTTCTATTCAACGTTATACAAAAATCCATACATTACCCAGAGGTCATTTCTTGGACCATTTACTGTGGTTCCTACTGAGTCTGTAACAGAAAAAGTGTCTGTGGATGATTTGAAGTTGTGTTTATGCTGGCACAAGTATTAACAGAACTTATGAGTATTGGAAAAGGATGCTTGCATTTCTCTTACATTTCTTTTATTTTAAACATAGGTTTTCACTGTTGTCCAAAAAGTGACATGCTCGGTGAAAATCCTACCTTTAATAACAAAAAGTTAGAGCATGTCCCAGAATTATAGTCTTGTAGTTTGTAGGAGAATTCCCAAGGTTTTTATCACCCAACCTTTTCCTTGCCATATTTGGATAATTATTGCTTGAATAAGAGAAGTCATTTTGTTCACCACTGGAGTGCAGCAGCCCTTACAGACCAGTTGTATTTCCAAAACTGACCTAAATATGGGTCAGGATTTGATATCTGCCACACACAATTATCACCAACAGAAACAGTCTCTTTGAAAATGGAGTTTCTCAAATTGACATTAACACAAACTGGGAGATATGATTAGAAGTAGGACTGAAACAAAAACGGGTTTCTCACAGAATGCTCCCTAATAACATATCCAGTATCTTTTATCACTGGTTTCTAACACGTACAGGTAATCTCAGGCAGTGAAAATTTATTTATTGAGCCAAGCTGCCTTTGGTTTATGAGCCTTTAGGAGGTTGTTGCTTCACAGTTATGAGCTTTACTCCACAAACATGATGTCTAGAGACTTTCTGCTAAAACTCAAGATTCCCACTCAGTCTCCTAATTTTAGAGACTGATAAAATGTGGCTTGAAAAAGGGCTAATCCTCTCCAAGACTGAACTAAATCAGTCTACTGAAGCAGGCAAGAGTTGGAAGAACAGTTCTTGATTACATTTCTCCTCTTCCTTTTCTCAAATATGATGAGCAGGATGTAGCTAGTAGCTCATCTCCCACTAAACTCTCCTGCAGGTGAGAAGCAGATGCTTCTTGTTGGAGAGCTCCAAAAGCATTTAATGACTTGCAAATTTGAACAGCACTTAGATGATACTTTATTTATAAGATACATTTGGAACATTGTGTCTCATAGACACTGATGGAAGAGGTGAGTGAGTGCCTTTTGAAGAGCTCGGTACAAGTGTCAAAATAGTACATCAGAATATGCAGAAGTTGTTAATGGATCAGTCTTGAAAACACACATTGCAAGTCAAATATTCATACTTGCATCCAAAACCTTCCTCAAACACTGACAGGTGTGTATTTCTTGAAATTACTATTCCATGACTCATTCTCCTTTATCTTCTTCCAGGAATGTTATTTGTAGTGGAGTGCAGCTAATGTGAAGGGATGAGGTCATATTAAAGCTAACACATATCAAGCACAAAATGCTCCGTACATAACACCACTCCTGTTCCAGGTGTGAACCCTCATCTACTCTTTGAAGATGATTGTTAGAAAGGTTTTCATCATTGAGTTAACTGCCTAGTGTCAACATATCCTTGGAATTAAGACCAATTGCCACATTGGTATTTCACATTGTTTCTTCATGAAAGCATGTCCCATATAGATGAGTATGGTGCATCCACACTTCTATTGCATTGATCATCTCCCAAAGACAAAGCAAAATCTTTGCCAAGTCCTGAAGATGCAATTTATGTAAGACAGAAGTCCCACAGTTCTCAACCTACTGGAAATTCCAGACGGTCATTGACTAGTGAACAGCACTTTGATGCAGTTTCCATCTAATGTCTAACACTGCAGCACGGTATTTTCCAAAACAAACTGAAATAAATTATGCACATTGACCATACAGGTGGGAATTCAGGAATATGCAACAATTTTAGTTGTGACTATTTGACACTATTGTTTAATGAGGAAGCAAAAATGCAGTAGTAATCTTTCTGAGGGAACAACCTGGTATTAAATCACAATTTTATACCAAAATGTCTGTGTTCCTCCAACTAATAATTTGTCGAATCTGTGCAAACCAATTCAAGGAGAGCAGAAGTGTAGAACTAATGTGACACTGGCATAAAGAAAGTCATGTCAGAAATTTTAATGCCTGCTTTTCCACTTAGACATGCGGTGTTGACAAGCTTTCTGTCTCAGTTTGTATGGAAAAAATATGCCTTTGGGGATAAACACAAAACTAGTATGAAATATGAATAGAAAACCTTGTGAAATTATCAAATCAGAAAAGCATTTGGGACAACCATTTCTTCCCTCTCACTGGAAAATTCTATTCTTGTTGTGTAAATGTACAAGGCACCTAGCAGCTTTTCCTGATTTAAGACGCTTTCCATTATACTCTGTGAAAGACCATGTCAAAAGCTGGTTCATCAGCTCAGATGTGGTGCCAATCTTCCATGCGTGCAGATTCATCATAAACTTCCAGTCTCATGTAAACAACTGCCAGAAAGGTCCTTTTATATTTGGGAGAGGACTTCTAACCTGACTATGACCATCTCAATTTCTTTCTTTTTTTTTTTCTCATGTTATGAAATCAATATTTTCTTTGTATTGTGACAAACTCATGTCTTACACGACCTTCTCTTTCTGACTGACAAAAAAATTCAGTGTAATTATCGACTTTCAGTACATTAGTAGATTCTCAGCCTTTTCAAGTTTTACATCCATATTGTATATTGAGAAGAGTAGTTCTTGTCTTGACTTACACTAAAGGTCTTCTTTTTTTTTAAGAACAGCAGATCCTCAACAATTATTTTGTTTTAAAAATTTTGGGTCATAATTAAAAATTGTAAATCAGTCAAACGTGGAAAAATTACAAAGACCAGATTTATACACAGCTAAGCTGTGTAGAATGCCAAAATAAGGGATAATGCTGTTTTTTCATAGAAAATAAGAGGTCTTGTATATTTTATTTAGTAAATCAAAACTACTTATTCTATACTTACTCTGAACGACATTTTAGGAATCTCTCATGGTATCAGGGGAAGAAGAGGAGGCAACAGAAGGCAGTTTAGAAATCAGTGCTTTGAGCATTCTTCATCATGTCCTGTATTTCCTTTAATAAGTGAAGGAAGTTTCATATAAAATGTTTACAATTAAGTTTCTTATTCCCATTATCCAGGGTTGCCATTGGTTACAGGTATTGTAGGTTTCATGTTTTACAGGATAAATCTTAAGCTTAACTACAGTGATTACACCTTCAATTATGCTATAGATTTGGAGTACTCCTGAAATAATTGAATTAAGGAGATTATGACATTTAATTTCACTTAGCACAATGTTCACTACAACTTGGAAGATTAATGTTATCATAAAACTTTTCCTTCATCCATAATCTTTAGTGGTTCAAG
Source organism: Cyanoderma ruficeps (assembly GCA_008694505.1). Classification (NCBI taxonomy): domain Eukaryota; kingdom Metazoa; phylum Chordata; class Aves; order Passeriformes; family Timaliidae; genus Cyanoderma; species Cyanoderma ruficeps. The sequence goes on from VZDJ01000426.1 coordinate 6,488,502, forward strand.
TGTGCCAGAAATCTTGATTTGTCAGCCTAGTTGACACTGTGGTTGATACAGCTTGAGATGATCTATGTTGTCCGTAAGGGAGCATCTCCCCATGCTGAGAACATCTAAGAAAGTTAGTTTTGGTAGCATAAAATTATGATAACTTATCTTTCACTCTGTGCAATTACATTATGTAATTTTCCTTTTTTTCCCCAGGAGAATAACTGCTCTACAATTGTGATAGTCTGACAGGTTTAGAGTTATACATGTTCTCTGTAGTGCACTTTTCCTGATGAATTTATCAGAAAATTACTTTGTTACTGCAGCAACCATGAAGAGACGCTGAAGCAATGAAAGAGAAAAATAGTTTTGCCAAGATACAAGAGAGTAGGAATATTACTGTAATCAGTTAAATTCCTATTAGTGTTTAGTGTTTTGTGTGTATATATATAAAAATGGGATACCCTCTGTTTTAATAAATATTATAACACGGACATAAAATGAGATTGCAGAGCACCAATTATCTTGGGATTAAGCTTTTCTTCGTTCAACAAAAAATTACATATTTTTAACATTGTAAAATTTAATTTCTGAAGAAATTCTAAAGAATACATCCTGTTTTGGTTTGGTTTGGGGTTTTTTTTGTTGGCTAGTTAGCTTTGGGGTTGGGTTTTTTCAATTGATTTAAACACAACCCCACGATCTATCATTTTCTCTACTGAGGCTCCAGCTCTCATGACCTCACATCTAAATACCTTTTGGGCTTGTTGAAATTGGTTTAGTAAAGCAGGAAAGACATTTTCTACAACCAATCTGGGGATGAAGTTTGAAACTGCCCCTAGGGTACAATATATGCACGATTTTTATTATCCCTTCAGAGAGAAATTTCAGAGCCTTTCCTTGACTTAAACAAGATTTGTTTTCAATAAACTTTCATGCTGGACAATGTACATAGCATGAACCCTGGGCATATTAAAAACTAAGTCTTTTTTATGCTCTGTTATCTTATTTGGAGAGCACTTCTCTGGCAGTGCATATAAAACCTCTTTTTTTCACCTTGTGTTTTGTATCCTCTTCTGATTTAACTTTTACTTCTGCATAGCAGTTGTTTAAGTTTACTGTGATGGAAAAGGTTGCTTGATCATTGTAGTGCTCACTTCATCCTTTGGAAAACATGGAATGAGAAAATAAATGAAGAAACTAAATAATTTCACTTCAGACTTCATTAATTTATCAGTTCATCAGTGAGAGAGCCAAATTTATATAGTCTGCTTTTCCCAATGCATATTTTTATGTGTCCATCCAGAAAGAGCAGCAGTCAGTCCCTAAAGCAGAGAATATCCCAGACAAGCCTGCACATGAAGGTAGCTTGTTCAAGTGCCTCATTTTCTTGAGCCTTCTTATTTTGTTTCTTTTACACCTAGAACATGCATGGTCCAGATATATCTAAATTAAAGCTGAGTATTTGAATCTGGAAAGCTGGAGGATATTGTGCTGGGAGATAGAGCTGGGAAATGGCTCCTAAAATTCTGTGAAAAATGGGATACTTTCCCAGGATAAGTTGAAGTTCTGTTCATTATTTAAAGAATAAAATAATGACTTATGAAAGATCTATTCTCATATATTTGATTCATTTCACGTTTTAAATTCACTGCAACAGCTGAGATGTCTTGGAAAACAGCCAAGGACAAGTGTACTTGCTAAACTTTTACTTCTTTCATTTAAAATACTAGGGTTTCTGTACATGGGTTGCTACACTTGAGACTCAATGCTTTTTCAATTTAAAAAAAAGGATTGTTTCATTCTACTTAATCTGATCATTTAACCTTTTAATCTCTTATTGAGCTAGCCCTTTCCTTGGTAAAATACAGTTAACCATTGCTGACAGTTCCAGCTGTGCAGACGTGGAGGTAGAAGGTTGTGTTCTCATTTCTGTTTTCTTTCCCCTATTCCTGCACCTTGGACTTGTCCAACTTTGTGGCAACAGAAGCTGACAGATAGCACTTGAATTCCTATTGGAAGGAGGAGTAGGGTCATGCCAGGGAAACCTGGTTTTGCACTTTGTTTCATAAATGGCCAACATGTCACCACTTGCAGGGAGTAATTGCCCGAACAAGAAATGGAATAACATCATTTACCTGCATCTACCTTTTACTCTGGGTAAGATGGGAAATATCTGTGTGTCTTTTTGCCTCAACTTCACACCTCTGCACTAAGACTACTGAATTATGCTGCTTGTTCTGCATTCTGCTAAACTGAGTAGATCTGCTGCCTGAAGTGTAGCCATTTGGTCATAGGGTCCTGCAGGACTGTGAGGACCTTCACTGGCCAGAACCTACATCCTGGCTGAGTATCCCAGTGATGGAGGAAGCCCTTTTCTCTCCTCTTATCTCCACTGCCAGACTAGTCTAGCTGAGTTTTTAAATATGATTCTTCAACAGATAGTCTTTTTTTTCCTTATCTTATAATTCATTTCAGGATTTTTGCATTTAATACTGCATGTACTTTTGAAGTACACAGAGGGAGTGTTCTCAACCAGAATAAATCTTTGAAATTAAAGTTGAGGACAATATAACTTTTGGTACTTAATTTTTGAGTAAGCGGTTGTAAACATCAGCTTGAGATGGTTTTCACTGGCTAAATAATGTCAGAACCTGGTGCATTAAAATACTAAGGGTCTGCTGAAAATATAGTAGCACAATTTTATTTATACCAAGAGGATCTTAAAATCCATCCTCTTTATCTCTCCTAAAACCCAATCTAGGGTTTACCCCAGCCTATCAAACGTTAATTTAGTGAATTCTTCCCCATCCAGGTATGTATGAGAGTAAAGGAGGGAAGAGTAACACGAAGTAGAACACAACAGGTTTAAAGGTGAATAGCGTGGTCTGTAATTCTGAATGTTTCAAATCAGAGCAAAAAATATAGATTATGCTTCTAGTTGAGTACGTTATGCAAAAACGTCCAGGACAAAAGTGAATCCAAATCTTACAGTTTGCTAACAAAGCTGCAGGAATGCAGCTTGTTAGTTAAAGTCAAGCCCTCTGATTTGAGAGTTATAAATCTGGGGAGAGGGAAAAGGAGGTTCTTTAAACTACTAATTGACAGTGGAGGCTTTGGTATCGTGAAAAACCATTTGGCACTATATAACTGAGTCTCCTCCAAGGCTTTCTTCATCCTGACCTCCGGATGTGATTCCAGCATCAGATGTCAAGGGAAAAAGTAGAGGCACCATAAAAGTGCCTGAGAGGAGAAAGGACTGCTCTTTGCCTTGCTTTCTGCAACAGTATGTTCAAGTTCAAAGGAATCTCTACTCTGCAGGGGGGAAAAAGAGGCACATAAGGGCTTTCATTATTAGCAAGGTTAAGTAAAAGGATGAGGTACCTCACAGCTAATTGGGAGTTAAGTCAACAGGGAAGCTGCCTTCAGATCACAGGACCAAAAACTTCCTGATGGTGATTAAACACAAAAAAGTAATTTAGTTTACTCCATATTCATTAAACAAGCCTGTGTGTGCTGAGGTTTGAGATTTGCTATAGCTGTTGGGTTATATATTACAGCAAAGGAGATTCAATTAACAAGTAATGAGACAAGCCCTGCACTGGAGATGCAAAGCTGCTCTAAGCTGAATGCATTAAAGGTCTAGCCCAATTTGGGTGGCTGCTGCTGTGTTGAACTAGTGAGATCAGACAGGCGTAAGTTCCAGGCAGTGGGTATCCAGGCAAGAGCAATGCCAATGGCTGACAGACAGTGCTGCTGAGAGCAGCTTTCCAATGCTAATAGAAATTCTCATTAACACAGCAGATAGCAGTCACAGCAATGATGCACCTGAACTTTGAGGGAATGAACTGAAAAGTAAAGATAATTTTAAAAAATCTTTACTGTTCGGACAACAAAAGTCTGTGTGAAAATCTTTGACTCCCTCAAGTGTCCAAGGAAAATAGTAAATGTTTTTAGGCGTTGTATATAAACAACAGATCACCTTCCCCATTTTCATGGCTGTTGTAGCTGCCCTTGAGCCAATGTAGTTTGTGCCCGTTCCTGTTTAACTTGTGGTCTGTGTTTACCTCCTGACTATGGTGGGAGCAGCAGCAACTCAATGTTCAGCAGGGGGCACTAATGCAGATTTGAAACAGGGGAGTGAACTAAAATGTGCTAGAATATTACTTGGGTAGACCAAATTTCTGCTGGTAAATGCAGTAGCATTGACCACATCAGGTAGCTATTTTAAAAACCAATAGTTATCTCTAAGCACTGGAATAACAATTAGCATCCCTCTTTTTCATCTAATTAACTTGTTGCATGAATTCAATGCCACAGTTTTTTGTCCTTACTTTCCTGAGTTGTATCCTGAGTCAGTCCATAAAAATTCAGAACAAACTGTTCCATCAGCTTCAGAGGAAAAATATTCTGAAATTCAATTGATCTGTGTTCAGGGTAACGTATTGCAGGAATGGAGATAAGAATATGAGGTGAGGATGGTCACTTTACTAAGCACAATAAAGTTGTTTTTTTGTTTGCTTGTCACCGTATCTACTTTTGCCAGGATTTCTTATACTTAGGAAAAATATTTCTTTTCTTCTTAAACACATGCCAGGGATAAGGTAAGGAAAGATCTGTACAAGATAGGAAAAATGTTATTTGACTGATGGGGAGGAGCAAAATGTTTCAATGAACAGAATCAGAAGATATTGAAAAGGTGATAATTAACACAGCAAACAAAAATATTGTCTTATACTTTCAGTTTAGAAAAGGAATAAATGAAGTCAGGACTGAAATTTGAGCAGAATATTACATGACTTTGACATTGTTCTTCAGCACA
>VZDJ01000426.1:6493355-6556685 GCA_008694505.1 Cyanoderma ruficeps
GGGAAAAAAAAGTTTTAACACAATTTGGTACTTTGATGTACTAATTTTTTTCAAAGCCAGAATTTCTAGAACTGACCATATTTGGTATCAATGCAAGGGCAAGCCAGAAGATCAGTCTTTCCTGGGCCAGCAGTGCCATTACATATGTGCCATGGCACACATTTGTGACTCATTCTTATGAGTCACATTTTTTATTATTTTTCTTATAATATTAATCATGTAGAGGAGGAAAAATGCATGCAAAGTAGAAGCTGCTCATTACAGTGATGCCTGTTTTTGAGTTTCTTCATTCTCCTTTTACAACACGGTAACTAAGGATCTATAGTTTTTTTCCAGTCAGCAGGCTGCAATAACCTGTAGTAAATGGGTGTTTTGGACAAGCCTGTTGCTGAAGAGGTTTGAGAGCATTTTTAAAATATTAAAACAATTTATATCAGGTTCTCTCAAGAGTCTGGGTCTTCCCCTTAGAGCACCACGGTTACTGCTGGCTGACCATCCTGCAGGGTTTCACCCACATATCTCAGGGTCTTACTTGGTGCCATGGGTGGCAAATACCAAACAGAATATTCTGTAATAATAGTAGAAATTACCAAGAGTAGTAGCTAAGTTTATGTGTGTTGAAGGCATCCTCAATCACAGCAGCTGTCAACCATGCAGTCGGCTCTGTAGTTTCACATGAAGGGAAAGTTGTGGGAAGTTGTGTTCCTCCCAGGAAGCCCATGAAGGTTTCCATGGACTGGGTCCTTCTGTGCTGACCTTTCGGTTCTTGTGGCTCATCTGGTAACTTGAAGGACCTTAAGTAATGGATCTCCTCAGGGGTCAGATCAGCTGAGCCCTACTGTGAGTGGGATCATCTGGCAGGGAGCTGCACTCTGCAAGACACGAGCTGTCTGCTTCTGCCGCAGCACATGGACATTGCAGCTTGTTGATTCTGTATTGGTAACACCCTACTCTCCCCATGTCCCTCCATATCCAGCATGTTTGAGATGGCAGCTTTTGAGAAAAAGGTCAGGAGCTGTGTTGGGAGCAGTCTGGTGTTGTGATGGATCAATCAGATTCTGCCCACGTGAGAATAATGCTTCAGTCACGATGCAATATTGCCCTTGAGTTAGATGGTGCCTTGGAGGCCACAGGGATTTATCCAAAGAATGTGGTGAGGTTTTGTGACCCAAAGAAGACACACCAAGTGAGACTTTGTGAGCTATTGAAGGAGATTCTATCCTCATTCCAGTATGGTGTAATTATTCTATAAACTGAGATACATCACATGAAGTGTACTTCTTCCATAGCTCGAAGTTATTTATAGGGAAATCAATAAAACACTTCAAGTCAGCTGTCATTGTGACAATTATGGAAAAAATATTAGCCTTCATTTGCTGGTGGAATTTTTAAGTATTTTCCAAAATAATTATTCTTCTGAGGATGCAAATGATCCAACTTTAAATTAAACAACTGAAATATCTGACTTTTTTATAATGTATGCAATCTTTAGAAAAATCCATTGGTGTGTTTAAGCATCCATTTTTGTGTTGCACTGCCTAACATATTTATCTGGTATAGACTTTGTGCAGTGGCATATGAAATGCCTCCAAAATTACAAAATTATATATTCTCTTGCCCATTTAAATTTCCAGAAAAGGAATAGTTTTTATTTTTAGATTTCCACTGCACTCCTTAGCCAGAGTGCCTGGTATCAGCTTCATAATGATGATGTGGGCAATGAAACTGAGATCCTGCCCTGCCTGAGCAAGCACTTGAACCCTGCAGCAGTCCGCCTGTTTTCCAAGTGAATTATATCTGTCATGTTTCCAAAGCTGATTCTTTCAGCAGGTAATTAATTTTTCACAGCATCCTGCTTGCAGATATGCTGCCAGTGGGGAAGGTCCGTGGAATAAGCAGGGTCAAATCAGGTTGGCAGGCAGGAGCAAAGACATCCTGGGGGACCCCCAAATGCCACAGGAACAGAGTCCTGCTCCAAACTACTCCTAATATAGTGACAAATCATGATTTTGCATTATGCCAAGTAAACAGGGTTGCCTCTTTTTTCAGTGTATATTTCAAATGTTGTTTATTCTTTGCTGCCACAACAAATGTAAATTTAACTGGTTACCTCTCTGGATTCCTTCCCTTTGCTTTCTTATGGATACATTATTGCTATTTCTGCTCTCTTGCATGCACTATGTCTGCTTTGGATGCTTCCAAAAGGGGAGAGAAACACATGAAAATGTTGTGTGTTGGGAAAAAATCAGATTTTATTGTGGTGGGTACATCGTTTCAAATGTAGATAATTCTTTGTTCACAGTGACAGTGAAAGGAGTGAGGAATTTATTGAAGGAGAACAAATATGAAGCAGGACTTTCAGATGCACAAGAAAAAAGTAATTAATTCAATACATATGGAGAAAAGTCAGATGATAAATAGTTAAAATAGTTTGAGAAGAAAAAGGAGTAGAATTATGTTCTCAGCAAAACTTTAAAAGCCTCTCTACTTATGTCTATTTGAATTTAATTTTTTTTAAAGATACATTAAAAACCATAATTGATGTAGAAAGCAATCCTAAGGTGCCAGGGAGCTGAAATAAAGGAGACATTGGAAATCAACAATATTTTCTGTTTTCGGTGACTCTAATTTTATAATGGTTAATAGTGTTATGTCTTCAAATTTTTGTTTCCATATGATGTTTCAACATAATTAGTTCAGTATACATTTACAGTGTGCCTAATTTCCTCACCTCATATTCAACAGTTTAAAGAAAATGCAAACTGAAACATTTATCACAATTTCTCAAAACTACTTTTCTGAAAAGGTTATAATGTATGACAGAAGAGATAACTCTAAGTGCCTTATCTGTGCTTGAAGAAAAAGGTCAAAATAGCTAGCATTAGAAATTTAGACAAAACTATTTTCTTTGCCAGGCAAATTCATCACATCTCAAAGATAATGTCTGAAGATGGGCAAGGAATTGAAAATAGAAAGTGATCTAAAAGCCTGGTGGGAGTTATTACTTTAAATAATAAGTAGATTTATAAATAAGTTCTACTTGATCACTGCAGTTTATCAGACTTCAAGGGTAAAGTGTGGAAACAGAGAGTATGACCTTCATACCAAGCCAGGCTGGGTATTATATGAGTGTTAAGAGTTTTAGGTTATGATTAGTCAAGTCCCAAAAGAAACATAGAGGTATGAAAAGTGCAGCCTGTTCTAGAGTGGCTTCAAAGTGATAAAGGCGCCCATATTTTACCAGGCTCCTTTGGCCACTCCCTCATGACTCTTTTGGCTCACTTGACTGGTCCCTTAGGAGGGTGACCCATAGCCTGATCTTTCTGGTGGTCTAAGCCTACCTTCCTCAGAGCCCAGTAGTCGTTCATCATGTAACAGACTGATCTAATTCAACACTTTGAAGAAAAATCCTCCTTGTGGACCCAGTGCCATTTGTCTCATTTATTGCTGGCTGAATGCTTTCCTGCCCTTGAACTGGTAATACTTTTTATTCAGACAGGTACAGGAGGACAATGTGTCATATCTAAAATTTGGGACAAGATTTTCTGTTGGTTTCCAGTGCTGTGGTCTTTGCTGCCCATGACCTAGGATCAGTAACAGTTGGCATGTCCAGTGGAGCTCCAGTATTTCCTCACAGGGAACCCTCCACATCTCTGCCCTTCCCTCCTCCTCCTCTCCCCAGAAAATCTGACACCCATGCAACAAAAGCTGTTGTGGACACACGACTGCTGAAAGTTTCTACCCTGTGAAAGGAATGATCTGACTTTATAACAAAAATTATGGTTCTTTCATTGATCCCGTAGAGTGTAGGGAGTTTTCAGGCATGCTGAATTCCTCACATTGGTGCTGTGGATATGTCTGTCAGATCACCATGACCTGAAAGTGCAGCAGGTTGCAAAGATGTACAAGCCATTGCCACAATCACCCTGGGTTAGAGATATGGAGTTTTAATTACAGGTTGTTATGATGCTGGTTGTTTCATTATTAAGAGTAATAAAAATCCAAATAGTATCTGTTGACCTTTTTTTCTAAAACTTTACCCCAGAAACCTCTCAGTAACAGTGAAGTAAATGTGTGAAGCATAGTCCTTCCCCCAGAAAAGCTTCCATAAATACTGCTGTGAAAGTAAGTTGAATCCTTTCGAAATAAGAGCTTGAGGCAACAAATCTCACTACTGAAAGCAATAAGAGAAACCACTGTCCCATACTGATTCCCAGTCAAGATTCTTTATTTTAGCTACTTTCTGCATTAATTGTGATTAAATGCTTAGATCCACATATCTGAGAACAGAAAGATAATCTGCATGATGTATCTGTAGTTAAAGCCTCTCTTGGGGATTTCACTGGGTCAGTGTCCTGAAGGAAGGTTCTCTCTTCACATAAACTTTGTGAAGAGTGTGATCAATTGTGAAGAGGGAGATCGATTTTCAGCTGAAGAACAGGGCATAAATACATATTTATCTTTCTCAGTAAAAAAAAAGTCTCTTCATGCCTGTAAGACTTCACTTTGAATCAATTACATAAATCACTAGCTTTAAATCTCAGTTATATTCTAAATTAAAGGAATTCTTGACATGTTTATTTCCTTAATATATATTGAGAGCATTTAACATTAAAATGGTTATATCCATTGTTTTTAGACTGCACCTAGAGTGGCAAATGCACTGAAAACCAAACTTCAGTTCTGTTTGAGGTGGAAGGGAAAATTTTCTTATCCATGCCCAAAATACTTTCAGTTAATATATTGGGTCTGTACTTTTCTTTGGCAACTGCCATGTAAGACTTATTACATTTTGATCTCAGAGGAGATTTTACTGCCTGGAAATTTCCAGACACAGAAAGTGGGTAAAAAAGACTTCATATAATTGATTATATGTTGGTTTAGCATTATTTTTTGTATTTCATTGCCAAGGTCTTAGAGAGTGTTTTGAGAAGAATTCTTATTGAATAGTTTATAGGCTTCTACATGTGTATGAAAAAACTGTTGTATTATGGGGGTTGTTTTTTGGTTTTAGAGTATAAAGTCTTATAAATCTCACCTAGTGGATGTTGATATTACAAAGATGATCTCATTGCATACTAAACTTATGTGTTTGTACTTTTTTCCAAAAGACTTCTTATTACTTTGGCATTTCCCAATTGTTTTGCTAAAAAATACTGGGGCTTTTAGGCTGCTTGGAGCTTCTACTGAGATGTCATATACCCTGAAACACTGGAGTGTTTTGTTTGCTTCTAATGTAAATGGAAAGCCTGAAAGGTTGGGAAGTAATGCAGTGCTCAAGGTCAGCTCAGTTTGGTAGGACCAGCTTCCAAAATAACAAGTCACTTGAAATTGTTTCTTTTAGAAAAAAAAAGGAGTTCTGCTTTTCCACTTCTTCAGGGCCCTTCTTGGAGCCCAGGTTAGCTGTGCTTGTCAGCATGGCTCCCCCTCCTCTAGTTACCAACTCAGGTTGGAATATTGGTGAGATAGGAATGGATTGTACCTGCTGCTCCCCACCAGCCCAAACCTTCTTTGGTGATTGGCCCTGAAAGCAGACACTACTTTGGCATCACGTTCCTGATTGTTAGGAAGGCCATACAGTTGGGCTGTCTCATGGGTATAAAGCTGGGGGGATGGATATGGAGGGTGGGGAGACAAGAAGAGGATGAGGAGGAATAACAAGCACAGGATCTGTGGGAGAGAGAAGAGAGGGGAGCAGCTCCAGAGCCGGGCACAGGGTAGAATGGAAGTGCAGCTCCAGGACAGCTGTGTTGGACAATGAATAATCAGTAACACACATCAAGTCCTAGTGCTTCTGGCTGGGCTTTTCAGAAAGTCCTCAGTGATTTAAGAGCACAACTGCCATTGACTTCCAACAGGGCTTAAGCACTTTCCAAAATTTACCTCCTTACACATCAAGCTGTTAGTTGTTGTTTTTTTTACTTCAGTCTTTTAAAGCATTGTTCTTTTCTTGATTTGGCTGCCTTGGAAACCTCCTGACAGTTTCCATGGAGCAGTGCACTACCGTTTATATATATATTTATGGCCTTATCTTTATATTTGCTGCTTCTGCAGCATGGCGATGGTCATCCCCAAATCTCTGAGCATCTGAAAGATAGCCTTATCCTGGGAAAAGGATGTGAACCATGGAAATGTTTGTACGTTAGTGAAAACACTCTCCTCTCACTATTGTCTTGCTTTATCCAGCTCCACATCAATGTCATATTTGAGCCTATGCTAATTGTACTAGTTCTAAAACAGATTCCCTTTAACTAAGTGCAGAAATAAAATTTGGGGTTTAGCAATTGCCTTCAACACTCTCCTGCCATGTTGAGATATAAGCAGGACGTATGTAAGGAGAATGAACCTGTGTAAGGAGAATGGGGGGGTTTCCCTACCAAATTATTTTATGATCATTGGTTAGATATTGTAATCAGATAAAATAAGGCTGTGAACTCCTAGGCAGAATTGAACTCAGTGAGTTCCTATCTTGTCTGACAGCAAGAGAAAACACATGTATAATATTCTTGTTTCATATGAGGTAGTTATGTGCTATAGCTTCTACTTAGTGTTCTAAAATTCTCATTTATTCCCTCATGAATTTGACAGTGTATTTAGCATTAGGTCCATGAAGACAGGAGTTTATAGATGCGTTTAAAGAGCATTTGAAGTGCTCTTTGTTTAGACTATAAAGTTCTTGAGTTATTTATTTGAGAAATTGGAAAGTGGTTTTGCACCTAAAACAATATGCAGGTCATAATTTTTAAGTACTGAAAATACAAAATAACACAGTTTAAAGTGAGTAGTAACTTTACAAGTTCTAATGACATTTATAATGGTTGGGTGTTTTTCTCTTTAGAGAAAAATGACTACACATTGGAAAACTCTGACAATTTTACACAGATTATGATGCTGTGAATTATCTTAATTTTTCAATAAAATGTTCTTTAAAATGTGGGAGAGATAGACTTAAGTATTGTAAATGGATGGATCTTGCTGCAAAGAAATTAATGTTCAGTGAGGAATAATCATATAGATAAAACAGGTATAACACTTTAAAGCTACACTTTATCATATTTTTCAGTGTGTTCTCATCCTGAAAAATTTCCTACAGGGAGAGGTGCAGTGTCCAATGGGGTTTGCATAGTTCCTATATTTGTTAGCTCTCATGAGCAACTCAGTGGTAAGGATGTCTGATATGCTAAAACCAATTCAAGAGAAGCAGTATAGGGTAGAAAGTAATTTACTGGAAGGCCAGGCAGTGCATAAAGTAAATTGTAAAAAAAGTCTCTTTTAATAGGAATGTTTTATTTTCAAATAAAAAACTTTATTTGGAAAATTTTGATTGCACAGTGATTTCTTAGCAACAAAACTTTGGTCTCCTGGAGCAAAGCAGTAACTAAGGGCAGAAAGGTGAAGACTGGGTTCAAATGCAACACATTATATCTCTATCATTAAAAATGTTTGCAAAATATATTGCATGCAAAATTGCAAAAGCATAGCTGACATAGGTTAGGTATCCATATGTTCTTTCCCAAAAAAGTGAAGAACAGAACTTGAAAAACTTGCTGGTTTACAGCCATCCGCTGAATCTCCCCCAAACCCACACCTGTCTTTCCCTGCAAGGGAATGTTTTAGATTCATGCATTCATAGACAGATCAGTTATATCATGACAAAAAGAACCCTCTGTGATCTACAGGCATGTGATGGCCTGTGTTTTGAATACGGGTTTCAATAGACCTAACGAAAGTCTGCAGTACAATTGCTGTGTGTGTTACCTGCTTTTGATGGGGTCAGACTGTCACAGGCTGTCAAGACTTTGTATTTATGCTTTCTCTTCTGCCCAAAGGTAAAGGCAAGACATAACATTTCTATCAATATTTAGAGTGGATGGCGTGGTTTAGGCTCTAGATTTTTCTGAGTGATATTTGGACTGATGCTCTTTGGCTTGCCTGCTGATTCTGATTTAAGGTAAGTAAATATTTCCTCTATTTTTTTCCATTTAATAGTGTGGTTACCTATTTGTGTCTATAGCTGCTTGTGTTTATAAGTGCTTGAGCCCAACTTTCAGCTGCCTCTCTCTTTTTCAGAAATATTGGTCAGCTCCAGCAAAAAACCCCAATTTTTCAATATTCCTTAGTGACCCTCAACTCTGATACCACCCCCATCCTCCCCACTTGCCCATCCAGCTATTGGAAAACATCAAGACCTGGTTCAGGTGAAGGCTGGAAATGGGATCCACTCAACAGAGGCAAAGGAGGTGGGCAGCAAGACCGTGCTGGCAGTGGTGTTTTGTGTCTATTCCCAATCAATGGACCAGCTGCATGGAAAGCTCACTTGGTGTGTTAATGGATTCTGCTCAGGTCCTATTTTGGTGTCCATCTCCTGCTGATTCTCTGACTGCTGAGCACAGTTCAATACCTCTCCCAAAATGCTGTAGTACCTGCTTTTAGGAGTACTTTTAGAGTTTTCAGTAGCTTTTCTCAAAATCAGATTGTACCTAACTTATTTTTCCCATATGATGTCCAGCATATCTGCTTGTGACTGGATCCATATTTCTCCTTAGCTAAAAGAAATGTATCTGGGATCACTCCCCAGAGGAAGCCTTTAGCTGTGTTAGCCGAAGGTGTGCACACACTTGACACCAGAGCAGACTGAAGAGGATTATTCTTCCTCTTGATTGCTTTTCCATGGGATCCCATTGTACCATGGAGATCAGACTCTGAGGTCAGTCTGAATTATTTGTTTTGCCAGCCTATTTTTAGCCAAAATGACATTTGTATGAATGCAAAAACACTCAACTCTGGTAGCCTTTGGTAATGTCAAAATCGGCATGGTTTTTGTGAAGTTGTTTATTTTTATTTTCTTTACCTCTCTAGGCAAAAACTTGTGCTTGCTGGACAGAAGTGTCACTCTAGTTCTTCCTGCCAAGAATAATGCAGATAGAATTCCAGGCCCTCCAAGGTTCTGCTCAGTGTTTGGGAGAGAGCAAGGGCAAAGTGTGTGCACACAGGAGGATCTCTACACTGCACATGGAAGAAGAGATCGCTGCACTTTCAGCAATCAAAATGTGTTTGTGTGTGTTGTGCTCGTAACATGGGGGAGGTTTCTTGTGAAAACAGCCCTCATTTTTCCAAAGTGAATTATTATAGCAATATATTTAGATTTGTGCTGCTCTGTGTGAAAGAATTGATGGATAGAATTCAAGATGCATCCTTAGTTGGGATGCCTTGTCAGAGACACAGAGTCAATAAGCTTCCATCAGTTTTTGCCCTACCATAGGTCCCAGTATGGAGCCCTCTCAATCTCAATGTTTTTTTGGAAACAAAATTTTTCATGAGTCCTCAGGGTTCACCTTGCCTCACGTGATCAGGTTAGACTGAAATAAGGTCGTTTCCTTGATACTTATCCTGAATTTCCCAAGCAACACAGACATGAATTTAAACTACTCAAGTATTTACCCAGAACACGAGCAGTGACTTCAGATGATATTTTACTAGGTTTATCATCAATTAAAATGAATATATGATTGAATTTTTTAGTCCTGTTTAGCACATGTTTAGTGGACAAATTTCTTAATTCTTGAAGGATGGTCCTTGTCCCTAAGATCCAGCAGAAAGGCTCTATTAGCTTTCTGCATTATTTTACTCTGTTTTCAGAGAATTATCTACAATGACTCCTAACTGGTAATATTTCATTTCAAGCTTATCATCATCTGTCTGTGTATAAAGTTAGGACTGTACTTTCCCTGTGTGCATGACTTTGCATTTATTGAACAGAAATTTCATCAGATGCTTTATGTCTCAGTCAAAAGCCTTCTGCAACTCTTTGCAGTCAATTTAATTTTGACAAGTATGAATAATATTATATCACTAGCCAACCTTGATATCTTATGCATGTGTCCACTTTCTGGATTTTTCAGGAGGATGCTGAAAAACAGCAGTGTAAGACAAATTCTCCCCATGGTAATTTCTCTACATCGAGACAACTGAACAATTATTTCTACTGTTTCCTTCCCACCTACTGCTGATAATCCATATTGTCTGTGAGAAAATTTCCTCTTATTTCTCTTCTTTCTCTATAGTTTAGGTAATTTAAAATACTTTCATGTTTGTCCTCCAGCCCATGGACTGAGTCCCACAGGATGTCCCCACACTCCTGGCCAGCCCTCTGGGCTCCCCTGCTTTCTACAGGACATCAAAGACAGAACTTGGCTCTCTCTGGAGGCTTCCTTTTCTTTCTCCCCTAGCAAATGAGACAAGATTTTCCTCCACAGCCCTCCTCCTAACATGATTAACACAACACATTTATTTTTGTTTATTATTTTGTCGACTACTATGCCTACCTTTTGTTTTCATAGCACTTCAGTTTTTGGTCCCAGGCACCACAGTTGTGATGATACAGACAACAAAGTCTTTAGACATTTGCAGCTTTCTAAGGACAAAACAGACAGGTGTATTCTGCTGCTGTCATTTAGCAGAGCTTTGGCCTGGAACCATTTTACCTTAGCTTGCCACAATTATTATTAGGATGCAGGATTAATTTGGACTTAAATCTTATCTAGTTTGAAAGAACAAGTTTCTGCTGTACTTTTAATTGTACCTGTCCTAGAAGTTTGTGCTCACAGAGTTGATGAGAAGTAGCACTTAACTCTCCAGAGAAAGATTTTAAGACCTCTCAGTAGCTCTTGGGGCTCTTATGTGTCATGTGTGTGCCGTGTGCCAGCTCCAAGGCTTCATGGTGTGGGTCACAAACAGGCTGTGCATCAAGCCATACAGTGCTGAGCCATAACACTGATCTAACCATGGAATATCTGTTCCAAAAGCAGAGATGCTGATGAACAGATAGGGAAATAAGCATGAGCTGGAATAGTTGCATTGGATGTAACAGAAATACTAAGAATAGAAAATGCCATATTAAAGTTTGCCACAATATTATTTGTGTTAATTTTAATGAGCTTAATTATTTCTGTTTGATTTTACTTCTTTGCATGGCTGTATTTTCACAGCCTTTTCTGTGAGATCTGTTAAGATCCCTTTTATTACTTTTTCTGGTTTTAACTATTTTAGTGTTTTTAGAGTATCTTTTCTGAAGTTTTATTTTGTTTCTAAATTTTACCTACCATGTTTTCACTAAAAAAAAGTAAATTGCTTTCGAAAAGGATCTCCATTTGTGTCTTAGCCTGAGAACCTGCTCTCAGGTTTATATTCACCTGTCCTTGAAACAGCCTATGAATCGGCCTATAAAATGGATCACATACAATCAGGTTAAGTGGTGTAATGACATTACCCGTAGTCTTAAAAATGAAAGTAAAACAATTGAAAGAATAAAGTTTCCTGATCTGATGCAGAGTCTGACAGAATCTGACTCAGTGCTGAATAATCGTGGTTGGCAGGTACGTCTTCTGCTAATGCTTTTCTTTCTCAGCTGGACAGTTGCAGAAGCATTTTTGATCTGAATGGCCAAAGAGATGTAAAATCAATGTCTGTTATTGCTTTGGCAGTTCTATCTTGAAATAAGGAATCTTCAAATATTTGCTGTGTGGAATTCAGCTGCAGAAATGCCTGCAGAAAAAAATTCTCTGGCCAAGGTGTCATGAAGAAAGGAGTCCTACAAATCTAATCATTGTTACTACCTTTTAAGCATTGTATGAATTTAAATGTAGAAAATTGCCTGCCTCCAAGCTGCTGTCTTCAGGGCTAGTTTCCCAAACTGCAAAAGAGATCTATATTTTGGATTTGTCTTCCAGAGAAGAAATATCTTTAGTCATCTATACAACCGAATTTTCTATCTCTTCCTACTGTAACATAGATGTGTCTGTCATACACTGGTCATACACATTTATTCTGAATATACTCCAAAGACCCAAGGATAAATTTACCAACAGAGCCAAGGTAAATCCCAGTTGTACCCTGCTCTCTCAAATGCATATTAGGGATTTTTTTTTCTGCTCATTTTTACCACCAGCCCTTAAACCAGCCTATGTAATAATTATGTGTTATGCTCTAAAAACAGATGTCCCAGTAGAAAAATCTGTAGTTACCATCCTGTGTTATTATTATTAATTTGCCTCTCACAATTCTCTCTTTTTTCATCAGTTATCTCTTAACTGACCTGGATTTTTCGTGTTCACTTTTATTTTATTTTTGGAGAAGAAAAAGAGGTAGAATGAGAGGAAGACAACAGGGACAGAACCATCAGTAGGAGCAGCAGCCATTGGCCAATATCTGGAGCAGGGCAAGTATCTTTGACACTGGCCCTAAATACTGTCCCAGGTGTTAAGAGGTCCAAGGACTTCTTGACCCTAATGCAGTTTATTTATTTTGTCTAGGTTGCAACTTATCTTTCGAGTGCTTAACCAGTGTCTTTCAATCAATGTATCTCTGCTTGCAATGCTATTCATAAAACAAGTTCTTTTAAGCTTGGTTATGTATAATGACCTTTAAATCATTAAAAATTGAGAGATGTCTATCTTCAATCATGGAATTAAAAGGGCCACAGTTCTATTAGTCAGGGAAAAAAGACTACCAATATCCATTTTGGATTCAATTTAAGTAATTGTGAAGGATGTGCACAGTTAGTTTTTCTTTAGTTTTTAGCTGAGAGGTGACATCAACTGTGTCTGCTTATGAATATGTATATCAACCATAATACAAACTCTTCTGCATAGGAAATTTGACTTAATTATGTTAGGAGACAGTTTGCCTCTGTAATTATATTACCACTTAATACTCTGTAAAACTCCACTCTGCACTAATTACACTTAACAAACAGAGTGCTCAATATTATTACAGGGAAATGTACAAAACAAAAGGCATTTTTTAATTTCTTGGTAGGTTGTATTCTGTACAGTCTATAGTAAGGAAATATCATGTGGTTATCTGAGTCATACTGGAAATAAAATGGTTCAATGCAGATTAGATGTCATATGCATGATATCTAGTTTTCAGATTCAGACAAACATAAAGTGTATTTTCCTGAAATGTGTTTTCAGCCCTGTTTTTACGGTAATATATTTTTTTCTTGACATTGTGATTCAATTTTTAAAAGGACAACCTGGCCTAAATACTGCAAAAGAGCATAGGGGGTTCTTTTGAGTTATGACATGTATAAATCAAGGTCTGAATGGACATCTATTTTCTCTTATCTTAATGATATTAATATTGAACATGGATATTTATAGTTTATTAAGAAGTTTATCCAAGGGTATGTTGCTTCATCTTTCTCTTTGTAGGACAACTGCCTGAATTTATTAAGATTTATACAGCTTTGCTTAATGGGTCAAGAAGTCTGGATTTTTGGGCTCAGAGAGAGAGGCCACACTCACCCATTTCTTTCCATTCACCAAACTGTTCATTGAAAACCATAGAGGGCCCACAGCTACTCTGTGCCATTTTGTGTGTCTGGAGGAGCACCAGGGCCAGACCTGTGGGACGGCTCCTGAGAAGGGGCTGGTTGGGCTGGGATCCTGGAGGGCCCTGAAACTGCCCCCTGCCCCTGGGAGCTCTCCGTGTCCACAAGCTCGCTCTGGCTGGCCACGGGCTCTCTCTGGCCAGCCACGGGCTCTCTCTGGCCAGTCACGGGATCTCTCCGGCCAGCCACGGGCTCTCTCCGGCCAGCCATGGGCTCTCTCTGGCCAGCCACGGGATCTCTCCGGCCAGCCACGGGCTCTCTCCGGCCAGCCAGAGGCTCTCTCCGGCCAGGCGCGGTCTCTCTCCGGCCAAACGCACGCTCTCTCTGGTCAGCCGCGGGTGGGTTGGTGGCCAGCCGCCTGCGCAGGTCATAGCGGCTCTGCTGGCGGCGGCCGCGGGCCCTGTCCATGGCCATCCTCCTGCGCAGACGGGTGGGCAGGCCCACCACAAACAGCTCGTAGTCGTCGTCGCCTCGCACGGAGTGCAGCACCTGCTCCAGGGACTGCCGGCACACGGGGCAGCCCTCCCTGGCCTGGGCCCAGTGGCAGATGCAGCTAAAGCAGAACTGGTGCATGCAGTAGGCCACAAAGGCCGGCTTCCTCACGACGTCCAGGCAGATGGGGCACTCCGAGCCCACTGCTGCCTTCAGCGGCTCTGCCTCTGCAGCAGAGCCGCTCTCCCCCATGCCCTCTTTGGCACCGCTCGCCATGTGCTGCCAAGAGAGATGTGGAAGGTGCTGGAAGTTGTATGGCTGAAGGGCTTGCTGGGGATGTTGAGCTGCTCCCTCTCATTAGCACTGCAGCTGTGGATGTTGAGCAAGCAGAGGGAGAAAGGCCACAGCTGTTGGCTGGCCTGGGGACAGATGGAAGAAATGGTCAGGTCCCCCTGGAAGGAAACCTTCCGGCTTGTCCAGGTAAGGTCTCGCCTCCCAGACCACCTCTACAGCTATGAGACATCATAATCCTTCACTAGGTGGTTGGGTCTGTTATTGCTGGCATCAAAATCCAGCACTGTGAGATCACAATGAGCCATTCTCACCCACCAAGGCACATGTGGCTGGGGCTACTGCAGAGCAACCGCCCGCTGCATCCTCCCTTGTCCTGTGCAAGGAAAGAAAGAAAGGATATTTGCAATCACTTTTGTGGGATCAAACAGTTTCTTTTTACAAGTTTTCCTTACTGATAGAAATGACCTTGTTTCCCTTTTATTTTAAAATTTAATCATGCTGGTATTTTGGCGGTGAAAATATAAATGAAGCCTCATTACAACCAAGTACATGCAGGATCAGTAAATTCTTTCTGTTGGAAAGCTAGTGAGAAGAAAATGAGACTGTTAATAGAATATCCATCACATTGATGAAACTGTTGATTGAAATTCACCCTCACATATAACCTATTTGTAATTTCTCTGTAACAATGTATCTTAATGGGGTCTTGTTACTTTCTTATTAGTGTTAAAATGATAGTAGGAAATGTTTCCAATTCAAAACCTTTTTGCTAACGGATTTAAAAGAGCAAACCTTAGTTCTTGTATAAAAAGCAATGCTTTTGCAAAGCAAAGCAATTGTCTGAATATAAATCAAGAATGTATTACATAGAAAAAACAAAGGAGGGTTATTTACCTTATTTCATGTTGTGCTTGTATGTGTATTTTTCCAGACCTAAAAAAGTCTGAACTAAATTTTTTTATCAAGCAGGAATCTATAGTATTTAAAGGTAGGTCTAAAGGAGAATTTCAATAATGTTATTTGAATTCTAATCTAAGACTGAATTCAGTACAATTTTCCACTTTGTCCCACTTTCTAGATGACAACTATATAGCTTGTTCCAGTATGATTTTCACAAAGATCATATAAAAGAAAAATTAATCTCTGCCGCATTCCTTCTTCAAAATGCCATACAAAATAAATTATACTTGGCCTTTTTTCTAACGTAAAAAAAAAAAATAAGCGTGGAAAAGCTAAATTGTCTAAGGCATGGATGTGTATGTGGCTGTCGTGAAACTTGATTGAGCCAAAGTTACAGTCAGAGGGTTTTTGGCTTAAGCTGTGTAGTACCTTATTAGTTAGGTGTTATTTTTGCAAAATTTTAAACTAAAACTATTTTAAATTCCTATCTCATTTTTTCTTCCACTGTATCTCAAGAGTTTGGAAATATCCTGCTCATTTTTGCCATCTCAAAATCCAGTTCTTCATTTTAATTTGCTGCCACATGAAGAAAACATCCCTAATTATCGGCAGTGAAAGCTAAGTTGTTCCAAAATGTCTTCTTTATTCATTATCCATTCCCATTTCAGTCTGGCCTTCAGTGTTTTCTTCTTTAAGCAGTGTTTCAGAAAGTAAACTGTGAAGAGAGTATCTCAACAGATGACAGTATCTAAATGAATAAGGAAGCTATATTAGTTCATGTGGTGGCATCACTGAAACAACAAGAAAATGGACATGGATGATTTTGGATCTTTTCTCCCATGCAGAGCTCTGTCCTCCCCCTTCAGAAACATGGAGATGAAGAGGACAGCTTCTTGTTTTCTCATTTTCTTACCCTGCTAATCAGTCCTATAGCCAAGGGGCCCAAAATGGCTCCACATTGTAAAGTAGGCATCCTACCTTTCTCTGAGTCCTGCTGTTTTCATTCCACAGGTAGCAATGGGAAAGAAATATCTAAGTTGGCACTGAATTTCTTAGTCTAGCAGAGCAGAGCAGACATAAAGCTAAAACAAGGGCAGACAGCAAATATTCTGAAAGATCAATGCTCATATCTCTAACCCAAACTGTGTTATGGCTGTGTCTGGCATTACAAACAGCACTGGATTTTTCTAACAGCAGTTTGTGCTAAGGAATTAAATCTGGAATTCTGTACTACCATAGTAGGGCAGTTAGGGGGTGATCTTCTATTGACTTCACACTCAAATGAGCTGTGTTTTTTATAAATCAACACTGTCTTGGCATGCAGAACATGTAGAAGGAAGATCTGAGATTCAAGGCATTAAAGAAATGTTATGAAGATCGATTGGAAGCAGTGATTAACTACTCAGTGCATCACAAAGCTGCACTTCCTCATTCCACAAAAGGGCAAT
Source organism: Cyanoderma ruficeps (assembly GCA_008694505.1). NCBI lineage: Eukaryota > Metazoa > Chordata > Aves > Passeriformes > Timaliidae > Cyanoderma > Cyanoderma ruficeps. The sequence goes on from VZDJ01000426.1 coordinate 6,509,823, forward strand.
ACATGTTTATAGGTCACAAAGTGGAAATGTTCCTTCATTTGTAAAGTTTCACAAGTGACATCCTCAATCATTTAAAATATGTTACTTTTCACACTTATGGTAAGATTGACCCCATGAACTTTCCATACCCTGAAGAAGCAATACCTTGCTTTTATCTGTTGGCAGATTGTGTTATGGCAGATGTTTAGCAGAGTGTATGGACTCCAACAGGAGCTATTGGATTAGTACATGTGCTATGAGTCTGAGTTTATAGATCTCAGCAGTCAATGACATCCAGTACTGCTGCATCCTTGCTTAAATTGTACTATGTAGCAAAATATCAGCAAATGGCACAGCTAACAAAAATGTCAAGTCACAAACCTCAGCATTTTGCACCTGACTATGGAACAACCTGCAGTAATGGCATAGTCAACAAAATTGTTCATTGAACTTGAACCCTGCTGCTAATAACTGACCTACATAACTGGTCAATATACCTTCCATGAGGAGCTTATCTGAGTGGACAGCTTGTGTTTCACTTTCTGAGCTGATAGTTAAATTATTATATCAGAAATCATTGATTTGATAAAAATATAGAGTGCTTCCTTCATCTCCAGAATCAGTATTGTAGAGGAGCTAATTTAGTCTGATTTTCAGCAACTTTCAGAATCCTGCCAACAAAACAAAAACAGGATCAGTAGAGAGAGAGTAATGTTTAGATCTGGTGTCTAGAGAAATACACTTCAGGAACTCACGAATTCTAAAAGTGGGGCTGACCCAAAAAGATTGCAACCAAACATATCTGCATTCAGACAATTGGCAACCTCTGTTCAAGAATTGTAACTCTACAGAAGATTTGAGCTTTTCTTGAGTGAAGTCTAACTACATCAGCAGATACCTTAGGAAACTGGAGAGTTTTCTGGGATTGCACAATCAGAGATCAGAAAAATAATCACAAATATAACAGAAAGCCAACCACCAAGTGAAGATGCAAAAAAATCTCAGTACAGCTGACTGACTGAAATTTCAGAAAGCTGTCTTGCCACAAAACAGCTGTTTCCAAACTTCAACTTGCAGATGCAGGACTGTTTCAAACAAACTGGAAACTCTTGAATTGAATTTGAATGTGTTGTGTGACAATGGATAAGATTCAGAATCAGGAGGTTATGCATTAAATAAAAATGAAAATAGAGTTCCCCTCCACAAACCCAGAATTTGTTCCATTAAATCTATCTACAATTTTTATTTTTTATTTTCCTCTGCTCTGAAAAAAAGTTGCTTGGCCTAACATCCTGCAGTTGGAAACTCGCTCTAAACAAAATCTATAATTTTCCCTTTACATTACAGATACCAGTCTAGGCAATTCATCCTTTTTATTTAGGGTTTCAGCATTCACAATATCTTTGAAACATTATAATGAAATAAGCATCCTGATAGTCACTTAACCAAGCAATGTTTCAATTACTTGGTTATCCATGCCAACATCAAGCTAATAGCTTTTGCTCTCTTTTTTCAGAATGCATACATCTTTGCTATTTGAAGTACTAACAACAATACTAGTTCAGATCAAATTCCCAGCAAACCTGCAGAGACAGGCAATATATTTTCTCTTACATGATGTGCTCCTGCATAAACAGACCTTGTCTTTGTGTCATAACACATTTATAAAAGGTCTCAAAATGGCCACCACAATCACCTTCATGACTTTTTCTGCAGACAGTTTTCTATTTCTTCCTATTGTTCTTTCATTAACCCTTCCCTTGCCATCTCATTTAGGATAGGTCTTGCACAATTTTATTTCCTCATATTCTAAAATCCAAATCTTTTTCATGGTTTATCTTCCCTTCCAAGTATAGTTCATAACTAGCTGATATCTGCTCCAGGCTTCATTTTTTGGTTTTTTTTTTTTTCTTTCTTCTTTCCCAGTTGGGAAAGGAAGGTCAAATCCCATTGGAATTAAGACCTCCTAATATAAACCCTTTTGTCCCAATAAATATATTAACATTACTTTTACTCTTCTCTGGGCTGAAAAGCACAAGTGTTCAATATTTCTTCCCAGACAGATGGTTTGGGACCACTCTGAACCAAGTCTGAATGTTGCCCTGTGAATTCAGTGTGTTTAATCTCTGCATTTGATCAAGGGTTGATTGTTGGGGTTACTCCATATCATGGTTTAGGAATGCTATTCCCCAGTTTAGCAAACTCTGAAAAGGAAATGTAAACATATTTTCTATCCAATGTTTTAGGTATTATCCCTGTGAATTTTCTTTTCCCACACCAAGTTATTCTTCCGCACAGAGCAGCCATGTTTGCCTTAAGTTTCTCTTCAGACTCACTGTCTTGATACTCAGGAAAAACAATCTGTGGTAAAACTCTGGCACAGACTGCCTACTATTTGTGGAATAGCTGGTTAATCAGTTTGTTCCACCTGCTAAAGAATGATAATAGTCTTGCCATTCCCTCATTCTCACATCTATTTAGATCCTAAACTCAATAAGTAGGACTTTCTCTTACCATCTTGTTAACCGAAAAGACACCCAGGCCTATTACAAAACCAAAATATACTGTTGGGTTAATTTCCCCATGAAAAGAAAAAAAATTACTTTATTCTTAAAGAGGATAGTGTTGCTATAGCATATCAATGTAAGCATAATTATGAGAATTCTCTAACTCCAGGTCCATCTCTTCAGAAAGGATTGAAGACTCTTCCATTCACCCTCTGAGTTTTCCAGTTTCCTCTTGTTCTGATGTAGGGCTGCTGATAACTGAGATTGATAACTGAGATGTCTTCTGCATCTGAGTCTAGAGCATCCAAAGGAGCATTCAAAACTGTTTTTGAAGAGATGCTTTAATTCTTGATTACACTGACTCCTGCACACCTTTAACTCCTGTGATCAAAGACTTAACACCCCGTCTGCTAACACGATGCCCTTATTCATCTAGCAGTGCTCAGTCCTTACTGGTTGTGTTAATTATCTGCTGTACCTTTTTCATAGTATTGAATTTCTGCTTTTAGTAGACATTGATTTTTGGTCAGTTAAAACACAGGACAGATTCCTTTTCTTGCTTTCTCCTCTTATCTCCAGCTCTTTAAACTATTCCAGATATGCATCTGGAAACACGAGAAAACCTGTGATCTTTCCTTTGCCCCATGATTGAATTTTGCTGTAATAAATTTCTGTTGGAGTACTGCCTTTCTCTCTGGCTGTTGCAACCAAATTCTGGTCCAGGTACCTACTGCTAGCCTTTCTGCATCTTTTCAGCAGGGATTTTTCCCTTGCCAGGCAGTGAGACAACAGGACCTGTTATTTCCTTTGGCAGCCCTCGTTAGAGGGAATTTTGGAAGTATTTTTTAATCTCAAATCTGCCTTAGTGTTTGTAAGTTTCTCTTGTGAATTGTCCCTGCAGTTGGTAGCAAAAATAAAAAACGTGTTTTCAAGAAATGTTCTAAGAGTTCCTTTCTTCCAATGGCAATGCTTGAAACAGTGGCCTTGGACTAAAAGCAAAGTCACTTTAATAAGCTTATAATTAAGAGATGCCCCCAGAATTGCCTTTGCTATGCTATTTGTACCTTCCTAGTACTCAACTATATATATATATATTTATACACCTGTTTTACACTCAACTTTATANTATATATATGTATATGTATGTATATTTTTACACCTGTTTTGCACCATTTCTTCCAACTTTGGTTCCCAAAAAGCAAAAAGTCAGCAAAGCTACTGGCCAAATAATGTTGCATCATTCCTCCGTTAATGTTATTTCAGTTTGACTAGAAAATAAACTGTCCAGATATATTGAACTGAAGCAGAAGAAGGAAATCACTGGAAAAGAAAGGTAGAGGTAGTCTGTTAAATAATAGAAGGAAAATTGAGCTAAATCACATGAAAGAATTATAAAGAATGAAAAGGATGAGAGACATTTGAAAAGCATATGCTTGTTCTAGAAAGATGAGGGGAAAGCAGAAGAAGAAACGAAACAAAGAATTTAGTGTGGTGGTAAGTAAAGTTTAAATACATCATAACTGTTTAACTCATGTCAGCTTCTTTTATGCTTTCAAACCCTAGCCTAATGCAAGCTTTTCGTCATCACTCTTTTCTATGGTTACACTGAAGCAGAGCAGGACCTCTACTTTTTCTTACAAAAATTATTCTTTCTTACTGTTTTCTTTGCATAGGTCGCAATACATTGAAACAACCCAAAAGGATAAACTTCTGGAAAGTGAGACATCCTCTGGTAAGGCATCTAATATTTCTTCATGAGTTTTTTATTTGTATTTGTTGAAGAGGGACGCGCTTCCATTTAAAATTCAATTTTTCTGCTTTTTAACTTGCACTAATTTTTTATCTGATTTTCCTTTCAACATTTGCTTCTGCTATATGATATATAATTTTGTACCCCAGAAACATCTACCTTACCAAACTGCTTATAAAATTATTCCAGTATTGTTGTCTTGATGCTCAATGAAAGTCAATCTGAAAACAGATATTGAAGTCTTTGTTAAAGTTTGTTTTGTGTGTATCTTTAAAATAAGGAAGAAAACAAATCTGGACAGGAGTTATACCTGGCAAAGATATCTAAACTGGCCAGCTTGCAGTTTCTGATAGGAAGAGATAAAATAGCACTTAATATAAGTTTAAAAAATTCTTCTAAATGACCTCTGAGATGTCAAAATGCTTATAATGAATACAATACAAATTATTTTTAGGAGAAAAAATGCCTTCCATATAAAAAATGCTTCTCCCAATTAAAATGATTTGTCTTTTGAGACTTTTTGCCTTATGAGAAAAGCTTTTTGTCCTTTTACTCTGTCCAACCTGAAGAAGCTGGATGTGCAGATACACCTTCAGAGTGGGTTCACATCCACTTTAGAGGATTTAGAATTACAGAGACATTAGCAAATCTGCTTTCAGCCTCATTCACTCTACCACAGGAAAAAACACACTCTTTTTTCTGCAAGATGGGAGACTAAAGTGGTCTCTGAACATTAAAAAACAAACAAACAAACAAACNAACAAACAAACAAACAAACAAGGAAAAGGTAAGAACTTCAAAACACAGTCTAGTTTCTGGGTTTATTCTCGGAACAGACAAGCCACATGCTGCTCCCTGTTCACAGCTTGAAGAAAACACCCAATTTAGTCGTTATTGTGTAACAAAGAAACTGTATTTTCTACTAAGAATCTGAGGACTGGACACTGACCACATTTTCTCATTATAAATAACAGATGACAGACTAGAAGCACTGTGTCTCTCAGGTTATATTGTTATATGGAGACGTGCATTCTTGATAAGTGAGTGATTTTTATATCACCTTGCGATACGTTGCCTTTAAAATTTAATTCTTCCAAGTTGTTATTTTTCCCTTCAACTTCCCTGTCTAACTTCTGGTACTCAGTTTGCAATTCCAGAAACTTAGTTTTTTTAACTAAGCAAAGTAGTAGAAGCCCCCAAAGTGAATGCTGTTATCATAGAATCATAGAATGCTTTGTGTGGGAAGGGACCTTTAAAGGTCATCTGGTCTGACTCCCCAGACAGGAACAACTTTCACTAGACAAAATTGCTCAAAGCAAATTGGACCTTAAACTATCAATGGCATAGATACATACACAAACCAAATCAAGAAGCTGGAATAAATAAAATCAGTACTAGCAAACAAGGTTATTTTTGTTCTCTCCTTTTCCAGGTACTGTATAAACAACTGTCAACTAAGAGAATTGTAGGATGTTGCTGAGCCACTGGATCAGCCTGAATGATGAATAAAACAAAATAAATGGGCTTCAAAATCCAAATGCAAATGGACAGTCCACTAGTAAAAATTGTGAAAGCAGGCTTTGCAATTATTAATAGTTGTTAGAAAAAGAATATAATACTTGTAACTCCTCCCCAGCGCTTGCCTTGTACATAGCCAGAATAGATTCCTGGTAGAAATTGCTCCTTATATAATGCTCAGCTCATCAAAATACTGAGACACAGGCTATATTTTAATGGTTAGACTTGGTGATAAATGGACTAGAAATGGAGCAGGTGAATCAATTTCTCACCCCTTGGTACTGTCAGCCTGATCTTCTCAAATAAGGAAAGGCAATAGAAAAAGCTTTGCATCTGGCTATTAACTTCCAGGCTCTGAGGGACACATAACAAGGTTCCATGCCAACAGATGTTCAGCTGCTAGAAAGGCACTTGTTTTGAAGTTAAATCAAATACATGGATTATGTTCTCTGGACATAGTGCTGTATTGATCCAAGTGAAATTTTGCTATTGTTTAAGTAGTTGAGGTTGTAAAATTGATGGAGAAAAATCCTACATATCAGACAGGTTTCAGATACTGCATGATCCTCAGCTGTCTCGGGCAACAGTTCTCTTCTGACAGACTGTGCCTCAAAGCAGCCTCAATGCAGCTGCACCACCCACCTGAAGCACATCTTGTGTACCCCACACAATGGCTTTACAAAATATTTGGTACCCCATCAGTCTCTGGTGACTCAAGATGATCTGATGGATTTTTTTGTCCTCAACAGCTCACATATGATTAAACCCACTGATGCCCTTGACAAAAATGACCAACCATATGTCTGTGTTTTCAGTATATTAAGTTCTGCTTAGAATAGAGTACTGATATATTACTATTTTGGAAACAGCTGGAAATGAGACCACTGCTAACCCAGCTTTCTCTTTCCTGTCATAAAACTTGCCAAGAATAATTTACTAGGTTGCCATGTGTCTGCTGACTATCAGCTGAGATGTTTTATTAGAATTTGTAAAACTTCTTGAAAAATTTTAGAAGAATGCTAATACTGAAGAGCTCATCTTCCATGTTAAGTGTCCTACTCCAATGTAATTCCAATAAATAAAAGTGTTTGAGTTATTAAGGATAATTCAAAGGCAACACATATTGTCTAACATTGAACAAAAGCCCCTAGAAAGGGCTAATCATGGCATAGTGACTAGCTGTAACCAAACCACAAGAATCTATTTATGGATTGTTTGGGGATTTTTGTTCCCAGAACAAGTGGAAAATTTTGGAATAACCCTGATAAAGACTAAAACTCCTGTTATGAAACAAATGTTCTAGCCAAACACATCACTAAAAGTTAATATAACCCAATGAAGATTGTTTTCATGTTAGTGCTGCTTAGTATTGTTCAGCTGTTGGCATTTTTTAACTTTACTGTAACAAATGTTTAATAAAATGCACAAACTTAGCCAAGCTGTGAAAAACCTGAATAAGCTTAAAAATCTGTTGACAGAAGTGTGACAAGGCATGAGGAAGTAGATGCTATGGTTCTAGAGAAAGTGTATACAGGAATTTCTTTTTGTACATGGTTTTATTATGGAAGATCCAGGCAAAGCTGAGAAAAATGCACAAAAAGACCTGCATTCAAGACAAGGAAAAAAAAAAGTGTTGAAACTGTAATCCTTAATAGTTCAGCTAATCTGGTGTGTGTGTGGCTTGCTGTTCTTTGAAATATGAAGACATTCTTTTGGCTGTTGTAAACAAAATCTGCCATTTAATGAAACAGTTTTTATCTTATTAGTATTGCATTTATTTTTCACAGTTATTACAATGAAATTGTTTGTTCTAACGTCCCTTGACCACATATTTTTATGATCAGTAATCGATCATTAACAGAGAAACAGAAAAAACCCTGATGCTTAGAGGCTTGTGTTATAATTCTTAGGGGAAACAAGAAGTTTGAAGGTTTTTAATGTTTTTGGCTTGCAATTCATGGATTTCCCAAGAAAAAAGGAAAAACAACCCCAGTACTCTTTGTGGATACAGTAGACACACAAAGCTAACTATGAAGCACTCAATAGTGACAGATATGTAATTAAATAAGTAGATGTAATTTTAATAACCTAGAGAATCTCCCCCAACTAAGACTTAGAAGTGATAAATCTGCTAAATCTTTAAGCCTTATTTACCTTGCACTAATCATCTACCCTCTAATTTATTTTATAAATAGGTAAAGCAAATTTGAAACATTCATTTGAATTACAGTTTTAGCAAACATAAATCAGACTGGATGGGACCTTTATCATCACATGACTTGCAGCTTGTTATCATTCATCATAACTCTGGAAATTAACTTACATTAATTTAGCAGCACTATAAATGTTATGGGAAAGGTGACCCTAGATTTTTCACCAATACATATGTCAGCCACATGCATAGCAGTCTCTGCAGACACAATGTTTTCAATATTCCCCTGGAGTCAGGCTAGCCAAAGACAAATGCCCTTAATGGAAGGCTTCCAGAGGACAAAGCAATGTCCATCATTTTGGCTGACTGAGGTAATGTTTCACATTCAACTCTCTGGCATTTCTTTGTACCATGATAAATGCTGGATGCTGCAGCTAATTCATTCTGAAATTTCATAGTGTTTTCATGGTATCACAGTCCAGATTTTTTCATTACAGATGCAAACATTAAAGAAATAAACAGGGGAAGAAAAGCAATGAAAAAGTAGCTAGGTTCACCCTCCTCTCTGATTTCTGACCAAAGTAGTGAACCATGGTTCTTGAACCCCGGGGATAAAACAAAACTCCTATGCCTGCTCAATCTTCATTTCCTATTAAAATTTAAAGCTAGAGAAACCTCAAATAATTTCCATTAACTATAGAGAATAGAAAAGGAATACTTTATGATAGGATTGGGAGAGTGAAGACACACAGGCAGGTCTGGATAGAGAGAGTGAGAGCATTGCACAGGAAAAATCCTGACTGAAGCACTTTTGTAAGAGCTATATTGAATTCAGAGACCAATCTGCCGTGGGGAAAAGGAGTGCCCCAGCAGAGAATGAGAGGAAAAAACGAGAGACTGGAAATATTAAACACACAGAAGTTCTGGCATCAGAGGAGGAGATGAAGGCAAGTAGGAGATTGATGCACAGAGTACAGAAGTTTATGGAGTGATGTAGAGGAATTTATTTCAAGACTATGAAATAATTTGGTCACCTGTCACTTTCAAAACGGACAAGAAAGGTAAGGAGGAAGAAGGAGAACTGCTAGGATTAGTAGAGGAGAAAAATATCCATATTTCCTGACAGTAGTCACTTTTGTAACAAAATTTTGTGTTTTCAGGGCATGATAATATTACAAGTTAATCTCCTCATCAGAGTTTGAATGTATCTGATTAAATAATAAATAAATGAAGATTTGAAGTTCCAAGAAAAGCAAGTGCTTCTGCACTCAGTTCAGTGTCAAGCTGTCTGTTCGAGTGCATTATTATTTTAAAGTATGTCTCATCACTTCTTGCTTTATCACTTCTAGAAAGAATACATCTGCAAAATTAATATTTGAGTATGCAAATGCTCAGTTTGCATTCTAAGATGAGGGAAGACTGCACCTGAAAAATCACAAAACTGCTGTCCTTCAAGCTTCACATATGTTCTAAGTCTTCAAAATCAGCCAGACACTCACACTCTTTGGGTCTGTCAATTTTTAGTTAACTGAATAACAATCATTTTAGAGGAAAATAATTACGTTTTTATTCAAATAACTGTGTTCATTAAAGTGGTCTTTCTGAATTTTCTGTTGGTGGGGAATGTGCAAGAAACACAAGGATGGAGACATCTTCTCACAATCTCCTATTGTTGTGGTGATGGCACAACAGAATATGGAGGTTAATCTACCAATTCAACAGCTATAAACATGGGGCTTATCAGGCTTGTTTAGTAAATCCATAAAAGATCCAGGCCTGGAGGGATGGAGATAATCATTGAAGTCTTATTTGCTCTGTTATGGTCTGTTGAGATAATTTGCCAAAACATCTAAAAATTTTAATAAAAGTTTTCACAAATGTGATGGTGCTCTTGATACTTCAAGACACTAAATATCACAATTCAGCTACACTGCTCACAAATGTGGTATAAAATAAGAAATATTATAGGACCTTTCTAAAGGGAGATTAGTCTTTTAAAAATTGACAAGGAAGCTTCATATAATTAACAAACATAAACATTTCTGCCTCTCTGCTTGGTAATAAGTGCATATTATAGCTTCTTAAATGTCAACAGCTATTCTTTGTATCATTAACTCACACAAGAGCCAGATGCTAAATGTCCATTTCAGTAGCACAAATGATGGAGCAAACTTTTGAGAAGAAAATAAAAATTTTAATACGCAAGCAGAATTTTACATCCCTAGTAGCCAGCAGCCATTTGGAGTTAGAGTTGACAGATCAGCTATGTACTTCAAAACCTTTGTGACAAAATAACTTACAAAACAAAAAGAGCAGGTAAAACTCATGTCACGTACTAGGAGTTTTCCAAACGTGCGTTAACAGGTACATTATCATGGTAGAAGTTAGAAGGCCTTCAATATACTCAGCTTTTATTTTGTCAAGTAGGAAAAGAGAGGTTAAGGGGTCTTGCTTATAGAGATTTACTTTTCACTGTGTTTGGATTCAACTTTTTGGATTCAATGAACTATTCATTGCAGATTTAACAATTCATGACTCTTTGTCTCTATAGGCTGGCTGTATCCTACTGCAAGCTGTTATTATTTTATCAAAACAGAAGCTTTCACCCCACATGAAACATTTTGGAAGGCAATACTGCCTAGTTGATACTGCAATGGATCCTGCTGGACTGTGCGTTTTGCTGTGGGGTGTGATGTGTTGGGCATCATCAACCCATCAGACCCACCTCAGGTTCTGGGAAACAAGCTGAATTCCCAAATTCTCTTTGACTGCATCTTCCAATCCCATGAGTCTTCTCCTTTTGACATGTACATATCACCCCCAGCCAGAGCACTAGTCCTCACCTGCTGTTAGCACAGGCTCATAGAGAAGCTCCTCGGTCCAGAGGGCTACTGCTCTGTCAGTCAGCTGTGAAGATACAGAGCAGCAGTTTTGGCAGTATTGACATCAGTTCTGGTGCCAAACAGAGCAAGAAGAAAAGTTGAGCAAAGCAGTGTGAATGTAGAGACCCCAACCAGTTGCTCTGTGCTCTGATCCAAGAGTGCTGCACCTCCTGTGGCACAAATTCCTGTCTCACTGAATTGGTGCAAGCAGACACAACACACCCCAGACATGGGATGACCAACTATGGCAGCACAGTTTTGAACAAAGAAAACTATTCTGTATGGATACCTGCACACAGCTCATCTTAGCTGTGGTGGCAGTGTATTATTCATGGGCTATTTTAATTAATAGCTTATTTAATTTCCCTCAAAGTCCATTTTTGATAATCGAGAATGAGTTACAAGCACAAGTTTATCACATGGAGCTGCTCTTGGTAAATAGTAACCAACTGTGCTGTGAGCAATCCAGGGATGCTGTAAATGCTGACTAGTAAGTTATGATTGGTGGTGTTGAGTCCAAGGCTTGTTGATATGGTTTTGCATCCATTTGTGTTCCATCATTACCAAAAGAACCAAAAGAACTGATAATGGTAAATCCTTATCTATTGTTGTTTCTACCAAGGCTCTTAATTCTCAGCAACTTTTAGTTCAAAATGGGGCTGTTTATAAGGGAGCAGATCTGCTGAGTTTCATGATCATCTTATTTAATAAGAAAAGAAAGCTTGTTTCCCTGGCCATTACTGCAGACTTCAGAGATCCTTTCTATTTCCTGAGTCTGCAATTCCAGATTTATCTTCTATTTCCTTTGGTAATTAAGTCTCTTGGTGGATATTTACAAGTTCATGCTGCTCTATACTAAGCCAAAAAAATAAAAGCTTGCTTTCCAGTGAAATGCTGAACTTTTCATCAGGTAGACATACTTCAGCAAATACTTTGAATGTGTTTTATTTAATGCTGTGACAAAATGCTGCAGAAAATATTTTAAAATGTCATGAACTTTACAATTCCAAATCATGTTATATTGATCAAACCATGAAGCTCACTGATTTTGACTTAGTAGATGTCTCTTACCATTCAAGGAACACAGCTACACCAGAATTGCTCATGCTGAAGTACAAGAGGGAGGCTGGCAAGGGACATGAGAGCCTAAGATCATGTCTGGAAATAATGAGGGTATTATAGGAACTTTTCAAGAAAGACTTCTATGAAGAATATCTTTCTTTTTTCCCCAAATCACAGAAGGAAGAGCCAATAATTCCAGGAAGCCTTTTATTCGACCTCATTAAATCACCAAGCTAGTTTGGTCTAATCAAACTACAATTCCTAAGTTTCATTCTTGAATTGTAAATGTATTCTTGGTATCCCTTTGTTTTTATAAGAGCAAATAATTGACTATCAAACTATGTTTCCTGATCAACTATATTTCTAGCCTTTGCTCTGCAAAATCACACAGTCTTTTCATTGCGTCCACATTTTTCTTTTTGACTGAGGTTCTCTTGTTCATTTTCTTATTCTGCTTACACTGGGCTAAGGAAGAGGACACTTGCACTTACAAAGAGTAACTGTCCACATTATTTTCAATCTTGAAATCATGCTTGTATTTTAGTGAAAACCTTTCCTATCAGTTTCACCTAGCTGATTATATTGCCCACTACCTTCTTTAATAACTGACTTAATATTGCTGCTGCCAAATCTGCCCCTTGAGCCACATACATGTGCTAAATTTCCTCATAATGCAGAGGGCTAATAGGCAAAGTTCACTTTAAAAAATCCCTAAGCAATTTAAATGATGGTAATATCTAAATCTCTTTGGTAAAAAACAGTTTTCCCATCCTAATATGAGTTTGGGTTGTTTACAGTTGGGACTTCAGACATTAATATTTTCATTAATCAAGTCAGAATAACATTGGAAGAAAATGAATGAGGAGATGAATCAGTTAAATGGAGGGAAAATCCTTTAATCAAGGTTGCAAAAAATTAATTTTTATCAATTTATTTCTGCAAGCAATCCATTATTTTGACAATATGTCATGGCTTGCTTATTCTGCATTATTGCTGTTAAATTGCAGTCACAGGTTCAACTATTTATGTTGACAGATTCAAATCATTTGATCTAACATTCTAAATTCAAAATTGCTGGCCTAGCTGATGTCACAACATGCTGTGCCACTAATGCTACTAGTTTACCTAACTATCTTTGTGTGACCAGACTGCTCAAGAACAAGAAAGAAATCACATCTAAATTAATGGGAATCACTCTTTTTACTGGTTTCATTCTGTTTAGTACAGAGGGGGAAAAAAAAAGCAACAACTCCCATAAACTCATATTGTTTAGAAACTTTTTTTTTCCAAGAAGCTGACCAAAAGAAACAAACCCACAAAACTGTTTTTTTAATTAGAAACTGTCAAAAAAAGTATCATTAAAAAGATCTTAAAACAGAATTCAGATGCAATGTAGAAGGTTTGATTTTTGGGGAACTAAAGTCATGGAAAAAAAATACACTTTGCCTTTATGATGGCTTTTCTTATTTTCTGGGTTTTCAAATGTTTTTCATGTCATAAAATGAAATAGTGAATGACAAGACCATTTCAAAGGAATTGTCTAACCCAGGAGAAGGGATATGAACGTACTTGTGTAGTTATGTGAACACAAATGTGCATGTTGGACAGAGTCTCTTTTTGTCCTGTTGAAAAAAAAATTGAGCAAACTAAAGTTTTTCTTTAGGAAGCAACCTTTGATTCTCAGCTTGGAGATGCTGAAGCAGAAAAGAAAAAAAAATGTCTTCCTTAAACTTTGTGTCTGTTTTCTGTCTATGTGTTTCAATACAGTGTACTCAAATTTCACACTTTTTTACTGGAAGAAAATAGATCCATTCTAAAATTTCCAAACCTAACATGATAAAGGATCTTTTTAGTGAGAAAAGGTAAGAAAGACCTAAGTACAGTCAATGATATTCTCAATTGTACCAGTTAACAACAAAAACCCCATGACATTAAACCATGGATAATCCCATTTGGATGAGTCCTAGACTATCGGACTATATTTGAGACTAGACTGTAATTATCCAAACTATGATTTATAGGACAGTTCTATAGAAATGAGAGGAAGAGCCATCTAACTACCAATTGTTACTCCAACTTGTTGTTTCCTGATTATACAAAGGCTAGGTCTAGGAATTTTTAGGGGAAAAAATACTATTCATTAAACCCATGAACAAGGTCTAGCTCAATACAAAATGCCTACCAGCTAGCCCAAGAGGCACCAATTATTCACCTAAAAGAACTCATTAAAAGTGTTGCATAATTAGCTTTATTTTGGAATACTTTTGATTCCCAAGACTCCTTTTTTTGTGCAGAGCAACAGATTTCTGAGTGATTCCAAACAACACTCCAAAACTGGTTTGGGAGAAAGGAGAGTTCAATTAAAAGCAAATTGTCTCCTCTGCTCCATCATTATGTCTCACGCATCCTAAGAAGAAATACACAAAATTATCACTGTTTTTCCTAGCAGACTTATAGCAGCACCCTTCTAGCATGACAATCTATACATTTTGCTTGCCCAGGCTTTATTAATAAATACAACCCATTTAACATCTTCATTAATGATCTGGATGATGGGACAGAGCACACCCACAGCAAATTTGCCAATAGCACAAAGGAGGGGAGGGTGCAAAGAAGGCAGAGCCAGGCTCTACTCAGTGGTGCCCAGTGACAGGACCAGAGGCAGTGGGCGCAAACTGAAACACACAGGCTCCCACTGACCATCAGGGAAGGCTTTTTTAATTGAAGGGTGGCTAGGAGGTTGCCCAGAGAGGTTATAGACTCTCCTCACTTGGAGATATTCAAAGGATATGGTCCTGTGCAACCTGCTTTACGTGTCTGTGCTCGAGCAGGGGTCTGAGGAAGATGGACCTCTAGAAGCCTCTTCAGCCTCAACTCTTCTGTGAATCTGTGAAAGCTGGAGAACTGCCTCTAAGGGACAGTACAAGAAAAAAGTCATCCAAACAAGGACAGTCCTGTCACACACTTTAGAAAGCACATCTGGAGAAAAACTTGCACAAAGACAAGAGAATGCTGGTACACTGCAGCAAAATATAAAAATATTCCTAAATTCTATGGAACATAATTCTCTTTCTGTTTCTAAAGGAGAAATGTGTCTTTATTCTAACGTTAATAATATCTACAATATGGGTGTATTCAGTAAGGACTGTATGATGACAAAGGAAATACAAATATTAATGTAATACATCTCATTAAGAAGTCCAGAGAGAATACACTGCATGGAATCTTCTGATCCCATTGTCTAGAAAATTTGACCTTTCAGTTAGTAAAAATAATCCTCTTCTTCAAGGTTATTTTATTTGGAGAAATAGTCTAATTAAAAAGTTAAAACAAAGAAGCTGACTTTTCAGATCACTTAGCGGCACTTAGCATTTTTCAATTTTCATTACATTATTATTATGCATGTTATCTAAATTAATCTTAAAAGGGCTTTCATGTTTTGACAACACATTAGAGTACCTGAATATGGTCTAAAACTCTATACTAAAACATGAATCTCAAGTAAAGGAATACAGTGCAGAACTGATCCTTTTCCCTAATGTTCTCAGCACCTTTCTCAGCTGTACCACAGGTGCTAACAGGCTTTTTCTCCACCTTGTGCTGTGGATTCCCAGACACAGCCAGCCAGACTATGAGAGTCAGTAATGCCATCTGGAAGTTATCAATGTCTTTGTTTTTAACAGAAATGGACTTCAGTCTCTGCATTGTCCTTTATGATCAAAAAATACTGTGTTTTGGAAAAAGGCTTCACTGGGTTTCTGTGTTCCCTGTTCAAACTGTAAAGCAAAGGAAGACTATGCCCATTTTAAAGGAAATGGAACGCGTTTGTGTCTAAGGATATTTGAGTTAAATGTTTGATTTCAAACTTTTTCAGCTCCTCGCTCTTTGTCAAGAAGGAAAATCACTGAAAGGGAAACTAACAGCACCTTAGCAAGGCTGTCCTCTCTAGGTCACTGGTTTAAAAATACTTCAAGTCAGTATAAAGGAGAATTTAGTGTCTGATAACTGTTTTGCAACCTTCATGAACTGAGTTGGTCTGAACTCAGAAACACAGAATTTGTGATATTCCCTATGGTAAAAAAGCTTCCTTTAAAAATGACACTTCACAAGTCTATCAGTGAAGCAAAAAAGCTAGAGAAGCTTTGAAGTGATTAATTTGATGAATAATTTTCCACATATTTTCATTTCCTCAAATCTACTGTTTAAGGCCAAAATTTCCTAGTCATGCTGATAACCAGAGTTCTTCCTTATCTCTTGTATTGCCATCTCCTGAGCTACCCTGAGGATCTGGAAGATGCATCTCACTCTTTGGCTGCCCTAGAGAAACACACTATGTTCTGGCCCCAGAGAGTCTGGGCCAGGACCGTGGTTTTAAAGTGAGGCACCACACAGAGGAAATGTGGGATGCCAACCAACTAAGTGAAAATTTATATAGACAAAGCATGAATAAAGTTACAGCAAATAAAAACCACTGGTTTTTAAAAGAAACTGTAGCTGACAAGATAGCTGCAAAGATTTATAGAGTCCAGTGTCAGGTATAGAAGTAAAGCCCTAATCAATTTAGCTTCAGACCAATTTTTAACAGTCCCCCTTTCGGTACCCATCCAACAAGTTTTTGGAATGTGTGGAGTGAGAAACCTGTTCTGTAGGCAATATGCTGTGTCTCCAGATTCAGCTGAAAGCAGTAAACTGTGTGCAGAAGCAGACTTGCCTCCATTCCCCATTTCCTCTTCAGAACTACCCTGCTGTATAATTAAATTGTCAAACAATCATTAGCCCATTGTAAGCAAAAAGCTTTTTTCCTCTTGGATGGACAATTTGACAATCCACATTCAGGCTTTCACAAAGCACATAACTTGACAGCCAGAGATTATTCAATCATATAAATTGAATTAATACATTCAGCTCATTACTGTTTTTTGTCTGTGACCAGACAAAACAGTAGGTTGTGAGCTGGCATTCAAATATAGGGTAAATTGTCTTATCCTTTTCTTCTCCATCACCCCATCACTCTGAACCTGACCTCACTCCTACAAATTAATTCAGTTATTCTAAATGTCAGAAAACTATCACATGAGAGTTTAATGTGGAAAATTGTAAAGAAAGTATCAAATTGATTGTCTTTAGAGGTTTTTAATAGAATACTCAAAATATTCTTGCTTTTAAAAAATCAAGATAAAAGCATAACATCCTCTAGTTGTATAACACTTTTTAGAGATTGCAAAATAATTACATGACAGGAAGTGACAAGAATCAATAGGCTCTGAAAGTTGACAAGTTTAACATGAAAAAGAGATTGCTGTGCTCCTTCATAAAACTATGTGAGTCCACACCTCAAAAGCTCATATTCTTGTCCTGAGATTGTCATTTTTTCTCTCCTTCATCATTGGTTCTTCCAGATGAGTAGCAGTCAATCGTCTCTAACTTCTTTTCAAATATTGTTTTGTGGTTGATAGACCCGAAGATTACCCCAGAGATCATTTAAAGTAACGTCCCCACCAAAACCAGGATCATACACGCCTTGACCACCCTTCATAATTTGCACTGCGCCCTGATCTTAACAATTTCTCGTAAAAGCAAATTCTCTGCATCTTCGGGTTATCCAGTCTTATGCTCCACCATCCTCCCAAGCTTTCTAAGTTTTTGCATTCAAAATCATCACCCTCTATTAAGAAAGACAGGTTGATTTCTTCCTTCCTTGGAAAACATGTAGTGATCGTTGATATTGCGACTCCACATGGCCAAGTCACCCTCGACCACCTCTCAGGGAGCCAGGTCCCTCCTAGGTCCTGCTTTCTAAACCCATCATTCACACTGCTGGATTCTCTTTATTTTGTCTTTGCCTTAAAAATGCATTTCTCAAACAGAGATAAGATATACATTCCAAGGCTTCTCTGGAGTTAAGTGAGGAATGTAACCAGATGTTTCCTGTACAAACTTCTGCTTCATGAATCTAAAATTAAAAGTACTTTCCTACCGTATCTTTTTCCACAGTACTCTTTACTTTCTTTAAGGAAAAAATATCCTGTTTCAAATTTCAATTTGCTTTCTTTTTTCTCAGGCACAGAAATTTGGTTCGTAAATACTTGGCTGCAACCTTTCAGGTTTCTGAGCAACTCTCCAAACTGCCACAAGCATTTTTAGCATTTTCCCCAAAATACTTAAAACTCTTTTCAACTTTGCACAAGCCATAAATTAAAAGGCATAGTCTCCATTCCACTATTCACATTTTTCATGAATATACCAAGCAGAATTTGACCAAATGCTTAAGGGGATTTACTCAGCACATCCTCCATGTTTGATGTGGTTTCACTGATTATGAAATTTTCAAGTACTTCTATAGCTACGCAAAGGCAAATCCATGCACACCATATTTCCTAAACTTATAAGATTCTGATGTTGAAAAACCTTTTAAAAGCACTACCAGAGTTAATTTAAATCTATATCTACTGCTTTCTCCTTTCTATACTAGACTGCCACCATTCTCAAAAAAAGCAACCAGAAAAAATTGATATGATTCTTTCTTGGCAGCTCCTTGTTGCCTGATGTTACAGCCCTTACATTTTGTAGGTACTAAAAATTACCCCAATAATTTGTTTCATATTGTTTCCAGGAACTGAAACCAGAATGCTTAACTTATAATTCTTTGGCCTCTTTTAGAAAAACTTATGAAAGGTTTTGTTTTTCTTAGTTTTCTAGGATCTTTCCTGTCTGCATCTTCCAGGAGGTAATCACTAATCATTCAGAGATTACTTTGGCTCATTTCTTGGAATGAATTTCATCAAATCCTGAGAATTTTAATGTAACAATTTTGTATAAATATTCCCTGAACTGTTCTCTTTTCTACTCCAGCCTGAATTCTGAGCAACTCGTTAAAATTGATATGTTAACGTATCCAGCTCAAGCTACCTTTTCCACAAAGATTAAAGCAAATAAT
Organism: Cyanoderma ruficeps; assembly: GCA_008694505.1. Lineage (NCBI taxonomy): Eukaryota > Metazoa > Chordata > Aves > Passeriformes > Timaliidae > Cyanoderma > Cyanoderma ruficeps. The sequence continues at coordinate 6,528,610 of VZDJ01000426.1, forward strand.
TAATTTCTGTTTCCCCTGATGAAAGAAAACTATTCTTTTTCTCTGTAGAACACTTTGTTCAGTATCTTTCTCCTTTTCCATCTTATTTCTAATGTATATAAAATAAAGGTTTCAGAAGCATTTATATACACGGAACAGTTAAAAAAAAAAAAAAAGAANACGGAACAGTTAAAAAAAAAAAAGAAAAGAAAACAAGAGGAACTAAAGAATTGGATATAAACAGCTATAAAAACACAGTCCCATCACAGGGGTGCTTCTTCTCAGTAAGGCAGTCTCCCCTCCAGGGCAACAATTCAGAAAGCATTTGACTACTTGGGGAACAAGAAAATGTGATCTTGACTGTTTTCTTCCCTCCTATGGCTTTTACCCTGGAGACTGGCAGTTTGGTGAACATAAAATTTACTCTGTTAAATGGAAGTAGTGAATGTATATGGCAGGTAAAACTCGTTCTAAATATTCTGGTCTTGGTTATGAGGTATAAATTGGAGGGAATTTAATAAAATAAAAAATCATCAAGGTTGTCTGCCTTGAGTGTGTGCCTCAGTGTGTGTGGCCTGTGCTCCTTTATTTGTCCCTGGCACAAGGGCTTTTATTCATATAGATTACACTTACTCCCTTTTATAAGTTATTTGGGCTTGATTAATTTTTTTTTTCTTTTTTGGTAGCAGCACTTGAAACATGTAAATTACTTTTCTTCTTCAGGAATATTGCTTTAATGGGGACCTACAAAAGCTCTGTCCCCTAGCAACAGTTCTCTGCAAGCACTCCTTACAAATCAATGCCAGATAGGTGGAACACATAGAAGGAACAAAGATATTAAATGGATTTTGTTGGTCAAGGTCACTCTTTGTCCATGCTGAATTCAACTTGATTCATTAATTAATTTAAAAAATCAAGACAAAACAGAGGAAAGCAATGTTTTCCATCTTCATCAGAAGGTTTGAACAGCTTTGTAATAATGAAATGTTATACAATATTATATTAAATGACTACTTTTTGAAGACTTGATGAAAACTTGGTGTTTCATTAGCAGCAATAATAATTACAGATTATTTCAATAACTGCAAAATCTGCTTATCATGGAGAACTGATATCTGTATTTTCAAGGTCTTGTTCAGTGCAGTCCACCTCATCTGTATATTTAGTTTCCAAAATAATTTGAGCAATGAATATATTTCAACCAGAACTTCAATTATAAGTGTAAGGATAAGTACACTTATTCTGAAAATTTTTGATTTAATTTAAATATCACATTTGGAAATGTTACACTCACAATTGAGAATGTTACATTTTTTTGTGGTTTCCATAAAATGCTATTTCCTTATGGTAAATATTATTATGATAAGGAAAAAGAGGAAAATTTTCCTGTAGAAGGAAGATTAATTTTACCATTACTCAGATGCAAGAATTTAAAGATTAATCTATAAACTAAGAAAGATGAAGAAATAATACAATTGTGTTGTCTCTGGATTTGTGAAGATTATCAGCAAGTTATTATCAACAGATGATTATCAACAATTTCAAATGTATTTGCATAATGAGGATGAAAGAAACTGCTCTATTTTGACCTTGTTGAACTTCATATTTCTTAATTCCTGAAGAGTCACTGCCATTCAAAATAATTGGAAAAATTATTTCCAACTCATTTTTATATTTCATTCTTAAAAGTCAACAAATTGGGTTTTGATCAAACTCCCCAGAAAACTTGTAAGAAATGTGCCAAGAACTGAAGGCTTCAGCCCTCAAATGGATGGATAAAACTGCAATAAATTCAAAAGTAATCGATAGGAAGAATTTAGTAATATGCCTCAATGCAGCACTGGATATAATTTAACTTAGAATTTGTTGGGCCATCTGTAAGTCATTTACACTCAAAAATGTGAAAGAACACAAAGATGGAAGAAGTCTGCCATGAAGGAAAGCAAAGTCCAGGCTAAGAAAGTGGCAGGAAATTTTCTAGCACCATAAAGGGTCCCATTAACATCTCTATAATTTGATCTTGTATCCAATTCTGGTAGAAAGCCGATTACCCATTCTGCACTCCCTTCAGCTGTAAATATTTCAAACCTGACTGTTACATGTCTCTTCCTCATAACAAAGTTACAATCTCTAAAATGTTTGTAACTTATAGAGCTTGTTGTAAAGCCCGAATGTCCTTGGCTTGAGAAAGAAATTATACTCAAGAAAACAGCTTTGTTCCATTTTGGCAGATTAAATTCAAAAGAAATACAGTATTAGTATCCAAGCAATGCAGTCTGTCAAAATAAAAGGCAGGCAAGAACTGTTAGAGCTGAAGTAATGGATAATAAAAGCCAAATGACCAACAGGAAAGTAGCTGTGCTTAATATGAGCAACTTAGAGCCACAAGTGTCTTTCTGAGCTGGGAAAAGTAAGTCTGAGAGAGCCTCCACACTCAGCTGGTGCCAAATGACCCCTTTTGTGCCCCATCTTATTCATCACACCAGCAACAGCGGTCCTAATAATAGCACTTTTAAATGTGGTTTCTGCCTCTCTAACAATAAGAAAATTCAGGATGGCTGGTCAATAATTTTCCTCATATTTTCAGTAGTTACAGTAGAAGCAAAGAAAAGATAGGTTCTTTTATTTCCCATGTCTATGTGCCACTCCTTTTAGGGATTGTTTTAGCCACAAGAAAACTGATTAGTGTCAAAAGCCAGTCAGTTCTCGCCTTCCCTGCACAAACAACCATTTCCTTAAGCCACACAGTTTTGGTTTATTGTAGTTTAAATGACATCCTCATGCCTATTAATAGCCCACAGAGACATTCAAAGTATCTTATATGGATGAAGAGATGAAAATTCAAATAAACACCTGCCTGCAGGGTATTTGCATTTGTCTGGAACTGTCTCTGAAATGCTGGTACTAAGCATGTGAGCAGCACTTGACTGAAAGAGCAGATAAGCTGTGGGAGATCTTCTCTTTCCCAGTCAGCCTGACCTCAGGCAGGGTACAGTCCTTTTCTTGACAGCACAAATTATCCCTATGACTTGAACAAAGTCATTTTAGGTGGTTGTGTTTTCTACTACCTCCCACTAATGCCAGCAAGAGTTACTTCACACTTGAAGAATATAGCAGGCTTTGGGTAATTTCCCCCTCCACGGTAGGAGTGCAGCAGTGACTCTGTGGCAAGGGTTAGAAGTGAAGTTGCAGCTATGAGGTTTGATTGTGGCTGGGTATCAGGAGTGTTCCTGTGGGAACAGCTTAATTTGTTTAGTCCTTGAGGAGTCTGAAAATCCCCAAACAGTCACATGCATAGATGGGACAGTGAACTGGTCTGCAGCAGTTGACCAGCTTCAAATTTGGTGATTTGAAGAACTTTGAACCACCTTCATAACTAGAGAGACCTCAGAGGTCTCATCTTCATGATGCAGACAACTGTAGGGAGAATTTTGGGCAGTTCTTGTTATTCCCCCAGGCATATCCAGTTGTATCAGCTGAGTTTTATGCTAGTATGGATGATGATATGCAAGTAATTGCCATGGCAGTATTTACTCAGAAAGTCAAGACACTTTCCCCAAAAATCAAAGCACCATTACTTTCTGGAGCAAGTGAGGGAGTGGTTTTGGACAGAGCATCAAAGTTACCAATACTTTTATCATAAGACTACATTGTGTGAAGAGGAAGCTTTACAATCCTGGTGGATTGAGAAACGTTAGCTTGCAAAGAGAACATCTCATAAAATAAAGTTAACAGTACCTCTACAACAACAATCTTAAGACTTTTCCTTTTGCTAACAACTGTCAAAACATGGAAAACATAGTTGCTTCTACAAAAGTGACAAAAAGTATATAATCTTTCATGTAGGACACTTTGACAACAAATGGAATTGCTTCATTTTCTGAAATTTATCTTCAGCTGAGCTGATACATTCCAGTAAGACAAAAAGACAAAAAAAAAAACAAAACCTCCCAGATAGAAACAGCCTTTCTTGCGCCTTCTGATACTTCAAAGTATAAAAATTTCAAAATGTTCCCAAGAAGATTTTAAGCTCCTCTATAGAACTGAGTTTTTCCTTTCTGTGCTCTGGACACTATCTGAGCCTATTTTTAATCTTTCATGTGGTGTGAAGCAAAGATCACAGTGCCTGGGTGGTCAATTAACCTCAACTGCACTTGTTGGTGCCTGTGCATCAGCAAATGGCAGTGACAGTGACTCCATCCTGGAGACTTTCTCTCAGAAAGCAGATTCCAAATATTAGCTGAGCTGCACAGGATATCCATGAGCTTAGAAATACAGTGTATGGAACTGTGAATTGGATTTCTCAGCAGAATGACAGACAAAGAGGCTTCACTACCAGTGCCCTGAGGGGTTGTTGCTGCTGGAGATCCTCAGGGAATATCTGTGAAGACTGGCAAAGCAAGCTAGCTATTTTCAAGGGACTGCTTTCACCTTGCCTTCACCAGGGATGGAGACAACCAAACGCAGCTGCTATGCTCTGGCCATCTCTCCCTGTTCCTCTAAAAACCATTTTTCCACTGATTTCTGGTCTCCTGAATGCTATGGAGGTTTTACAGTACAGATTTCCAGTGGAACCTCAGAGGAAAAGGTCAGAAGGGGAGCTATGAAATAGGCCCACACATTTTTGACCATAGAGGAGATGTACCCTGACTTAACCGGAGGGGGAACAGCCTTTCAAAGGTAAGAGAAGGAAGAAAACTTCAGGATGCAACAGAGATTCAAGGCTTTGGAAAGGTCATTTTCAGCATAAACTCAGAAAGCCACAGTTTGGCATTGCAAAGTCCTTTGCCTTTTCCAGATGTAGGGCAAATGCCACTTTTAATAGGAACATGTATGATGAATGGCTGCCTTAAGTTTCTTGGTTGCTTGAGGATTTTTGGTTTTTTTAAGTCATGATAAAAAAACTAAATTAAATACAGTATTAATTAAACTTGGATCCCATTAGCCTGCCTACAGTAATATTAGTAAACTATTGATAAGACCTTTGAACGTAGCAAAAGCAGAAATAAATGCTTGGACTGCAGCTTCTGGAGGATGGGGAAAGAAAAACTGAGGGTTTGGTTGCTTTTTGCTTTAACTTTACCTCAAATGAACAAATCCTTTCACCTTCCTGAGCATTTTGGAGCCAGAAGGGGATTTGCACACCCTTATCCAAGTGCTGACCAAGGGCAGAGCTCCTGTCCCTTCCTTGATCCATTTACAATGAAAATATATTTGTGAGAACATTGAGCAGAGCCATACAGTGAAATTCTATTGCTTTCATAGTATCTACACTGTTGTCATTTAAATGATTGGAATAATGTTGACTGGGATTACACTGAGCACTGATAGCACAAGATATTGATGTATGATTCAATTACAACATCATTAGGTATGCATCACTTGTTGAGCTGTCTGTATTGCTAATCTGAGTCTGGAATGATACAAATGTCCTGTTTGATCCAATATCCTTCGAATAACTGAACTGGGGCTGGAGGAGAAGAGGCAGCTTCTTACAGCTGAAAAGATCACAGTGCAAGTGTCAGTGGGTTTATGCTTTTGGTTTTTCTTCTGACGTTCCTCTCCCACACTATGTCCTCTCCAACTCTATGCCAACTCAGATTCACAAATTATACATATCATGAAAAAGGGCATTCTGAAAATTCACAAAAATCCACTGTGTATTTCGATAAATTAAGTATGTTCAGATCAAAAAGACACAATGTAATATTTTTCCCCCTGATCTGCTTCATGTTTCCTTTGATCTTGTGGAAGCTTCAGTGTATGTTCGGAATGCTTCAGCAGTGCCATGCACCCCTGTTCTGGCAGGGAACTGCACTCCTCAAATACAGGCACACAAAGATCACCTCTTCATACCTCCTCATACATATAGGACTGACTTCTTAAAAAAACTTACTTCGGGTTTTGCTAGTTTATGCAAAAAATATCTCCAAACGGATGTCAAAAATCAAATAGCTCTTCTTTATTTCTGTTGCCTGTTTTACACTACCTTAAGCGGCTAACAAATTGCAGAGTAACCCATAAGTCATTTGGGCAGAGGTAAAACTCTTCAAAAAGTGACATACTAATGATTTACGTACGATATTTGAAACATGAAATTAAAACAAGAATATACATGGCCAACAAACATTTTTAATTGTTGGCTGATTTTGACTTTGCTTTAGAATACTTTTCTTTGAAATAAAACTTACATGGAAATTGCATACAAATTTTCTCTAGAAAACTTTGGATGAAGGTTTTTTAAATCTGCCACAATTTCTCTGTTCCGAAATGAAATTAGCAAAGTCATAACATTTGCAAAATATTTACACCTTGATGGAGTTAATTAGTCTATAGTTTCTAGGGCCTTTTTCCATATTACTCTGGTGTCCTTCCTGTATTAGGGAATAATAAGATATTTTTATAAGTCCATCATAAGTTTTTCCCTAAATAAGGTAATGGATTCAGTCCTCCATAAAATTCTTTTGTATATCTTTGTGCCGTGACACTATTCCCACTGAGACTGCACTGAAATAGTGTGTTTGAAGTGAGCAGAAATGACTGAATGTGCTCAAAGTGATATTTTTTAAAAAATTGTACCAGAAGAACCTTTTTAGAAAGTGATTAAAACATCAATGAAGTCTTTTGGTAGATATATTCATATTTTCTATTACCTTTATATGGAGTACCACATCTAACATTTTCATTTGATGTCACCTCTATGTAACTGACATTTTATGAGCAGTCACTAAGGCAAGTCTGTCACAGCTCTTCTAAAGGGTTGCAGCCCAGCGTCTTTGATAGCAGAAATTAAATCTAAAAGTCAGTTTGGGTAATGTCATTATAATCTCAAAATTACGGACAATTTGGACAAAAAAATCAAAAAGTTTTGCAGTTCGTGTAGCATTCCTGGGCAGTATTAAGTAGATGGGTAACATTTCATACGTGGAAAATCCAAAAAAGAGGCAGAGAAAAAAAAACCATGCACCACACCACCTAGACTACCTATGGCAGAGCCAGGGGTAATTTCTGCAGAGCTAAATCCTGATGCACTTAATCCTATTGATGTACTCCATCTGTTTGGCCACAACAGAACTTTTTATCTGAAGAAACAAATCATAAGATTTAAAACACAATCTGACAATGAAATCTCTGCAGGGAGAGACCAATGCCACAGCAGAGATCCACTGGCATGAGTGAATTTGCATACAAATAAAAGAGGGCTCATTGCAATACCAGCTCTCAGTGCTTAAATTGTAAATCACAGTCTTAAACTGAGACATTTAAACATCTTCCCTCATAATCCTGCTAAGTGATAGCTAAATGGAGAGGACATATAATTTCTTCCTTCTTTATCAGGTAAGGATGCAGAGCTTTGCAATCCTAGCAGGTGTGCCTCTTTTACAACTTTGGGGTAAGCTGCAGCCATAAACAGACAATGAGTCACCTGTCCTGGTTCAGAACCGCCAAATTTGGTCCAACCCTCATGTACATGATTCTCCAAGCTTGAACAATTCATGCTAATAAGGAGGAGACGTATTCAAGTTTAGCTGCACTATTACAATATCTCCTTTCAAGATTCACAGCTCATTACAGAATGTCAGAAGTATCTTAACTGCTTATGTCATCAGTCCAGACTTCCGTGCTTGAGGAAGTGCTTATAAATCATTTGTTCCAGGTATGTTACTCTAGTGACTGGAATCTGTCCTGAGTCAACCAAGAACCACAGTGCAGAGGAATAAGTGTTCATTGGGATGAGCAGCTCGCAGAATGAGCAGAGAAGTCTAAGAAATACAAGACTGGCATTTCTTAATTCTTATTTATGAGATATTCATTCAGAGCACCATCTTTTGAAAGAATATGACAGGTATATTTCTAGAGCTTAAGGCTCTCTTACGCCCATGTTTTCCATATGAGAATTAAAGAAAGGTCAACTCTGCTAGGCCTGACCAGTTTTCCTACAATTTCATCTGTGCTTGTTTCATAGTTGTTTTTCCTAAACTACCCACACAACCAGACACACCCTTGTTATAAATTCCCAACATGGCAGGCCTCTCTTCTATTTAAATTTAGAGTATGTGTGGGCAGGAAAGTGAAAATAGTGCTTATGTATTGGCTGCCTTGGATTTACTGCAGGAGAAGCAGAGGATGCTGTGTTATTGGGAAGGCAAGGAAAGGTAAAAGGTTTTCATTTCCCTGCATTCACATGGCTCAGGCCCTAAACTTCCACCCACATCTCTCTCTGCCTCTTGGCAACACTCAAGTAGATGCAGCAGATGTACGAGCTCTCAGCCAAAGCTGGTAGCAATGATATGTTTTTACATGGTGTCTTTGAAGGAACAGTTTTTAACTTCCAAAGCAGCAGTCATTGCAAAGTATTCTCTAAACATGGTATGTCTGCAGCAGCACTGGAGTCATATCTGCAGAAGTAGTGCTGAAGCACTAACTCCTGGATCCCTCCTACTTCCCCTTTCTCTTGAGGATTGTTTTTAAAGGGAGTGAGATCTGCCTCTGAGTTACCTCCTCACCCTAAGTTCAGAAGGTGAAGATGATGTTTAATTGTTGTCTGATAACAGCTCCTTATTGTTATTTTCATTCCCTGCATTTTCACTCCAAACAACAAGCACTTTTTCTTCCAACCACTTGCTTAAGCATTTATCCTTGTAAGCTCTTTCCTTGTAGCTCTAAATCCTTATTTCTCTCTACTGTGTAGAAGGAAGAAAATGTGCACTTTTGTGAGTGTAAACACATCAGTTGCCATGGAAGCAGGTGCTGGAGCTATGATTATTTGCCTGCAGCTGCCACATTTGCTAGGTGTCCAATTACCTTACCTGGTTACTCTAATCGAAGGGAGAATGAACACAATGCACATAATTTAAACAAAATGCTTCTTGACTGGAAAGTGCAAGATGAGAGGTTCATGATCTGTGGCTTGGAGCCGTTTGTGTCATGTATTTTCATTACAGTCTATGTTGCATAAGGAGCAGTTGATTAACAGAGATGAGTGCAAAAGAAAAAACAATGATGAAGAAATGTGTTTGTAGGATATGAGGAAGCTTAACAGCTTGAGTAAACGGCACTGAAAGTTGTAAGTGTGACAGGCAGTCTTAGTTTTGACCACTGAAAAAAAAAAAAAAGGAGAAAAATAAGTTTTTCCTCTAGAACCAAGTAGCTCCAGAGGCAGTTTAAAGCAGGACAAATAGGCATCGGTGTAGGATGTTTGTGGGTGTCAGATCAGACCCTGCCGTCCCCTAATCCTCCTCCTCACTTTCCTCATTTTGAAATCCATTTTGTTTCTATTATAAAAATTTTCACACAAGGCTGAACCTACTCTGACTAGTGACACAATAACACCCAAAATTCAAAATAGAGATCCATGAAGGTTTTATTGGAGTAGAGAGATTTCCCTGTATGCACCAGTCAGAGTGGGAAGTAACAGAGAAAGCAGAGGATCGGCAAGAAAGAATGAGCTGCACTCACAGCAAGAAAAGAGAAAAAGCTTTTGAACCAAGCTTTTTGGAAGGCCTTGAAAGTTTAAGCAGGTAAACAGTCTCGGTTTTCTTGAACAGAACAGGAAGAAAAATTCCAGGTCTGCTCTTTGTAAAAGTACAGAGCTGCACACAATACACGACGACTCCACCAAATGTTTGTTTTCTATACAAAATTAATCCCTCTAGACACCAAACTGTGACTAGCAAAATGTCTACAATGCTAGTGGAAATTAATACTAAATAGATCAGTGTGTAAGGACTGACAAGTCTGGAATTTTTTTCCAATTCATCTGTGAAAAGCAAAGGAGCACTTGTGAGCTGCAGCACTCATGCTCTCACTGATGACAGGGCATCAGTCCTGGCAGGGCACATTTTAGAGGTTTAATCATTTGCAGCAGTCTTGTCCATTCAGTCAGACTTTGCAGACTTGTTACCATAAACAAACATGGACAACTTAGACGAAAAAAAATTGGGGTTTTAAGTGGTTGTAAGTGGTTTAGGCTCTTATAGAGTGTGCAGTCAATTATTAATACATACACATTAAAGAGCATCCCTGAAGGTTAAACATGGGCTCAAGGGCTTTGCCAAACTGGGAGAGCAGCATTTACATATTTCTGAGGTGTGAGCAAAAGTGTATAAATTAAAAAACCAAAAATGTGAACATCAGTTTGTTGCCCTGAGTTTTCTGTCTTTTGTCTTTCTGTAGAAGTTTCACACGCAGCCTTAATGTCAATAATGTCTATTCTTAGAATGTTTACATACTTCTCCTGTGAGAGAAGAAATGATTGATGGTGATGTCCACCATCCAGGTTGAAGGAGTGGTGACCTGTGTAGCCAATCCCTTGAACTCTGTACATATCTATAAATACTGGAGTCAAAATAAAATTGAGAGAGAGTTTTTCTACAACAGCCATGTCCTGAGCCTCTCTCGAGTGTTCCTAAATTGGGACACGCCCAGCTTCGCCCCACAACATCAGTTTATGGATTTTTCTATTTTAAGCTTATTTAGGTAATAAATTATACCTTCCTATTTTAGGACACTTGTTGTCCAAAATATTCCTTCTTTAATAAAAGAATTGTTTATTAAAATTAATTAATTTAATTGTTTATTAAAACTCTATAGTATACCAAATTGAAAAGCTGAAGTGAAACTGTGAATATACACAGTAGAAAACTTATTTAAATTTCCTAATATACTTGCTAATATCTATATCTTTGAGGGCACAAAGAAGTACCCATCAATATTTTTAACCAATACACAGAAAAGGTAGGAAAGTAAATCTGGGACATGAATGCAAAACTAATACCTAAGTATCTCTCAAAGTCACCCCTGGATATTAGGCAATTAATTCATATTATAAAGAGCAGCAGAGCTCTCTAAGGCAAATATTGAAGGCATGTTGGCAATATAAGGTATGTCTCTGTGCTTGGAAATATTTTCTCATGTGAATAGAGGTAGAAGCTTTATTACAATAAATCCTTTGTATTTTTTTCAAGTAACTGAGCTCACAAAACGCTTTTAAAAATCCAAACAGTGCATATTTTATTGTTCTTAACAGAGTAAAATAGTTACAATATATCCAAACCCACACTTCAGACAAAAAAAATTCTCTCATATACGCTAATTTAATTAATTTGCAACATATAGTACCTAAGCAATTAGCTTGGCAAAGAGCTGTGATAATTTTATCTGACATAGATCTAATAAAATTTAAGTTTTCTCTAATTACTTTATCAGAGGAGAACCGGAATTAGTTTTAAAACAAATCTGAAAAAGGTCTTTGAATTCCAGGAAAATATTTTGAATACATGTAATTTCTAAGGCTGTGCAAATCACAACAGCTATAGCGTGAAATCTATAGTCTTAGTCAAACTCATTCAGAGTGAGGACTTGGTTCTGTTTTACCTTTTATCATTAATTAATCATTCGGGTGTTTTTTATACTTGTTCAGGTATCAAGGGAGATAGATCTGTGTTCCAACTTTAGGACAGGACTCCAGTGTATTAGACATTTTTTTGTTGTAAATATGAATTAAGTTTGTGATTTTCCATCTCAGCTGTACGGAATGCAGTTGTTTTATCCTTATTTTTTTCCCCTGACTTTCGTGGAGTTTTTTTTAACTGAATGGTGCTAATGATGTTTTCCCCAGTGTGCAGCTTCCATGTACCCTAGCCCCAGAGCAGACAGTGTGGAGTGCTGCACTCCCAGGCATGGTTTGTACACCTGCTGTTTTCCTGCCCTCGTCTGGTTACCTACCGCGCCCTACCATGAAGGGCCACACACATTTCCTCACAGTGGGTGGGTTTGGGTGGAAAAGGGCAGTCTGGGACTGACTTACAACATTCTGCTAGCAAGAGCATGGCAGTAGGAGACTAATTGAACTAAAAAAGCTACCCAAGATCAATTTACAACAGTTGCTTTCTAACCTCAAGCTCCCCAGCCCTGTATATGGAGCATACACACATATATATATGTCCATTAACCTCTGGAGCTGAACAGAGAGCTGCTTGTTTTGGCTGTTTCTTCTTTCTCACAACTATGCTCATCTAGAAGGCAAAGCATTTTGTCTAACTGTTATAATTCAAAAAGAAACCTGAGCAAGCTCCCTCCTAATACATTCCCAAACCAACTTGCATCCAGGCATAGCACATCAAGCACTTCTATAGGACATTCAGCAGCATCTCTTTCTTTCTCACCACTCAGATTTCATACTGTTCTGATTACAACCAAAGGTGAAATTATCTCAAATTCTTTAATCAGACATATCCATAGACTGTTTTTTGCAGTCTTCTTTCAAGCGATGTCAACTGCCTTCACATTCAGCTGTGTAGTCACAAAGCTGATTTCAAATCATACTATCAACCCAACAGTGGAAATCAACTGAAAATTAAGAAGTCATTTAATTGGCTGAAAGCAATTGACAGCTACCTGTTACCAAGGCAATCTATGCCTGAAAAATTGCATGACATCGTGATTCTTCAATCACCAAAAAACTGTATTGTACCTCATGCCCAACTACTGCTTAAATCAAAATTTTATTTTTTTATATATATCTTAAATGCCTGGCTGTATCAGCACACATATATTGAAATCCGCAGGTTTAAAGGAGATGCTTTTAAAGCCCTGGTTTGAAATACAAGGGAACCGAGATTTGGTATCCTGTGGTTTTCCCATGTTATCTTGGACAGTTCACTGACAAATACATTTATAACAGTATCTGACAGTTAAAGAGGCAGGCAGATGCCTAGTGAGGTTTGCAAAAGCCCCCATATTGGGTGCATAATTTCTATAGTTTTTTTTACTTCAACATGCGCTGGAATCGATGGACAGTATCCCTCCAACCTCAGTGGATTTCAAGTCTTTGCTTTCCTTGCCTGTCCAGGAAAAAAAAGAAGAAAAGGTCTCCATTTGGGCTGGTTTATCCCACTGCAGCATAGCAATTAAACAACTGTGATTTACATGAAATGTGTTATTTCCCAAATAAGTAAAGGTGATTGCAAGCAGGCAGCAGGAGGAAATAACATGTTATCTTTTGCACTGTGCAATTCACAGCAAAGAGAGTGGGGTCCTGATAAACTCTGGTTGAAATTTCTCATACCTGGGGAGAAGGAGGTATTAAAAATCATTTGGCACACATCTCAGCATTAAGTGTACACTAAAATTTACCTGTTTAAGCTGATACAGTCCTGTTATTTCCTTTTGCTATCTCCTCATTAAATAAATCCTTTTGTACTGTACTTGTTGAATTCTGTATTATTTGTCTGACCAATGTCAAACAGGCATTTAAAGTGGAAGGAGTTCACTGCCAGTGGAAAGAGTGACTATGAAAAATATCTTTTACAAAGCAAGTCCTATTCACAGTTCTTTGGCACAGCACATGGTTTCCAGGCTCTAAACCCATCATGATTTCTGCTAAGTGGACAGGTTTTAATCTCTGCAAAAGTGGTGTTTACCTCTGGAAGCCTTCAGTTCTGGACCAATTAATTTTGGTTTAAACTATGCTGCACACCAAGGTACCTGTTGAATCAAATTGTTGCCCTTTCACTGATTTTCAAATAAGAATCCACTTATATTTAAAACTTGTCTTATGCTCCCCCGCATTTATTACATTTATGACCTGGACTTTTTTTTTTTTCTTCCTTCAGATACAGATATAAGGAAGAAATGTGCAGTCTTCTCAATTCCTCAGGCTTGCTACAGTGCCAGGTTTTCCATTAGGCACTAATGGCGATTGTAGCTAACAGAAAATAAAGTTCTGTAATCTGGACACTAAAAAGAAGCAGAAGCAAGAAACATTCACCAGAAAATCCTTATTTCTGTTCAAGTCCCTGCTGAAGTGTGTTTTCTCTGTGGTCTGATATGCTCTTGAGACAAAATCCTGTCTCTTCTATCAACCTCCAAGGTCCCCCAGAGATTAGCCAGAATGACCTTTCTAGCACAAGCTCCCCTGCACTGTGTGCCAGGAAGAGGAAAATCATTTGCTGCCACTCATCCTACAGCCTAGCCCACATGTTTGGGAAAGAAGGAAACTTAAAGAAGTTATGGAGTTCCAATTCCACCTGGTTTCCCCTGGTAATTAAACCCTCATGGGAGGGAGATGGAAGGATGACCAAGCACTCAGAGAAGGTCCAAGTCTATGTTCCACTATGTCCCTGTAATCGATCTTTTGATGTTTTTCCTTTCAGTGAAGTTTCTTCAATGTATATCTATTTTTAAAACTGAATCATATGCCATTGTTAATGAAAATATTCTTTTTGCGTTTTTCAGAGCTTTTCATGGCAGTAGCAAAGTATTTTGTTTGGGATTTAAAATATCTTCCTCAAACTGAGCAATGACATTTTCACAGCCCTTTTCTTAGAAAACTGGAAGCATTTTTGAGGTTACATGAGGACAAACTCTGGAAGATGACTCAGACACCTACTGCTTCTCCTCATCTGACATCTATCAGCTTGTCTTTTTGTGTTTTTTCCAGACTTATCTATGCAACACAAAATCTTTTTTAAAAGCTTCCAACAAACAAAATGTTTCCATTACTAACAAAAGCTCATCTGAAACATCTTAGAAAATTAGGAGTAAGGGGTTTCATGTGTGATTTTTCAGTTCTGCAGAGAAATTTGGCTGCAACTGAATAGTGATATGCAAGTGATCTAGGAAATTTAAATCCTGTTTATACATGATTTCTAACACCAACAAAGTCTTTTGATTTTCAGGTGTCTTGGTACCACTCTAAAATTTTGCTTCTTTTTCCCCAAATGGACAACATCTCTGAAAGCCACATCAGAATAAAAGCCACTCAGTGAAACTGATGCTGCCTCTGTCTCCTTCATACATACAAATTCCCCTGAGCAGTGACTCTCAAACTAACCCTGCATTACCAATCAGCTACGATGGACCACAATTTCCCAGAAATATTTCTTTAGAGGACCTGTATTAGCAGAAACTCATTTTGCCCCATACTCCAAGAAACAAACTGTTATCATATTTTTTGGTAATCTCTAGAGGTCTGAAACCGAAAGCCTTTTCTTGTTGGGTTTTTTTTTTGGTTGGTTTTTTTGGGGTTTTTTTTTGGTTGTTTTTTGCTTTTGCTTTCATCAGTCATATCCCTCTCATTCTGCTTTAAAAAGCTTCTTTTGAAGATCCACTACATGGACACAATTATTCATGGTGGATGCACAGATTACAAGGAACATATTTATACTATGCTTCTCTCTCTGATTTTAAAGAAGAAATGAGAATATTTTGAATTCACCTAAATTTCACCTACTTCTATGGACAAAGTTATTCACAGTGTGAGAAGGATTGAATTAGGAGCTTTCAAGATCCAGCCTGTCAGAAACACTAGATTTAGAGGGTAAGGTGGAATTTAGGCTGACTGAATGTGGCAAATAATCTTCAGCAACATAAAGCAATTCTTACAAGGTAACTAAGCCCTAAATCACCAGCAATGTGTTCTCAGTGATAAAAGAGTAAGATTAAATGTTTCCCACATGCCAATAAAATTCAGCTGACATTTTAAATGTAAACTAGAATTGAAGATTAGATCTACAAGGCTGGCAAGCCAGATCACATGTGCAGACATATTACTCTATGCACAACCAATGCTCAGATGATGATTTTTAGTACATTGTAACTGAATGTCTCTCCTGTGCTCAACCCATTAATCCCACCCCATCCAGATTATTCCAAGCACTGTGGGCCTTCAGCAGCTCTTAAAAACTACCTCAAAACAGCATCTAACCTCCAGATAAACTTTCCAAAACAAATATTGATCCAAGGCATGGGACTGAGTATCATCTGTACCCAAACAAGGTTCTTTAAGGCTGGAAAAATCTTTAAGCTGCTGTAGAAGGAGGTGAGCCAGCTTGACATTGAGACACAGAGCACCAGAGGTTTTAGTTTGGACATTTTCTGATGTGACGTTAAGCGACTACAGAAAGAACAGCCCCCCTGGGGAGTTCCCAAACCCCTCAAAAGCCTATTTCACTGTCAGTGGTGTCTGTGCAACTCTAATGGGGAGACCAACAACCAAGGTGTTTACCATGAAAATTATTGGCAGTACTGTCAAAAAAAACCCTGAAAACATGTCAGGTAATAAACACATGATGCAATAACACTACCACCTTCTGAGAACCCTGATTTTAATTTTCTCACTGATAACAAAACTACCCATACGGAGGCTGGTCAAACTTTAACAAGACTGTCATATAAAATTAGCAGCAGTGACAGATGTGAGGCACAGTCAGAAAAGGTCCAACCACTCATTATTACTTGACTTTTTAAGGTGGGCTTTTAAAGGCAAGAGCAACTTGGATCAAAGAGAAATGAAGAACAAATACATCCTGTCCCATCTGGGTTATGTACAGCAGGGAAATGAAATGATTGATTGGTTATTCCACAGATTTATTTTCTGGATAGTTAGCACAAAAATAAATCCTAATGAAAAGCCTTGAAAAATAATCATCTGAATCTGGATTTTGCTTTGGCTGTTATTTAAGCTCCCAGCAGTTTACCATGTGTGTTTTTCCTTCCCCCAGCAGTGGCATCATGCCAGTGTTTTGCTCAGTATCTGCAGCAGGCCCAGGCACAGCGGACTGCAGGGAAGGGGAAGATAAGAAAAGCTCCAGTGACCAGCAGCTGACCCAGCTGGCCAGGAGGATGAGCTCCTGGAGATACTGAGACTACTGTCCGGCTTTACAGATTTACAGGGAAAAACTGATCCAGTACTGAAAATAATTTAAAACTGGGTATTTAAGGCAAGCACCAGGAAGAATACACACAGCTTTATACTTCAGTCAACGTTGTCAGGCTTGCCTTGAATAATTTTATACACACTTGTTGGGGGATATCCCAAATAGAGCAGGGGTTTCACTCAATTTACATCATCTTCACCAGGTTTTAATGGTGTTCACTGTCTTTTCTTACTGAAAAGACACTTAGTTTAGCTCAGGCACACCTTTTATGTCCCTATTTACAAACTTCTGTTTATAGTATTTTCAATGTTAATACCAATGGCAATATTAAGAGGGACAAAAATAGCAACTTCATAACAAAATCAAGACAGTAATATACCTTTGTAGTTAGTTAAAATTTAGCAAAATTTACATAGTAATGTAACTTTTCAGTTTGTTAAAATCTATTCTCCTTCTTTCCTAACAAACATCTACATACAGAGACTAGAATTTGAGAGGAGCAAGTAAGATAGAGTTCTGCTTAGCCATGAGAGTCTGCCAATAATTCTCGTGTCATATTTTGCTCAGAAATATTTGTGAGATACAACTTTATGCTGTGGTGGTGTTGTAATCAATGGCAGTCTGCTCATGGGTTCCAGCAAGCTCAGTGTATCCTCTTCACCTCATAATGAGTGGTTAACCTGGGCTAAAGGGACTAGGGACAAATTCTCATCTATTTAATTAGCTCCTCAAGCTTTTCCTGCCTTTTAATAGCATCTCTTCTATAACCATAGTATCATTTACCAAGTGGGTGTGGCAGTGCCTTACTTGTTCATGTTGTCCACTGTTTGTGTACTCCTGCACAGTGGCCAGATAAAATTGTACCTGAGTGTTTCATGGGACTGGATTTTGCTTTTGTCAGGAAAAAAAATCTTTTTTTCTGGAAGTAAATAAACTGATTAGCTGTCCTTTTACAGGAATTCCATCATGCAAAAATATGATACTGCGGCACTAAGTGCTTAGTTATTATTTTTTTTCTCTAATTTAATTGTGTTTTGTGCCCTCAGAACTCCATTACAGAGATCAGAAAAGCTATTAGCAGCATGGTATGTAAAGTGGGAATTGTCTCTTGCCCTGTGGCCATGATTTAGTGAAGTACTTAAGCCACTTACCCAGCGCCATGCAAATTGCTTGAAAGTGCATTGGCCAATGCTGATGTTGCTGCTAAACGTGTGCTTCAGTACCTTGCTGCAGAAAAGTAATTACTCATCTCTTCAGAATTAAGCACATCAGGTGCTCTCGTGGTGTAGCGGCTCCTCCTCTCACCTGCCCGAGATGCCTCAGTTATTTTTTTCTTTCTGTTACTGTTTTCTAAGCAGCTGCAATCCTACTCTTAAGGAAGCTGCGTATTTTGACACAGCAGGCAGCCTGGGCCTCCTGTGATTTCGAGTTTGGCTCTTCAGGGTGTCTGGATGCTGGCTGTGCCTTGCTAGGAAACCACCAGCCAGTGTAGGCTTAATCTTGTCCAACTCAGCCAACTACAAGATTTATGGCTTCATTTTTACTAAGGTCCCTTACAGCCAGCAGAGAGAAACAAGGATATCTAAACAGTCACTGGATCCATGAATACAGGCACACAGCCCTAGACTGCTGCTCCTATGAAATAAAAGTGTTTAATGAGTACCTCTAGTTAATTTCTACACCAGCCATACAAATATCTAAAATGGGAAATAAATCACAGCTACTAAAGTATTTTCTTCCTCATAAATCAGTGTATTCCTAGTAAGCAGCTCAGGTTCTTCAAACCCATCCGTGTGCATTTTATTTCCATTGAAGCTGAGATATGGATCTGGGACACCAAAACTCTTTCTCCTACTGCCAGATAAAAATGAGGACAAAGCCAAGAAGTCTTTTTTCAGAAATCGTTTTTAGAGCACAAATCTCCTTTGTCTGCACAGTACTTGTACTACTACACCAGAAAGGTCCAGGTCCAAGGCAGCACCACAGAGTGTCTCATCACTGTCAGTTCTCATCATGGCCAACCTGGAAGAAAACCAAAATGTTTTGCATTGAGTAGATCATCCATGTTCCTCCTTTAAAGGCGTGCTGCCCAAGGGAACTTGGCATCTAAACAGCATTTTGGCCTTTAATGCTTCTTCTGTAGATGCAAACTATTTTCTTAGTATCACAAGTAGATTTATGGATAACTATTTTTTTAATGGACTCAGATTATGAAACGGCTGAGATTGCTGGCAGACTTACCTGTTTTATTTTTTTAAGAATAAGTGGAATTTTCAGTTGCCAAAGAGTAAAGTTATAGTGTTTTAAGACTTCTTTCAAAACCTCATCATTCCAAGACTCACGGGAGCTGCCTAGGAGAGAAATTCTCCATAAACAATTAAAGTTTGGTGTATCTGACTTGGGCAATCACTTGATATATGCTACACTGATTTTGTATTATTCATGCTCCTTGATAACCAGGTCAAACAACCCTGCAGAAGCCCTGGTATAGGGCACAGACATAATTATTTCTATGAAATAAGTCATAATAAAAGATGCCAAGTTAATTGAGTCACACGAGATCAGTTGTTCATAAGTTCATATCGATCAACATTAATTACACCATTTTTACTTAAATTTGTTATGAAACCATTCCATTATTTTAACTGACACTATATCAAATTGACTATAATGAGCCACTTATCCCTTTAATCCTCTTACATTTTGACATCAGCTTCAAACCTTCTGGAACATCCCCTGAATTTCAGTGGAGTTGAATCGGGGCTCACTGTCATGCTTTAGCCCGAGCAGGCAGCCAAGCACAACTCAGGGTTTTGTCCCTACTCACTTTTAGGGCACTGAGAGGAGCAGAAAAGCTCTTGGGACTGTGCAAGCACTGCTTTGGTCAAGGTCAGCATTAACTAAAACATCATTTATCAGAGATAGATTTGTACTTCAGAGAAGCAAGTTTGATAACTTTATATTTGTGATAGATTTGGGGTTTACTTTAATTATTCCATGTGTATTTAACTTCTGAGAGACAGATTTGGTGACAATATAGGGACTGAATTTTACTTAAGGTTATCAATATAGTACATGCAGAAAAGATGAAATTTCAGTTATGGTTATTGTTATAAAATAATCCTATTATACATATATATATAATCAGAACCCAAGTGTTCTTAAGCCCCTGCTTCACAAACAACTCCTAAAAAGTAAGCAGATTTAGTTCAAAAGTAAGACTAATCATTTTAACAGGCTAATCAGCATGCAAAATATAATTCCCTTTTTTGTTATCAAAATTTCTGGTTTGTTATCATTTTGGAATAAATTTTGTTGCAATGAAGCTAATTTAGATGATCTATACAGTTATTAACATATTTCTGTGTTACAACAATGGAAACAGAGAGTTTCCTGTATTAGCTGACTTTACAGCATTATTGTTTACACAGTACTAATAACATTTGTTTCGGATAATGAGCTAAATTGTTATTTCTAAATAACAATTCGGTTTTTCTCACTCTGTCCATCCAAATTTTCAAAATTTCTAAATACTATAGAAGCAGCTCACATTGTCAATTCATCTGACTGCTAGATGCAGACAAGCCCATGGGTCTGTTAATACTATAATTTATTTTGTTAAAACCAGCACATCATCATTTTTATTTCAATATAAGTCATTCTCTTCCATTTTTAAAAGCATAACATCCTAGTTTTCCTAATGATCTGTTAAAATACAACAAAGATTGATTGGTTTTGAGATACTACTGGGGATCTTAAGTATTTCTAATTCAAGCAGACCCTGTTGCTATTCCCAACAAATCTGTCCTTCCCAGGAGCCTTTCTAATCAACCCCCCTGACTTAGGAACTCATCTTAGGACCTCTCCTAATGTTATGCAAAGTTTTAGAAGAAAAATTAAGGGGTAATACTTGGCACAGGCTTGTTAATAGCAAATGTGTAGCACCATAAAACATTCTCATCCAAATTTGTAGTTTGCTATAAGCATAAGAAATTTGAGCTTAGGAAAGAATAGAAGGATATCAAAAAGGAAGGTGGAAGGTCATTTCGCAGAATGGAACAGAAGAGGTGATGAGACCTGAGCAGGAATTGTTGATGGAGTTAGAGAAAGAGAGGAGTTAATTGGAGGTGATTTTATTCAACAAAATTCTGTCTATTACCTTTTCACCTGCAGAAAAGAAAAGACCTACTATTTTGGTATATTCATCACCATTAGTTTCCACCAAGGAAGGTAAGAGCACTTGACAAAAATATTTCAGTTTGTCCAATCTTTAAAGAATAAAACAAAACAGTGACATGGTAAAAATAACATTTCTCAGTGTGTCCTCAGATAATATTCTCTAATATATATGTTTTAAACACATACTTTTTCATTTCCGACTAACATGCAAAAATATAAAGGGTGAAAACCAATCTTCCATGTATGGCCCTCCTGGGAAATTTTCAATGAGAAACAAACAGCATTCAGTTGCTATCTCACTTGTATTTTGTATTCACTTCCCCACATTATTAAATGGATCCTGGGTCTAAGAACGCTGTAAAACAATTATTTTGTCAGTGGTTCTAGGGGAAAAGATGAAATAGCATTAAAAATTTTATCACTGCAGTTGAAAAGTATCTCATAAAATATGCAACAGCATCTCTTTCACTTTCAATATTCAGATGGCTTCTGACAAACCTTATTAAATCTTTAAAATATTTGTGAGATGGTGACTTTGTCTGCAAGAGCTTACAGGAATGTGTGTGGTTATTCCCATTCCAGCAGTGATCTGCCCTGAAACCTCTGCCAGGACACTTTGCCTCTTTGAACTCCTTATCTCTGATGCAGAAAAAACCTATGCTAAAAATCCAGAGCAGAAAGGTTCTCAGGCAGAATTTTTACCAGATTTTTCCTTGTTAATGAGGGAATGTGCTTCATTCTTGAGGAAATCTAAGTTCTCAGGGGACAAAAGCCGTTCAGTCCTTATTCTGCAGGGAATGAGGGAACAAGATGTGAGCTCCTCAACAACTCACTGTCTCTTAAGCAACATTTCAGCTGTGCTGCTCCTGTTCCACTCATGCACAAACTCTGGATGACCATCCTGGCTCTGGGAACAATCACATTGCATTCATGACTACAGCAGACAACACAATGGGGCATTTTATTTATCATCTTTCATGTAACAATTTCCTCACTTAGGACTTCCTGCTCCAGTGAGACATTTTAAATAATCCCTATAGGGATTATTTTGTGTTAGTTCCTATTTAAACAGGAAATGAACTGTGAGTTCATTAAAGTCATTGTAAGGGTATAAAGTTTACCAAGTATCATACCTCTACGCCTCTATGCCTGGCATTTTTGTGCAAAATATAAAAATAGTAAGTATTTTGAGTCTGCAAGAGTTAAAGATGGGATTATCATCACAAGAAGACTTTTTCAGCCTGTTCATAGATTTTGAGAGACATTTCCTTTTTCATTCAGTTTTTCCTGAGAAAGATCCTTTCAAAGGAAACATGAAAAACTTTTCAGAAGTTTTACTATTTGTTTTGTTCTGGTTGTTATTAAAATAATAATTGCTTTTGTAATGATGGTATTATTAATATTGGTAGTAGTAGTAAGAACAATAGTAAAAAGGACTTACTCTCCCAATTTTTTTTTTTTGCTGCCCCATAATGTGATAAAGGCAACACTTTGCATTTTGGTCAATCTGCTACTGTACCGATCCATTCAGCACTAAGAAGGCCCAGATTATGCAAAAATCACTGTGTTTCATCACCCCTCTGTAAGATTTCACGTGCAATATACTCAGGTAGGTGTCAGGTGAGAACATGAATTCTGTTTACCATTCTGCTGGGGTGGCTCTCTCGAGGTCACCTGCAAGCAGATAGCAGGACCCAGCAGCTGCAGTAAGTGAAAAAACGGAGTGTGAAATGGCTGGAGAGCACAGCAGTGCAATCTGTTCTCAAAAATCCATTGTCTGGACTGTCAGAGTCCTGAAGCATCCCCAAAGGGTAGTCCAAAATATGGTTCCTGCATTAAAACTTCCTCTAGAAATGTGCTGGTGAAGGAAATACAAAGCATTAAGGAAAGTGAAGATCCTGAGTTGGGGTTGCCAGAACCAGCCTTCCAAAGTCTGGTGTCCTGTCCTGTAGGCAGAACGGAGCACAGCTTGCAGTTCGATGTGGAGGTTGCTGCCACCTGTCTTCATTAAGATTTAGTTTAATCTTCTCCCTGTTTCCTGGGTGGCCTAACTAACCCCTATCCTTTGTAAGTTTAATTTCCTGAACAGCCTGCAGAACAAGAAGTCCATTTAGCTTCATCCTTCCAAATGCACATGAGCTGTCCAGGGCTGCCACAATCTCTGCCAGTGTAATAAACTCCCCCTGTGTGTTTTATATGCTTAGCTCAGGCATTACTTCAATGTGTACAATTAAAATTCTACCCTTTTCAGCAAGGCTGGTTATTGAATTGGAAAATTATTCTATAAAAGTCAGAATTTGGAAGACCTTTCTATTTTGTAGTATCCCAGAACAGCTTCTTGCGTCTGAAGATATATTTGAAACCTGTTTCCAGTTCTCCCTTTTTTGTTGTTGTTTTTTAGAAGTTAGTCCAACATGCTCAAAATCTCTGCACGGGTCACTAACATTTTACACAGGTTTTAAAAGAGAAAAATATCCTATGCCTAAGTCCTGCTCCAAGCTCAGTGGGAGAGAGGCTCCCTCCTGTGGAATTTGTCTCCATAACTTTTCCCTAAAAAATACAAAATTCCCTATGGAAGCAAGCCGTGCTTAATTTAGTTATCAATTAGTTAAATTTCGAAGGCAATCAAGAAAATAGGGCATTTGGACAAAAAGCCATTATCAAATTTTTTGAGATTAAAAGGTTTGGGCATTAAACTCTCAGTGAAATCTCAGCAGAATCTCTTGCTGAATTTACCTCCACAGAGCTGAAATTTTTTTTTATTTGAAAAGTTTTGTCTGGAACTCTTAGTAAAGCTTGGTGCTTTCAAATTTTCTAAGAGAAGGTTAAGCAGATTTGAAAAAACTCATGAACAACCAGAGTAATGCAGGAATTTCCATTTAAGAAGAGCACCACTCAACAGTTACGAGGCAAAATAACTCAAGAAGAACGTCAGAAATCTCACCTGATGGCATCCTCTCTTCGTTCTTTTCTGTTTAGGGAAAAGAAGTCTGTAGACTCTGTGTATTTGAAGATCTGCTAAAATGATTTGCAGATGGATTATCCTGACTTAAGTTAAAATTTTCTCTTTTTTTCAGGAAAAATGACTTTTGCTTACATAAGGAATATTTCCTAGGTATATATCTGAAGAACTATATTAAGGGGTTTTTTTAACTTATTATAAAATTCTATAGATTAAAATGCTTATTCAACATCATCTCTCTTGATTTTCTCCTTTTATCCTTGCATACTTGAAAAATGTTTGGAGCATTTTTAAGGCAATGGGACATTCATTGAAGGAACAAATATGATGTTGGAATAATACCATTAAATAATGCATTTTTAAATACATTTTGTTTTTGCGTTCTTTTTTGGTGCTTTTTAATGAATGGTATAAATGCAATATCATTGCTACATTTCCAGTGGTGCATCACATTTTTAAAGAATCTAGTGTGTTCTGGTTATATAAAATAATCAGAAAATTCAATCAAGGAGAAATACTTGTCTGAGGTTTTATTAGTGTCATTAGATTTTTTGTGTGTGTGTTTCATTGCAACATTACCTAGATATTAAAATACCAATTAAAAAAACCCAAACCAAACACAACAAATAAACAAGGTGGCACATCTCTTATATTGTTTCAATTCTTAACAACATATTTCAGCTCACATGAGAAAATTTCTGTGCATTTTATCTTAGACAAATGGGAGATACCATAATGAAGATAAGCAAAGCACTCCCTTTCTGCAGGAATAGAATTTATCAATAATTAAACAAAATGAGTATTTTAGTTACAGAAGGCTTGTAAAGAACTGGTTAAGCAATTTGAAATAAATAAACTACAGTGGATCTTGCTTTTCAAAGCTGATTAATTGCTTTCATTCTCAAGCCAGTTGCTGTTTCTGAATATGTTGGTTGTGTCCAGGTGTTATTGGTTTATGGAGCAAACACCCCCCTGGACAGTAAGCTCAGTTTCTATTCTCAGTGGCTATGTTCCATTAATTTCATCACTGGTGCACAGTAGGCACTGGCCAATTTATTCTTAAGCTAGAGAATTACTTCTTAATAAAGTAATCATACTGTGCATTTTGTGTCTCAACCAGGATGAGTGGAAAATGTTCATGGGGGGAGAACGGAACCTCCACTCCATCCTTGCTCCAAGCTTTGCTGGGCTTCACTCGGGCAGCCCATCCAACATTTCCTTCTTTCTTTTCCTTCCCACCACAACAACTTTATCAAAACGCGTCTTCTTCCACTGGGATGTCAGTCTCATCCTGCAAGTTGAGGCTGATGTGTAAATTAGAAAACTTTTTTATGATTTTTCAGAGGTCTTAATTTCTATTTATCATCTTTGGTTGCAAGAAAAAAAATTGTATTTTATTGAGATAGAAAAATCTATTTTTGTCTTCCAGATAAAGTGCTGAACCTGCTTCACTTAGGCAAACCACATCTTATTTTTAAACCATTAAGACTTTTAATGAAATATATGCAATTCATTTATAAATAGACATAAACAAACTGTTGTATTAGTACAAGCAACCCATTTCCTTACACAAAACATAATGAACCCGTTCCCACTGGTTTCAATCTTTTTGCAATTGCTAAATGTCCTTCTTTTAAACTGAACAGGTATTTCTCTATTTGCCCAGCACCAGGCAGTGGCACATTATAGCATATGTTCATAAAACGACTATTCTAATACCCTTCAGAGAAAGGACAGTAACTTAACTAAGTATATATTTCCAACACAGCAATCTCTTCACCTTAAATTCCATCTTTCCGTGGTAAAGTGACAAATTATCTCACTCTTCACCAAAAAGACTCTTGAAAGTCTCAGTAATCACACACAACATAAGTAATTTCATTTTAGAAACTGTAAGAAGATGAGCATCCACATATTAAAATCCAATACTGCAAAATCAGATGCAGCTGTAAAATTAGAACTCAAGTAAATAATCTGCTCAGTGCAGCAGATCTGACTGCAAGCATAATTACTCCTCTTGTAATTAATTTTAATTAGATGAGAAGAAAATAGGTAGATCAGTTTAGTAAACGCATCTTAATAAACATAATCAAGAATGGCATTGCATCAAAATCTGATAGTGCTTTCTTTTCTGCTACTAGGTACTTGCATCCATTTATTTTTCTTAAAGTGTATATATGTAATTGAGTTTCTGCAAGAATAAGACTGTTTGTAAAATGTGATTTGTGTTACAGACCTAACTTTTTTCATTAACAATTGCAATATGAATTTGCCCATGCCTTAAACAGGTGAATCAGAAATGAAATTACAGGCCGGTTACATCTAGAAATTAGACAATATTATTTCAATTACATGTTGGAGTTTGACCTGGACAGTCTCACAGCATAGTTGAGATGGGAAGAGAACTTGGGAGACCCTCTAGTCCAAGCACTTGCCCAGATCCAGGTCAGGCAGAGTAGGTTGCTCAGGGCTGTGTCAGGCAAGGTTTTGTGTATCTCCAAGGATGGACACCCCACAAGACCTCTGGGCAACCCTGTTCCAGTGGATGATCACCTTTCTCCTGTAAATTAGCCCGTGCCTTATTTGTGGAGCAGGTGATTACTTGTGCTCAAACAGTAGATCACTCTTGAAAATACAATCTATTGAAATGACAGACAGGAGTAGCTCACAAGCATGATGAAAGACCATATTCTGAATGGCTTGGCTCAAATCAGAGGCAGGCTTGATAAAATGGAAGGGAAATGTCTGTCCAGACTGTACTCATTAACTTACAAATGGATGCTAAGCCAATTTGAAAGTTGCACTTTTGAGCCCTAGGGAGCTCTGCTTTTCTTACTCAGGTGAGGATAAATGCATTCCAGAAAATGCATCGATCCTTGTATCAGCTAATACTGTGAGGCAATGTGAAGCTAGATTTATCTGATCACTGAAATTTTGTGTTTTCCATTTTTCCCATTACTCATGGCAAGGATGAGAAGTTTGGTTCCAAAGAAAAGGGTGTAAATAGAACTGCAATGGTTCATTGTATTTTCCATGTCTGTTGAGGCTGAAAGCAAAGGTCACTTAAAATGATTTGTGAAAATCGTTCAATTAAAAATTGTCATCTTGGCCTCATCTTATCTCACACAAACAGCCCAATACAACAGAATGATAAATTCCAGTCCCTGAGAGTCGTCCAGCACTGGGATTGTAACAGGGGCTATAAATTCCTTAAATTGTTGGCCCTAGACAGCTTTGGTTTCCCCTTTCTTTTGCCTCATCAAAGTCACCACAGCTTGGAGGACAAATGAAATAACTCCAACTCTTGACTCAGCATCTATAACAGCAAAAGATGGAAGTCCTTTCCTCAGCCTTGTCCATCTTTTTGCTTCACCTCAGACAAAAGATGGAACATCTGGGGTGTCCTTTTTGGAAAGTCTGTGGTAGTAGAGCTGTGACTGACTTTTGAGCCCCCACAATATCTATATCACCTTTTTTACCATACCCTCGGACAGAAAATTAGTGTTTAAATGATCTTAAACTTTCCATGAAAAAAAGATTAAAAAGGGTTGGACAGAGGAACCTTGACAACCATCTACCCCTTCTTCCAGAGTACCTTTTGTGTCATGTTCACTCTTTTCACCAGTATTTTCTAAAAAAGCTGTTTTCCTTTGATCAGGAGTACAAAGTTTCTTTTTTTTTTTTCCACTATGGTTTTGTTGACAACTACAGCACTACATGTGTCGACCAAACTCTGTGACAGCTAATTGAGATTCTTTTATTAGCATGTTTTTGGATTGTATGCTTTGGTTCTTTTTACTTGAAATTTAAGAAGTTAATTAATAAATCTGAACACAATTAAAAATTCTAACTTGGAAACCTATTGCCTGATATTAGCTTGTACATCCCACATAATATTTGTAAGATGCTTATTTATTTGTCAACAGTGGGGAAGTTGGCCTACTTTGTCAGATGATAGTTTAATAAACTTTGAGCATGAGAGAAATTGCTGTTTAAATTATCATGTTTTGGTTTGATTTTTTTTTAATAGAGCACAATTTATCTTCCTCAACAAAAATTTTCCTGTGTCGTTGGAAACACAAATCAACTTAAAAAATAATACAAGATGGCTTCAGAAAGACCTAATTTAATCTAGGATATGAGATTTAGAGTTAATTACACACATACATACAAAAACTATATGGTAGGAAAAGCCTATTTTTATAAGAAACCCGGTTTTCTGCCTTCTCAAGTTTCTTTATGCTCATCACTCAGGTATGTGATTCAGCTCTGGGGCAAAAAGTATTCCCTCCTTT